>JABFDZ020000084.1:3610588-3621142 GCA_019775955.2 Pollimyrus isidori
AAATCGACACCCCCCCCCCCCTCCAGCTCAGCTTCAGTTTGTGGCAACACTGCCATCATGACATAGCGTGGGAATTCCTGCTCCGCGCGCCAAGCAAAATAAGACGCATCACATGGGAATATCTCAGCTGTCAGGTTTTCCGCATCCAGGCACCGTGGGTCCAGCCTGAGACATGAGCCACAAGTCCGGCTGTACAAACCTAGGCCCGATCCAGACGGCAGGGCTCAGGGGTGGTGGGTGTATGGCCTGGGGTCCGGGCTTCCCTGGGGCCTGTTATGAATACACTCTGGTCTCCTCAACCCTCATCCTGTTATCCCTCTGGCTCCCGACGAAGGGGAGGGTCTTGCTTCTGAGGGCGGAAAATGACAGTTGTGCAATTCGTTGGAACAATACAGAGGTCCGTTGGGGGCCCCAGGGGCATGATGGGAAAGTGGAGCGTGGGGGTCGCGCTTGTGGCTCGCACAGGGAACCTCTTCGCTGGCTGGTTCCAGACCCGAGGAATGTGTGCGGACCCTGATGCACCACTGATACATCGACTGAGTTCACTCAAGAGAATCAGCTACCTCAATTTCTGCGTCGTTCTTTCAACACATGGTTGGTGTAGCATGTGTTCATTCAGAAAAATCTGGACACTTTCACTATTATCAGTGAGGTAGTGGCTGAGCTCCACCCAAAAGCTCCCTGTGGCCAGACCACACCAAATGAACGGAACTTTCGCTGTGTTTGTGACCACACAGAAAAGGATGTTGGATGGATACTACGACAGCGCTTATACATCTGAGAAAAATTACATCAAAGTTTAGACCACGGATGACAGCATTTTTTGGCTCTGCTAGAATCACCTGTTTTTTTTCTTTCAGTGTTTCTGTTTCACATCCCCAAATTGTCTATGCATTTTGTATTTATGTTATAAACAAAATACTTGAATGAAAAAATTGTTGTTCAAATATGTGGTAAATCCATTGCATCTTACAAGCAAATGATTCTATTTCTGCAACAACAATGCATTTAAGATTTTTTTCTTTCTCTGTACTCCGGGTGATGCTGTCCTTGTAAATGATGAAAATAACAGCCAATCATCCGCCCACTCGTAGTAAAGAAGCTATGACCTTGTCATCTTTCCACGCCTCGGGCCTGACCTTTGACCTCCGCCCACTTCCCATATACAACCCTCTAAAGGTCTCGGCTTGCTTAACAGATGGAATGTGGGTGCATTCTAGGGGGCGCACTAGAACTTCCTTTGGGACCAGCCCACTCAAACACGGAGCATAAAATCAAAGAGCGAGACAAGAATTTTGGGAAATGATGGTGGCTAAAAGGCATTCCGTAGCTGTGCATTGGATGTGAAACGAATCAGCCAGCTTCTGCTCTCCTTCATCTGCTAGACTTTCCACGCTAACTTTTTTAGCGCTCTGCTTTTTATAACCACCCTACTGAGTCCCCCCCCATCAGGCTTGACCCTTTTCCTGGTTCACTTTCAGAGCCGCAATATAAGCCACCCGCTCCTTAGATTTAAATGTCATGGGAATAGGATTTTCGCACATTAATTTTCCTGCCACCCTCACTGTGCCCCCTACTCCTACATCCTCACAGGGTCTTGATGCCCTGGCATGCCAGGGCGAACCAAGTCAGCTTCCTTGCCCTCTCCACACTCGCCCTCCCTTCCTCCCAAACACTAATATGCAGAGAGCTTTAAAAACAAAAAGGGGGGTAGCTGAGGCTCAGCAGGGCTCAGTGCAGTGTTGGCGGGCAGCATTCCGTTTCTGAGTCCCCTGGCTCCAGCGCCACGCAGGCTCTTGGGGGGCTTAGAGTCTCAGGTGGCACCTGTCCTCTCTCCAGCGCCAGCTAGGAGACTTCCTGCGATGCCCCTGATCCCCTTGCTAATTACCGCCAGAGTGGCCCGGATTTCAGCGGGTTCTCCACCAGCACCAGTCGGCCCTCGGCTCCCCTGTGCCACTCGACTATCTCTCTCCCGTCAGCAGGTGATGACCGAGTGTCACCATGGCCAGAAAGCATGTTAAACTCACGGCGCACTGAGGGACCAATTATCCTCAGTCTGCCACCCAGTTTTCACCTAAGACCCCCCGGTTAGCCGTTGAACCACTAAAACACACAGACTCGTAGCCTAGCAAACGCTACGGTTGTTCCTTTCGTTTGCAAGAGCTGTTAGTGCCACATGGAGATTCTGAATAGCGCTGATGAAAAACATGAACTTTTTCCGTCATGACAAATGAGAGGAAAATGCGTGTCATTTAGCTTGGATGGGTCAGCAAAAGCTGTGGGCTTTCCATAAGTGAAAGAATGCCAGTATATGAAGCAAAGATTGTAATCAGCTTAATAAATTTGTTACAATATGGTGGCTGGGTCGAAGGTTATGAAAATAAGTATATGAAAGCCCTGGACTGGATTTCGCATGAAATGTGTATTTTCGATCTCTAGTGAGGAATATGTTGAGCGCAACTATAAACCTGTCAATCTCAAGTCCATAGATATGTAATACCTCTCACTCGACATGGTGCATTTGATTGGATCTGACGTATTTAGAGATCAGAAGATCCGGAAAGGTGTTATCAGCACAGACTGATATGCAGGACAGGTGTGGATGGGACGTGCCAGACTTCACGGTGTCAACCGTGCCACTAAAGTTCACAAAGCCCTGTGAGTAGGGCACATGCGAACTACCCGTGCCCCAGCCTTCTGCAGTGGGCAGCACGCACACGTCCCTCAGAGCTGCGACGTGGATTATCGCATGCCGTTGCTGTCGTTGCATTTGCTCTGTGGTTTTGTCAGTGTCCAGCTCTCCTGGTTGAGAGCCACCGGTGAGCTAGAAGACCGAAACGCCGCAGCCAAAAAAAAACTTGTTGATCATTACAGCTTAAAAATGTCCTTTTTTTTCAGAGCAATTTAACATCTCCCCCAAGATTCGGAGGGGCGAGAGTGACTTAAAAACAAAGACAGAGAGTCTGCTGGACTTCGTCTCCACAGAAGCACGGTCAGGAAGGTTGGCTGCAGAGATATCTTCATAATGCATTAACGTCTCTTTTCGAGATTAATCTGCAGTTTTCTCATAACTGGACATAATGGTGCCATTCGTCTTCGGAACCACAAGCCTTTACACACGCCTGTGTGTGTTTGTGTGTGTGGGCTGTCCGTTTAAGCACCATTTAAAAACATTCCTAAGCATTCGAGGGGGCCACGCAGCTCCAACCTCGGCATGCCGAAAACCGCGGCTGCAACTCCCCATCTCCATCGCATTTCTTGCGATGCCCGTAATATTTTGTGTTACACCAAGGCACTGTTGAATTCCCAAATCCGATTGGTCAAAAGGCTGTTGAAAAATTTTCTATGACCATATCATACTGCCAGCCAGGCGAATCACAGCAGTAAATCAATGCGCAATTATAATCTTTAGTTCTAAGTAATGTTACTCAAAATTCCATCTGTAGAACGCAGTTTACTGGGGTGGCTCTTTGCCTCTGCAGCCGTGCATTTAGAAACGTATAATGCATGGCTTGGAGTGTATTAACCCTTCCTTACCTTGTGGTAACATCTGATTTTTAATGGGGCCACACATCTGGCCAGGCTGGAGCTCACCGAGTGCCCAATCGGGCATGACCAACAGCATTACGTTGGCTAATGAGGCCTGCATTCCTCACATTATAATTAAGATGCTAACGTGCAGATAACCTTATATCATGTTGCACATTAATCGCAACCACATTAATCGCATTAATCGCAACCAGCTTCGATAAAGTAGAACGTGTCCTGTTAGGGAGAGGAGGGGAAAATCGCCTTCTATCTGAGGCAAAAAAAAGAAAAGACAGTTAATTTCATTCAAGTGGTGAAGCGTGGAGTCTCGGCCCAGCTGTGCTACGAGCTCCGTTCGCCAAACTGAACTGTTTGGATTGTTCTGGATTAAGCGCGAACCGGGATAATGACTTGATTTGTAAAATAACATAGATAACAACAGAGGGACTGCAGGGCTGGGATTTCCTTTGCTTTTTGACACACTTGAATGCTGCGCTCACGGATCGTAGCAGCCAGACGTGGAGACCACCTGTATGCCGTGATGAGCGCGTTGCACAGCGCTCTGATTGCCGACCGGGGGGGGACACATTGGGCTGGGATAAGGCTGATAGAAGGTGCTGAACAGCTGGGGGTGTGGGGGAGGGATTGGTTAATTCCCAAAACCAAATACTGTATTTTCAAGCCAGGACTTTTTTTTCAACTCCTGATGTCTACAACAGGCCCACAGCCAGAAAAACCTATTTTTTCTTTTTTTTGGGGGGGGGGGAGGGGTTTCCCCATTTGCCAACCAGGGAGTGACAGCAAATTCTGCAGGGGGCAGTGCTGTAATTTTACTGGCTATGTGCCTGATTTTTATTTTTTTTATTTTTTTTTTGGGGGGGTGGCTGGCTTCAAACCCTTAAGTATATGGTTACGTGCCTGGTACAGATGTCCTCATTGCATCTGAAAAAAATTGATTCATGAGGGGTGGGGTCGGGGTCGAGTATGTTATGTTCTGTTATGTCTTGTTCTTTGTAAAAAAAATAATAATAATAAAATCTCCAATAAAAATTTGATCACAAAAAAAAAAAAATTGATTCATCTGGCCCAACAATCCATCAGTCCACAATTGTCAAAAAGGGAACCCCTTCTGCACAGTACAGAAGCCTAGTATTTAAAATTCTTGGGAAATTTGCAGTCCGACACTTTTTCATAGGGATATTTATATATGAATATCAATCCACCAATCTGTCCATCTGCCACAATTTAAACACGTGCAGACCTTGGTGCCTGACCTATGAAGCACAAGGGACACCCTGGACAACATCTTAACACGCTAGCATCATGAAATAAATAAAGCCATCCACCACTGTGCTCTGGGAGCGCTGCTGGATTCTTGGGAACCGTATATACTGTACTATTTAATGATCAAATTCATTGAACTGCCTGATCATGTATTGTATTTTATGCAGCTGGAGTTAAAAAGTAAAAGCCATTAGTCAGAGAAGGTACATTATGAGCAATACTGCAACACTCCTGCATAAATACATCCAGGCTTGACAGTCCTATGTCATGAAAAAAACATTAGGCACTAAGTATTAGATTGCAGAGAAATTTAAGGGGGGGGGGCTGTTTCCCCACACTAAGCCTACAATAATTACAAGTAATTTACAGCACATCTACAGTATATTAACAGCTAACCACAAAGGGAAGCGAATGTGTTGCATTTGATTGCTCTTACTAAGTGAGCACATACCGGGGAAGGCTCTGCATACAGAAAGGCATACCTGCCTAGCAACCATACCAGGTTCTTGAGAAGACAAACAGATAGTCTTAAGAAACTAGGTGGTACCACTTGTGTAAACATCACTGCTCCGCTTGTAAAAACAAGAAATTGACTCAGTGCCAGTACATGCTCCAGAGATACATGCCAGGGTTGTGATGTCATAGGTATGTGGCAGGCTTCAATGAAGGTACAGATTCCAGACCACGCCCACTTATCCTAGTCACATCCCAAAATATGATGAACAATCAGCTTCTTCCTGTAATGAATGACACGAATTCCTAGCTTCTCTTTAGATCTAGGACCTCCTAATTAACCACTGAGGTAGGCCCTGCGAAATTCACCTTACACACCTCCTAAAAATATACAGAGCACAGTCCCCCAAAACAACAGACTTACCTGACTGACCTTTTATTGAAAAGCTGCAGGGTGAATGTTTTTGAACAAGACGTAAGATGCATTGGTCGCATGTTAATTTAGGAGTCGCAATTAATATTCTTTTGTGGTCTTAATTGATCACGAACCAGCTCTTACTCAACGTATTGATTAACCACAAACTAACTCTTAGTTACAGCCAAATGACGAATGGATTATGTACTTAGCAACAAGTCCTTGAGTTCATTGTTCACTTAAAATTTAGTTAACCATTACTTTATAAGGTGCATAGTCATTATCCAACAACTAGTCGTTGCATGGAGGTGTTCTACTTGCTGTATAACTGAATGTGGGATTCAGCCAGAAGAATACTGGTAAATATGATTCTAATGAACAACTAGTATGTTTGCTCAAGTAAAAAATAGATGTGGGAACTTACCACTACTCATCTATTCAATTAATTAATGTGCTTATCTAATTAAGAGCACAATAGTATATTGTCATGCCTAAAGTGTTACCAATACATTTAAAAAAACGTTTGCATTACAACCTCTTGTGTCATTCGTTCACATTTCTCATATGAATAAAGCACCAAGGTAGCATTACAGATAAAATCCAGGTGAACACTATGAATTCATTTATTAGTCCCTGTAGTGATGGAGGAGCTTGAAATGGAGGTACACACTTTGGGCTTGTCATTGGTTGCTTAGCTGTCATTTATTTTTAAGCTCACCATAATGGTTGCCGCTGAAGACAGACATTTCCCTCCAAAGTGTAATGGTCATATTCACATTGTCACGGCCCAACTGCAACCTAGTGTTCTGCATATGGAATAACATCATAATCAAAACATCATAAAATAAATCAACTAGGAGCTTCCAGCAGTTTTTGTAATCCTCTCACCCCCCCACAAATGTACGTTTCTGGCCCAGTTATGTACAGTACAGTGGCTTTTCAAGCACTGTGGTAGTTAAAGGTCTGCCAATACAATACAAGACAGTAAAAATTAGCCAAAAGAATGAGGGCCACGATAGTCATCTCATTTTACTGCTCTTAGTTCTATACTGTAAAACAATGGTTCCCAGTCCATTCCTCAGGGACCCACAAACAGTCCGTGTTTTTGCTCCCTCCCTTCTCCCTACCAGGAACTAGGAGGAAGCAAAAATATGGACTGTGTGGCAGGGAGCGAGAATGTTGACTGTCTGGCAGGGAGCAAGAATGTGGACTGTCTGGCAGGGAGCTCAGAGGGAGCAAAAACATGGGCCGACTGTGAGTTTCTGAGGACCGAATTTGGAAATACAGTATTATAAGCAGGTGCAGTATTTAAGTCACTGAGCCTTCCTGGTGCCGTCATGACAGACACAAGAATAACTGTCAGGTTAAATGCTCAGTGGCCATTCAAAACATTGCCCTAGATGTACAATCACTGAGACTGCAAACAAGCACAGTATATCTGTGCAAAGGGTCTTGTCCCTTTAGCCCCATAGTTTGAAATAATTAATACTGTGATTCCTAGTCGTGCAGTAGAAGAGGACTAGATTCCAAACTAAATAAAAAAAACTCCCATGTGTGAGCTGTTGCAGTATCATTCTGCATTTGAATGAGTGCCATTTAAACAGACACATCAAACTATTAGCAATTCCCTGTAGGAAAAAAACAAAATTCCAAATTATTCAACATGAATAATAAAGCTTGTGTGACTTATATTTATACAAGAATGTTCTGAGGGCAGAAGGAAATATTTTTGGAGAAAACCAATTTGAGAAGTGGTGGACCCAAGCAACTAGAGGAGAGAGGATTAAAACATCTTATTGGTTGGTCCCACTTCCTCTAGTTACTTGGACCCACCTCCTTCTCCTGGTTTTATCTCTGAACCAATCATTCTTCCTTCTGCCCTCAGAACATTTTTGTGTAAGTAAAACTGTCATGGGAAATAACAAAGGGAGACCTGACTTCCAAATGTGGCCCATTTCTATTGCTTGTGTTGATATTTTGGTCTGAAATGTTGAGAATCTTAGCCCCCATTAAAGTTAGCTGTGGCCCTCACACTTTCCCCTTCCTCACGCAGCTGGTATGAATCATCTGGGTTTTTTTCCGCTTCTGCTTTGACTGGCAGGGATGTTTCTCTAATTGAATGATTGGCACAGGACGCCGATGCCTCGTACGGCCAGCAGGTAAATCGAATAGTTGCCCACGGGTGTTTTGCATTGTAATCCCCCCAGGAGTCCCTGCCAAACAAACCACAGCGTTTGACCTTTCGGGGGACTGTTGTGCCAGCAGGCTCCTCTTACAATTTCTTTCAGCCTCCATTAAAGTCCCAACAAAGGCCGGGCAATGGTAACCAAATAAGAGACAAGCTGCGGACAAAGGCTCAGGCACCAGGCGGCTGTGACACGATCTTGTCAATCTGCATTGTGATTGTGGAGCATTAGTTCCTCGGGGCATGTTTTCAGCCAAGGCCTCCGATGCCCATAGCACATTAGCTTGTCGCTGTAGCGAATTAGCACATCATGAGGTCATAGCCGTGACTACAATCCAG
Organism: Pollimyrus isidori; assembly: GCA_019775955.2. Taxonomy (NCBI): domain Eukaryota; kingdom Metazoa; phylum Chordata; class Actinopteri; order Osteoglossiformes; family Mormyridae; genus Pollimyrus; species Pollimyrus isidori. Next base: position 3,618,793 of record JABFDZ020000084.1, read on the forward strand.
ACAAGGGAGCGCAGTCAAACTGTTCCCTGAGGTCCGGGATGAGAGGAGCAGGTGGCTCAATCAGACGTCGGGGTTACAATGCGCGGTCTGATGTGGGCAACCGGCGTCGTGAGTGTGTCTGACCACCGGGAGACTATGAGCCATCCATGTTGTGAAATCCAATAGGTGCGGATTTAGCGGTGCCCCCCGGTGGCCTTGTTAGCCGCTCGGGCAGAGCGCAGGGACACGAATGCGTGTCTGGCGAAGGGGAGCCGCAGAATCAGCATTTTACTCAGCAGACCCGCGGTTGTTCCACCAACGGCCACGTCCTGCAGGACAAGGTGGTCATTGTTGGCCAGAAAAACTAGTCTGACCCTTCTCAACCCCCCAGGCCCACAATTCGGCAGGTCCTATGAGTTTTTTTTTTCTTGAATCTATGCTTCTTTGAAACAAGGACCGGAGCTGAAAACTTCAACATCAAAGAGAACAAACTACTCCAATTAAGTAATTACGGTAAACATTTGGGAGGAGGGAGAAGCAGTTGTGCCTCTGGGATTGGAAAGCTGCCTAGCATTAGCTCTGTGGAGGCTTACTAGCCAACACCAAGCTGGGCTGCAACCCCAAACATTCTAACTGTATAACTGTATCAGACTGTAGAGCAGAAGCTGATTTTATAACACAAGACAAAGTTGTGTAGGGTGTCTCTTTGTTGCTGCAGAAACGAATGGGTAAATTTGCTTTGTGTGTGTGTGTGTGTGTGTGTGTGCGTGTGCGTGTGTGTGTGTGTGTGTGTGGATTAGGTTTATATTACATTGTGTGGACCAAATGTCCCCCACAATGTATCAAAATCCTGTTATTTTGACATTGTGTGGACCATTTTTCAGGTCCCCACAAAGATCTGTAAATGCAATCAAAACACTATAAATGCCAAAAGTCTCGTGTTTTGTTTGGTAACTTATGGTTAGGGAGCGGGCTGGGTGGGGGTTTAGGCCGTCATGTTGTGATTAGAGTTTTCCCCATAGACATGAATGGAGAGTCCCCGCAAAGATATAATTACGAATCTGTGTTTATGTGTGTGTGTGTGTGTGTGTGTGTGTGTGTGTGTGTGCTTGGAGCTGGGAATTACCCCCTACTAAGGGTGACAAAATAAAAGTGGGAGGATGAAGATCCTGAGCACCCTACTCACCAGCAGGAGTGATGCGTGCCGGGGGGGAAATCTCTGCCAGGGAACCACCTCGTTATATCTGATTTGTAAATATTTAAACTCAGGAACTAGTTACTGTTACTCTGATTTTGGTACTTTACCTCACTGTCGTGCCACCAGTGCCCAGCGCCAAATCATTTGTGCTGTGTCACTGTGTGTGGTGGGATGAAAAGAGCGCCCAATTTTGCCACATCACAGCATCACCAGAATGGTTAATATTCCATAAGGGACTTACCGACGCTTTGGCAGGCTTTCGCTCTGACCTAGCAGTGGAGTCAGCACACGGGGAAGTCCCACACTGGGCTGGGTGGAAGTGGCACGCAAGGAACGCTTTCAGCGAAGAGGGGGAGAAGACCTGTAATGGGGAGTTTAGAGCGAAGGAGAGACGAGACTCTGGAATGATGGGTGGCTGTTGTACCAGGATGCTGTGGTAAGACAGCAGAGGTGTTGTGGCGAGCAGAGGGCCTTAACTGTCTGGATAAGCGGGATTTCCAGGAAAAGTTAACCAGCACGCTGATGATTTGTTTAGGAAATATAAAGTCATTCTGAAATCCAGTAAAAACCCATAGCTCTCTGGTTTAAAGAAGCTACGCTTCATGGACCTCAGGAGGAAGAGGTCGCTGGCTTTGTCCTTCAGTTTAGCATACCCAGGCCTGCGCTATGGTTACAGTAATTCCGTCATTAATTCTCTTGGTGGAAATAAATAGCTCTTCATACATCGCAGTAGCACAGGAGCCATGTCTCAACCACAATATTATTTTACATATTATGTTAGAGAGGGAATTTGAGCAATCAAGAATTCCAGTGCAAAATTGCGCTACATTGCAAATTGACCGTCTTATTTGACCAATAAATAGATTATATCAGTATCGCCATATGCAAAAAGAATCCCACAGCCATTAATGAAGCCCATGCTCCACTGCTGATGATCTTAGCGCCAGAAGTGGGCCTGGACGCATGGCAGCATATGTACCGTAGGGCATTTAAAGTTGGTTCCCCAGCCGGTAGATGGGTAGGTGGCAGTGGGCATTTTTTAGAAGGTGAGCCTCGGACATACAGAAAGGGAGCTTTATCCGGCCTGTGAGAGTGCAAGCTTTCCGGGGGGGGGGGGGGGGGGGGGGGGGGGGGGGGGGGGGGGGGGGGGGGGGGGGGGGGGGGGGGGGGGGG
>JABFDZ020000084.1:3643404-3669281 GCA_019775955.2 Pollimyrus isidori
TACACATATATACACACACGGATATTAAAAAAAGAGGGATGGGTGATCATACAACAGAACATATAAGACGGTTCCACTTGAAACTTGCATCTCTGGAACCAAACACTTAGACTCTTTTGGACTTCAGGCGCAAACATGAATGCAGACAGATTCACAAAGTGATGCTTCACTATTCGGCAGACACATCACAAAGGCCTAAATATCTTTGTCTATATCGAATGTGCAGTGTCCCTCTTGTTTAGCAAAGCTGTGTGTTTTGATTTGACCGGAGGAGTGTCTGGTAACCATGACAGATACTGAACCAGGATAATAACAGTTGTCAAGAATATTTGGTGACACTTTACTTGAGGGGGCATAAATACTTACTATTAACTCAGTTACTACTGAAGTACAAATCATGAAGAAATATAGTTCACGGTTGCCAACTTTGGTCAGCTGACTGGAGTTAGATTTTCAGTCTACACACGCATTTGCATCTGTGTAGCAGTTGTATTGCCTTGGGAGTAGCCTGTAGCCTGTACCCAATGCTTTTCATGTAGCTAATTTGAGGTTTATAATGGAAAAATATAGATTTGCTGTAAGATCTCTTGCATGGGCGAGAGAGATTGAAAGCAGGAGTGTCACACAAGATGCATGAGGGTTGGCAACCATCACAGCAGCTACTTGAGATAAAAGATTCATTCATTAATAATGAATCAGCATGATCAGTATTTTACTTGTGTTATTCATTACTTATTCTTTCGATAGTTCCTTCATTAACAAATGCAGTAACAGCTTGAGATAAAGGATGCATCATGATTCATTAATGATGAACTTATGATCAGTATATAACTAAGACCTAGTTTGTGGTTAATTAATACATGAATAAGAGTTACTATATCCTTTATGCACCCTTAAGTAAAGTGTTACTGAAGAGCCACTTGGGTCAGCCTGGGAATTCTGTGTGGCTATTGCAAGGTGGAAACCCACTATCACATTTTTAAAACTAAAAATCAGCTTTTCCATCTGTTGTGGTAGGTATGCAGGAAACAACTGCAAATTGCAGGTTGCGAGCAAACTTTTCACAGCCGTGGCTTGATTTGAGTTTCTGGAGCTGTTCTTTACAGTGTGACAATTGCTAAAGCTCTTCTTTTCTTTGAAAGACATCTGTTTAAGAAAAGAAAAAGTGTGATACTTACAAACCATGCGTGCGTTATGGAACAAGGAGTTAGTTGAGCTTCTTTTTTGGAAAATGTTGAACTGATTGACCAAAAAAAATGGTGACAGTTAACTTGAAGCTATAATGCATTATGGATGTTATCATTATGCATTATATTGGTTGGTATAAGAATTGATAAGCATTACAGCATCTTCTATGGACAGTCATAAGGCATTATGTTATTGTTTATAATACTAAATAAGCTCCAGTGCTCTCAATTATAATGCACTGTACATACTTTCAAAATGAATTATAATTATCATTATAAAACTTAAGGATACTTTGTACTGTATTATCTAGGTATCTATAATGCATTATGGATCAGAGCTTCATAAAGCATTCATAATATATAATAAACATGGCTGTAATGTGTTACAATTTTTTTTTATAGATTTATAGTCATAATTCTTTCTTAAAGCATTATAATGTGTTATGAATGTCTTCATAGAGTCTTAAAGACATGCCATTAATAGAAAATCAGTCAGGTCAGATTTTCTTCGGGCAGACCCCAGTTTCTTAGTGCTGGCCATACCCGTAATCCCCCAACGATCACCATATAAATTTAGCAGACAGTAGCACTACACTTCCACCTAGGCCATGTGATAAACTTGCTTCTTGGCAGATATCTGAATCCACAGCAAGGGGAGGGGCATTTTCAGGGCTGCTGCTGCAAGTTTGTTTCCCTCAAATTTAAGTTTTCCTGAGCCCCATGAAGCTTCAGGCCTTCAGTGAAGATCTCACCATGCAGATATGCCAGATTGCGTGAGGATTGCGAGAAATAGTCAGTGAGTTAATAACAGAGTGGAACTAGCGAACTCTCCTGGACCTGCAACTGCTGTCCATGAAATGCAGCCTGCGAAAGAGAGAGCCAGTTTCTCCATTTATTTCCAGTGTATCTATTTTGTGGGCAATAATATATAATCTAAGACAATATTTTGATTGATGACTGTAAACAAACGCAGTGGCCTAAAGCTGCCAATTGCTGGAACTGGCCACCCAACGGGCCACCAAAACGGGCCACCAAAATGGGCCCTCTGAGCTGTTCTGTGAAAAATGTGGTCCCTGTAACGCTGTCCCTGTAGGCTCACACGTGTTTTTATTCAAATCAGCCAGTTGTAAAGTGAATCGGTGTTGACAGTGCACATTGGAGAGAGCCTGCGATTTAGCACACCGTGTCATTGTGGAAAGAGGCTGAAATGAAATACAATTGGAGCCAAACATGGCTGTGGGCGTGTGACGGGGGCCAGACCTCGGCAAAAACGCTGTGACATTTCACAGCTACATCCACCGCAGCATCCGCCCCCACATCATAACCAAGATATAATGTAGGTTTGTTTTTCCTCTTATACCACAGGTTTGCATTGTGAATGGCTTGTGTGTGGCAACCAAGCAGGCTCAACAACACATGTCAACACGTTCAACGACACGTTAGCAGGCTCCGAACACATTAAGCTTTCTTCATTGGCCATGTCCAACAAGTGCCTTGGCAAGATTCCAGCAAGCCCGAAGGTAAAGAACAAAAATATATAATTAATAAATGGACAATAGTCGTGTAATAGTCTAGTCAAACAAGTAGCACTTAGACCAGTGTTTCTCAACCCAGTCCTCAGGGACCCCCCCAGACAGTCCACATTTTTTCTGCCTACCAATTCCCAGCCAATCAAGAGCACAAATACCTACAGTAGTACAGGTGCCCTGGGACCAGGGAGGGGGCAAAAATGTGGACTCTGAGGAATGGACTGACAATGATTTCAAAATAATACGTCACTTAAAGTAGAGTGTTATTATTCATGTCAGTAAGGACACTTTGAGCTGGGAAAGGATCTGTACACCACCCTTTCATTTAAAAGGACGTGTATTTCACTTAAGCACTGTGTATTTGCTGTGTGCTGATTGGTCGTCTGGTCACCCTACATAAAGTGCAAGTGGACACAGCAATGTAATGATCCAGATTTAGCTGCTGATGACAAGGGAATCCCAGCTTGTGGGAAGATACAGTGCATTCTGATGTTTTATGACCTCCTAGCAGATTCAAGGGGTGAGAGCAGCTCGGGGGGGGAGGGGGTGAGGTGAACATGGCAGGACCATGTTTGGCGACAGCTTGGAACAAAGAAAAGGAAATGGCTGTGTGTCAGACTGCCTTCAGTATTTTCTCATCTGTCCTCAGCCAACGCATCATCTAGAGACAAGACGGCTAGTTAATCTCGGGAATGAGATTAAAGGCATAAATCTTGCATCCTTACTCCAGCATGGCCGAAGAGACAGAATCATTTTCTGCTGCTTGGGAGACCCGGTACCCCACTGACACAGAACCGGGGTGAGTTCTCTCGCCCACAGTGGGGACGTCTCAGGGTTTTTCCCGGTCCACCTCTGCGGCTGTGTAACCTCGAGGTCTCCTGCTGAACTTTTCACCTCTAGGACCATCCAAATACCGAATACCCCCCCCCCATCGCCAAAACCTCAGCAAAGTATAAGCAATAACATCCTCTTCTGCTGTGTGGGGCAGGAGGAGTGGGAGGTCGAGGGGGGGGTTAGATAGGAAAGACGGGCTGCCTCCTTATGCTGCTTTCAGCAGTTCTGGGCTACCCCGCAGAAGAACGTCTCACGCTTCCGTCGGCCGGAGCCCCCAGGCTGGCTGAGGCTGCGAACTACAGGACGTGGGGCAGAAGGGAGGGAACAGAGCCACTTATTTTTTAGTTTTTTTTTTTTACAGTCCCTGCTCCAGTTGCGCCCACTTCCTCTATGGTAACAGCTGTCAAAACGTTGCAGGATTACAGCGCACCACAAAGTTACGGCTTACATTAGAGCCTGGCACCGGGCAGGAAGTGAGGAGGGGCCGTGCGGGCCAGGCCGCTCCGGACACACCGATCCTCAGGGCACTGCGAGCGGGACCCAGGAGAGGAACAGTAAACAGCCAGGCCTTCGCCTTTAAGACTCGTAACAGGCCTCCTCGTGCAGGAGATATCGCAGGCTTCTGGGCATAATGGCACCGGTATTAAAACAGATGCCCGAAACTCCATTTCAGTTTTACAGTCTGAAGTGAGGGTTTTTTTTTTTTCTGTGTCAAGCGGTCGGGGGAGACCCCAGACCTCAGAACCCAGAGAAGAGTACTTGTCACAAGTAGGTATATCCACAGAAAATAAAAATAATAACAAAGGAGGACAATTATTTTCTTACATTTTTATTATCATTGCAAAGGAAAACAAAGTCTTAACATATCACAGGTGACACTTGTATCATAGAAATCTGTCAGGCAATATTTCTTTTTATTCGAGTAGAGCAAAATGTGATAATTGTACTGACATCACAGTACAGTCTGTAAAGCAGAACCAGGCCAGTATCTTCATTTCTGTAGAATAATGAATCAGGGAGAAAGTCTATAATATGCGAAAAGCTTTGACTTTTTGGCGATTCGGTAAGTGCACGGGGACTTGTGTCCTTCAGGTTAAAATTTAACTGGGAGCAATTTCTAAGAAAACAGCCCTTCACATTTGGTGTCTGCTAATGTGTTATCTGGACACTGACAATGAAAGCACTGATTTTTTCTTGATGTGTGTGTGTGTGTGTGTGTGTGTGTGCGTGTGTATGTGTGTGTTCAAAAACCACAAGGGTACAGATCCTTAACATTTATTCAGTTGAATAAACTGCAAGTTTTGGGGGAAAAGAGAGAATTTTCTGATTTGAATCTCAGAAAATGAGCCGATGCTCTGACATCATCACTCAAAGTCATGATAACAGCTGTGTAGATGAACAGACCCTGGAAACATATAATTTAAAAATTCATTTATTATTCCAGACTTTCTTGCCTTTGTTATACAAAGATATTAAATAACTTAAATACATTCTTACCAGTCATTCAGAATCAGTTTCTATACCTACAAGCTATACACATGAGGTAGAGGAAAATAATTTAGGTTCCCATAAGACATGAAAAGAGGAAAAAGACAAACATTATCCCCACAATGGACATTAAAGTTTATTTTTTTAAACAAAAAAAAGGCAGCACAAAATAAACCCGAAAGCAGGCGAACCTGTTCATCCCACAAGCACTCTCTACTCACTTTCACAATTTTGATTTATTTGAAAAAAAAGAAAACTAAAAAGGTCTGACTTGCATTATAGGTGTCAGATGTCATCCTTGCAGTGTCATTGTACACCTCAGTCTCAAACCGCCAAATCCCACAGTGAAGCCACGCTGTCCAAAACCTTCCGGAAAGAAACCCAGGAAAGCTGGGAATTCACTAATCCACCTGACATGGGTCATCGTCTAATGCAGTGTTTCCCAACCTGGTCCTCAGGGACCCACAGACAGTCCATGTTTTTGCTCCCTCCCAGCTCCTGGTAAGGCCCTGGGAGGGTGCAAAAATGTGAACTGTCTTGCAGGGAGCTGGGAGGGAGGGAAGACATGGAGGGTGTTTTGGTACCCGGACACTGGGTTGGGAAACGCTACTCTAATAGGTATAACCCTTCACTTTCCCTGGATTTAATTCTCAGACTTCTTTTGTTTTTACTTCTTTTCAGGCTGTCCTTCTAACTCTTACACCATTTTATCATCACTCATTTGTTAAATTTCTAAAAACAAAATTGCTAATACCTCTTTTGCCGGTAATTATCGGAGCTGAACGCCAAATGTTTGATTGATTGTTGTTTTTCTCCAATGTTTGTATTCCAGAACCTTCTTCTGGTTATGCTTACAAAGTATCATCAACAGCAGTGTTCATAATCCTGGAAAATGATATTTTTTTACATCTTATCACAGTATGTATGTTCAAATATGAAAAAATTATAGTGATACCCTTTTCAAATTTAACCAATCGTGTGGCTCAAGTGTACCTCTGCTGAAACAGTGAATTCATGCAAATCTTTTATTCCACTTCACCCAGACCGTTATAGAAAGTCGTTCAACCAAAATCACTGTTTTAGCATAAAGTTTTAATTACCATGCAAAGGAAAGTCAGAGTGTTATGACTGGGAGTCCGGTTAATATTTAACCACAAGTTTTCCTGTATTCCAACAAAGAAAGGTTACAAAATTGAATTTTGAAAAAGTCACAATTTGTTATGTCTGGTTTTGTGCTCAAGTGGCAGAAAAATAGAAAATGAGAATCCATTAAATAAAATCAGGTGCAACAAATAATAATAACAAAACAAACAAATAAAGCCTATGTTCCTTTGCTGATGCCTCCACCCCAAAAATAAGCAAATCCCCCGTTAGGCCTGAAACAAGCCACAGTAACAAATAATGAATATAACAACAGTCTGGACTTTACACTATATACAGTGACACACATGCCCATATTCCAAAAAATAATTTAACTTCTCCTTTTTCTTTTTTCCTACAATATAAATGTTTCATACATAATCTATTTTTCTTTCCTTTTTAATGACATTCTGTCTTTACCACATCCATCAGCTAGTCTGGGACTACCTAGTTCACCAACTGAAGAACACATCGATTCAAACACCAAAAAAAAGAATCATTAAAAAAAAAATCACTGATGTGAATATTCTGAGTGGCATATAAGTAATAGTTAATATCTGGACCACCATTAAATGAGAAAGAAGAGTTAGGGATTTGTAGCCGTGATTGTAACCCTTATGTGGGTTTTGAGCAAGGATCCTATGAATAGATCCTTGGCTGGAGGGTTGGAGCATCCCAGAATGCAATCGCTGTGATATTGACAAGGACGTCAGGATAGGCCGCCTAGTCCAGCATCCTGCTAACAGCACGGCCTGCCAGCCTGCAAGCCTCATCCTGTTTTCAGCTGCGGTGTGCCAGCATCCCTGCCCAAGCCCTGTACGTAGCTATTATGGTTTTCATGTAGCGTGCAAAGTTCTATGTATAAATTCTCAACTGCTCCTTAATTGGCCCATGCCGATTGGCTTGTGGAATCGAGTCTACAGGCCTGGTAGCCGAAGGCCCGCTCCCGTGTCTTCCTGTGGCGACAGAAGTGACTGGAGTCAAGTGGCTGGAGAAGCTAGAATCCAGCTCCTCAGTAGGCCTGCATTCGGGACGCCGGCCTATCATAAGAGGCCATCTTGGCCACTGAAGGCTATCTGTATGCGTTCGGCCCAGAGAGTTTGGCCGATCCGTCGCTAAAGCTGCTAGCGTTGCCTTATTTTATTCCCATGCTTCTCCGAGTCAGATGTCTCTCTCCTAATTTCCCCAAGGATCACCTGCGAGTTTTGTGCATGTGCCCCAACCATGCCTCTTTACCACAGAAGAACAAACCGTAACTATTTACAATGGGGAAAAAAAAGAAATAAATCTACATAATATGTTTTTATAAATACGGTTCTTTAAATACTCAGAAAGCTTCCAGACCTCAGTATGTGAATGGGACTATATTACAATATAGGATCTTTCGCTCAGTAGTTCATTCACACTCGCCTAAGACAATACAAAACGTTACTATATATTTTGCCTTTTATATAGTTATATATTTTGTTGTATGCTACTATGTACACTGTTTATATTTTTTGCAGGACATGTTCGGTTTTGAAAAGAGATTGAAATGTACAGATACATATGTTATGTGTACAGTCTGATGAGGACCACTGCAGAATCGTCACGTTGAGCTGTCTAACTGCAGACTGACTCAAGAATCACCTGAATTTATGTAGGTTATCCTTGTTTCTGTAATCCGGATTATTGTTTATTGACGCATCAAAATCCATATGTTCCATGTAGAAGGAATCCGGAACATACAGATATACTCATTTTGCAGTCGTGATGTTAATCTGGATGCGTAGATGCATACTGGCATGTTTCAAAGATGACCCAATGTTGCAGAAGCATTATGGTTATAAAATCATAACAACGTCAAAAGTCTTCCCCACATCTGAATGTCACACATGCAAAAGGGGTTACTAGTTACAGTAAGTTTCCTACTGTACAGCCCTTAGAAATGGCAGTGTTTTGCAGTTGCAAAAGGCCTGGCAAAGGTTTAAGCAGCAACATTGATTTTAATGTATTATAATCTATATACTGAACTTCTCTGGCCAAATTCTGTTTCGAAATCCCACTGCATTGCAGTATTGCCTCCTGAAGGCACTGATCGTGATCGATCTGGACCTCCCATCTCATCCCCCTCACAAACCACTGTGGCCCTCATCTGACAGATGACAGGTAGGTCGATCCTCCAAAATCTGATTGGTTATTCCTCTGAACCAATCATATGCACATTTCGAAAAGATCACACTACCCAGCTTCTTTGGAGGAGACATAATGAGTGCCTTTAGTTGGAAAAACGTTCCGTTTTAAAAGCTTTGTTAAATCAGATGTACACCATGACATGCTATACCTATGCTAGTGATTGTGTGTCTAAGGTGAATGCTGATTGGTCAGCAGAGAACCAGATGACCAGCTACAGCTGACATTGCCTTCAGGCTTTTGCAACTCAGTCTGGTCAATCAAACAGAGCCTGGACAACATAAATGATCATATAAACAAAATGTTTGGCCTTCGTGTCTTTGGCCAATATGTTTTGATGGTATTTCGCTTCATGGCGCTATACATGAGCAAGGAGGAAGACGAGATGACGAGACGAGGCCCCCTCATGATCTGAAATGCGAAACATACACGCACGCCACAGTAACCAAACTGTCTGACATGGAACACCGTATCAGGAACCGAGTAGCACAGTAGACGATCCATCATTGAGGCTGATATACTCTTATATCACACAGGATCGTATCGTAGGGAAGCTCGCAAACACGGCAGTTCCTCCTGCCCTCAATTCCTGCCTGCATTAGTTGTACTGTAACTGAATTAGGCACGGAATCTGAGTGGAAATAGTGGTTTCAGTCATTCCCTGAACGATAAACTGACAAGTTCACTTCAGGCTAAGTAAAGCCTGGCGAGAAGAAGATTAACTGCCCCCCTGCACCTTCAAAGCAATGAAGGGAAGTCGGAAAAAAAGATCGCCTGGCTTTCTCTCTGTTACACAAACTGCTCTGGACTGATATTCTTTCTTTAGGGAACGCAATATGCCATAGTTCCATAAATTATATCCACAGATACATATAACACATATTTACTGCTTTCCAAAGGGCCTTGTCAAAGTGAATTACACAAAAACATAGCAAAAAAAAAGGAAACATGCAAACAGCTCCAAATGTTTGCATGGGTAGTGGTTGTTTTCTTAGATAATTGCTAAATATACTTAAAGCATAATTTAATATATTTACATACATATGCATACACACGGGTATGTTTGAGTGTGTATATGTGCGTGCAGAATACATCATACACCCTGTCACTTTACAGTTCCTCTTAAATTACCAAGAGCACTGTCTGTTTTAGATAAACTCCACTCCCCGTCTGCACCTCTGCTATCTATTCGATTAGCTGGGTTTAAAAACCTAGAAATTCTTTCTAAACCAGATGTCTTTGAGAAGTACTTTTCCCCTACGAAGACCTCACTCCGCCCTTCCTCAACAGTCCACGAGACTTCGTTTTTTTGCGTGACTCACAGGCACTGAGGAGAAAGGAGTAAGCGTGGCGTGGGGTCTGCTTGCTACAAGTCAGGGCTTCCCAGCCAAAAACTCTGGAGTTCCGATCCATTTGCTTGACAGTGGACCACCTACAGAGTGAAAAGGGGGGCTTGAAGCAGCCCAGGGGTCATTTACAAAAGTGCTTTCCTTCTTCCACCAGCTGGTTTCTCGTCAATCCCGAATTTGACGTCAGGGGAGCAGCGAGGGTGCGTTTGGCCGCGAGATCCCCTCCCCCGATCCTCTTTATGGCGCGATCCGCCGAGAATCGAGAATCAGAGTTTGGCTGGGGAGTCGAGTGGGCATGGCCTGGTGAGAAATCAGAGAAAGGGAGAGTCTACCCTTTACAGGTGTAGACCTCCTCCCTCTGTGTGCACTGCTTGCACTCCACATAGCAACACCAGCGAACCTGGCACTGGCAGGGCCGCGTAACCACCCGGCTCTGGGTGTTGTGGCCCCGGCCGCAGCAGATGGCGTCGCAGTTTTTGTCCTTGTAGCATTTGCGGGCTGATGTCCCCGGGGAGTACTTGCTGGGCCGGCAGAAGCTGGGGGAGTCCTCGATGTGGTAGAGATCCATGGTGCGAGGGATGGGGTCGCTGGGGCCTGGCAGGGGCTGCAGCCCCCGGGGGTGTCCGATGTCGCCCTCCCCCGTGGCCTCGTTGGATGGGCTGACCACCTTCACTGAAGTCTCGTAACGCTGCTTCAGCTGCTTGCCGATCTCGTGGAAGGGCAAGAGCTGCCTCCAGCAGGTCTGCACCGTGCAGGAGCCCGACACTCCGTGGCACTTGCAGGTGGTCTCGACCCCGGCCCTGATCACCTGGGGGGGGGCAAATCGAAGCAAATCGAAGCAAATCGTCACCACACTCATTCTCTCACTAACAACACCCTGATACTTACAGTAAAGTGTCAATTTATTTATTTAGCCAACGCTTTAAGTCAAAGAGACATAAGCCGGGTTAGTCAGTCCCTGAAACAATAGGGGATTCGGGGCCTCTCTCAAGGGCCCAACAGTCAAATAACCGGGCCCCATGGGATTTGAACCAGGAGCCATCCAATCATGAGCACGCCTGGAGTACTGCAACCTGATGAGCCGCTCCACACTCTGCCAAATAGCCGACCCAACGTCATTCTATCACTGTATGCATGTTCAAATATGAAAGAATTATAGTAATACAATTTTCAAAATTTAACCAATGGAAAGAAAAAGATGAAAGGGCATCGTAATAACCAAATCAGTACAACAAAGGGACGCTTTGATAACCAAATCTATTCAAAGTTGGCTTTTTAAAACCAAATATGCGTTGACATCCATAAATTACAAGAAAGGAGCTTTTTCTTTTGCCTCCGCTTGGCAGAGTGGCATAGTCACTTTATGAATCATAAACATTAATTTTTTTTCTGCAGTTTTAAAATTGCCAAATTAACTCATTGATTCTATGATTTATCGGAGTTCCCCATTGTGATGTATGATTTAAGTTTTCTTTTTTTTCTCTTCCATTAAAAAAAGATTACATTCTTCCAACAGCTGCGCTAATGCCAGATGACAGACTATTGCGAAATTTCTTTGAAGATGCCTGGTCAGTCACTCCAAGTACCAATAAGACGTCCCAGGGACATAAAGGCTCTTAATTAAATGTTTGCTCAGGGTAAAAATTTAATAAGCGCTTTAATACTGCAGGCTTTAATTAATGAACCACAAAAAAAGTCTGGGCAAGAGTTTAAAAAGGCAGCATAGCAAGAGGAAGACGGGAAGGAATGTGACACTGATATTATTACGATTATCAAGGGTAATAGAGCTTGATTAAACCCAATTGTAGCTGTTAGTAATAAGAGGAACACTATATTCTTCAACTGAGCATTTTGAATAAAAGACCCTTTGAGATGGTCTTGGAAAAAAAAAATTCAGGGGCAACGACGAGACAAGTCAAGTAGATAAGGGGCCCCCAGTCCCAGGCGCTGGGCTCCGATTGAAACCACGTGGGTCCATCCTTGACCGTACGCCAAAATGTGTCACCTGCACTCAAGAATTCGGGGTAGGTTCAGGTGAAGGGCAGCTCTCCAGCAAGGGACAGGGTGCGGGGCTCCAGATCGAACGCAGCCTCCTTTCAAGGCCGAGCAGAAAAGCATCGAGGTCCAGCACCATGATGCCATCGTATGTTTATTTAGCGAATGCTTTTATCCAAAGTTATGTATAATTGAGAAAGCGAGATTGGATAGCATTTGGGGGGGGAGATCAATGGTTGTGCTCAAGGACTTGAACCAGCAATCTACTAATCACAAGCACCTGTCCTAACCCACTGCCCCCGTCTCTCTGAACGCCGTGTCTCTCCCGCTCCTCCTCTTTAGCCGCCGGGTTACGGCCGGGCCGTCATTTACGCCCACACCTCTGATAGCTCGCCTGGGGTTGATTTAACTGGCAACCACCTTGAGGATGAGCTGAAATAAAACAAGTCACGTCTTTTCCAGCGAGCGACCGGGCTGCCTTGTGAAGGTGGAGGAAGACGTGCATTGGGTTCAACCTGCAGCTGAGTGGTGAAAGCATCAAGCCACCAAGACCAGGAAAGTCCAATGTGGACTTGATGCCGTAGCTTTTGGCTATGAACTTTAACAAATAAACTGCCCCGTGCTACACAGTTAATGATACTTTAAGTGATCCCTTGTAGGCAATCCCTCTTGTCACCTACCCCGTCATCTCTCTATGGCACGCATACAAGTCAGAGCAAGCTTTGCAGTGAAGGGCATCCACAGCTGGTGGGGGGGTTAAGGGCCGTGATCAAGAGCCCAGGGACATATGACCATTGAAGCAAAATCAATAAAATTCAACGCAAAGATTATCACAAGTCTTGCCCAGGGTCATCCGTTTGTGTTTACATCATGTCTCCGAGCAGAGAAGCCTTTCAAGTGAAGGTCACGCTTGTATCGAATCTGAGCGAAGCCACAGTAAACTTTCAACATAAAAACACATTTTATGGATGGGCTTGGATAAGCGAAGAAAAATGGAGGCGCATGTGTGTATTGTTGACCTACAGGGAACTGCCTGTATGTGATAACATCTGGGCCGCATTCTGTGCAATAATTTACATTCATACTAAAATGAAAATGGCAGCGATATGAGAAAATATGAGTTCGGAGCAGTCAACGCCAGATTCACGGTTAGATTTAGTTCTTGATGTTTTTGCCCTTGACTATTACTCCTGATGACATGTCCAAGCCACACCCCCCCAACCCCCCCAAACGACACAATGACAAACCCAAGGGGGATGCATGTGCCTGTGCTTTTTTAATTTTAATCTGAATGAATCAAATAATGACTAACAAGTTTTTTGAATTTCACAGTCAATTTCAAGGCAAAAATTATGCTCCGCAGAAATGAACATTAAATCCTTTCAAGAACACTATTAGGAAACAATTTATTTAAACCTCCAGAGAATTGTACCATTAAAACTGACAACATGTCTATTACTAGTAGTAGTGCTGTGTTTGAAAGCTTTTAAAGTGAATTACTGGACATGTGCACAGGGCAGAGAAACTGATTGACCCATCATAGACATCAACGCATGAACTTCCTCAAAGTTCTATGGTTTTGGAAACCCAAGGAGGAAGCGGATTGGGCCTTTTCCAATGAGTACATTCTCCAAAAAGCCACGGAAGTTTCAACCCATTCTGCATACAGCCGCAATAAACAAGCTTGCCGTGTACAATGTGAGTGCTTTTTCCTCTGTGCCCAGTTATGAATATGTCATACTGCCTTCTGATTTAGGTACAGGCGACACAAAGCCGTCCACCACCCAAGCATTTCAAGTGTTAATCTGTAGGTCGTAACAGAAATCATAAAACTCGTGCCGAGCACTTTGGGACATATGGTTTCGATTGCCCATTTCCAAGCGGACCACCTGTTGCTGTGGCAACGAGGCAGGGGGGTGGGGCCTTGCCCTGGATGAGTTAACCTGTCAGCAGTTCACACAGCTGGCCAGGATGCTCCAGCAGCCTAACAGGGGTTAAATATTTCCTGCCATTGTTCCAGTCTCAAGAGGCACCTGATTTGAACGTCAGAATTTTTTTTTTTTTGACACCCGCAAATGCCCCCTCGCCCACACCCCCTCCATCCCATAGACCCTGTCATAACAGGTCTGTGTATAATGCGGTGCACTGGCACTGAATCCCACACTTCCAGAAGTGCACTACTAAGAAAAACAGAACCCCCCCCTTACTTGGTAAATAAACCCTACAGAAAGTGTGCAGGAGTGATTTCTAGTATAAAAAATATCTATGAATCTGTTGATAAAAGGATCTTGTTATGCAGGTCAAGAATTCTGTCCGTCCTTCTCACATCTATAGAACAGTCATATTTTTAGTTCATCTCCTTGGGGAAATTAAGCTTTTCACCTATCCCATCATGCTCTGCATGAGACACATACACAGACCGGGAGTCCAAGCAAAGGGCCACCCGGCATCCAGTGCCCCTGGAGCAATAGGGGTCAAGGGCCTTGCTCAAGTGCCCAATGGTGGAATCTCTCTGCCGGCCTTGGGATTTGAACCAGTGACCTTCCAGACATGAAATCCTAACCTACAGACCCACACACCACCCTCATACACCACTGTGTACAAATTTGTGCTATGTTTCTAGCAGAGGCTCATCTTCCCTTTTCCCTGATTTTGCGTTGTTCTGTCTCGATGATGTAATGTGTCACAACGCACCCATGTGAAGCACATTGGGGCAACTCTGTTGTGAAAGGCACTATATAAAAATAGATCAAATTGAATTGATTAGTGAGGAGCAGTTCTTCACTCTGCAGTTTCCCATTGACAAAACCATGTCGCCTCCCCAGCCCCGCAGGCCTGGCCGCATCATGCCAGCTGCCCCCCCGGGTTGCTCACCCTCATGCCCACGTTGGTGTTCTGCATGTCCACGCGGGCCCGCAGGTCCTTGTATGACCGTTTGCCCAGGAACTCCTTGACAAACTTGTGACTGTACTTGAGGTTGTCCCCGCAGCCGCCCCACTGCCAGGCCTTGCGGTTCTCCAGGTCCGGCGCCTCGTCACAGGTGCAGCGTTCCATGCGGCCCGCGGAGCAGGCCTTGGCCATGGCGTGAGTCAGGCCCGCCGAAGAGATGGCGTACAGGAAGGCCGTCTCCTTAAAGCCTAGCGTGGACAGAATGGTGTCAGTCATGGGTGGTTAGCAACATAGTGTGCAGTCTACCCAGAAGACAGTAATATCCTTAGAGCCATGCATGTGGGAGTTATACTTACACAGGAATGTTCTGAGAACAGAACGAAAAATTATCATAGACATCTGATTGGTTGGACCCACATCCTCTACAATCTGATTGGTTATCTCTCTGAGCCAATCATATTTCATTAGGCATTTAGAACATTTTTGTGTAAATAAAATTCCCATGACCTAGAATCACCTGCACCCTGATGCCCATACCACAAAGCTTGGGTTCTAGCACCTGTACCTCTTTTTAGCAGGTGAGTGCGATAGCGCCCCTCCAAGGTGCAGTTCCACCTCTCGAAGCGGAACTGATACTGGCACTCGAGGGCGCTCATGCTGATGGCCTCCATGAGGGTCTCAGCCACGCCGGGGTCCCGTCGGCACATGCGGCGCTGCTTCTTCTCCAGCTTGAGACGGTCGCACAGCTTGTAGTGAGCTTTGCCCACGCTGTCTTCCGGCTGGGAGCTCAGCGGCAGGAAGGACAGGGGTTCATTACCCGTCAGCCTGGGCAGGGAGGGACGCAGAAGGGCATAACCTCAGAGCTCGACAGATGGCACAGTTTACGCAAAGCGCGTACATCTACAAAGGGAAAAATGACGGTCACTGTAACAATCGTTTATGATCAGCAAAGGCACACTCAACAGAGGCTGAGTTCTGCTTAGTAAAATGGAGTTATGGTAATATTATCCACATAGGGCTGCAACCCTGCATAGGGCAAGCAGGTAGGGAAAATGACTGAATGAATGAATGAATGAATGAATGAATGAATGGAGGTAGGAGTGAATGTATAAATATTCACACAGACTTGCATTTACAAATCAATACTTGTATGAGATAATCTGTTGCAAATGAATAAAAAAAAAACATAATTTTCCAATCACTGCTTGAAGGGGCCAGATTTGGTTACCAGTAAATGGCAAAGTCAGCAAATGCAATGTGCACAGTGCTGGAAAACTGCAATACCCCAGGTAGCAGAGTGAGGACTGCTGAGGGTCCAGCTTCTTCTAATCGCAAAAGCTGATGTCTACTTTACAGCCTGAGCAAGTGGGCTTTTTGATACATGAATTACAGTTTAATTTTAGTGGAAGGTTAAAGGCACTGTGTCCACTGCTTTGTCAGCATCACATCATTTTGCCTTGGAGGTGCCCTAAAGTGACTTCACTGCCTTAAAGTGACAGCACTGCCCTAGAGTGGCAGCGCTGCCTTAAAGTGACAGCACTGCCTTAAAGTGACAGCACTGCCTTAAAGTGACCGCACTGCCCTAAAGTGACAGCACTGCCTTAAAGTGACAGCACTGCCTTAACGTGACAGCACTGCCCTAAAGTGACAGCACTGCCTTAACGTGACAGCACTGCCCTAAAGTGACAGCACTGCCTTAAAGTGACAGCACCAAAGACATGCAGGAGCCATGTGTTTGCTGGAGGCCTAATTGCTCACTCAGCTTCATATGTATATTTTACTTCTCCAGGCCTGGGTAAAGACAGAGTGCCAGGGAGATCTTTCCAGGATTGGTGATGTGCAGCTTTACAGTGTAGTAATTATGCGCACAAAAGTCTCAGCTTGTTTTACATTTTCCCATCATCTCTCACTGGAATCTGGAAAAGAAGGCTGTTAATTTCGGAAAGAGGTTAGGGTCCATCCCTTCTGAGAACATGACTGTCACAGGAATTCTCCATACCCTGGCTTAGCCATATACTGAATATACCATGACTCTGGGTGGATGGATGGATGGATGGAACATCAAGCATGTAGTTTCAAAGTTAGTTACCGGTACGTTTCATGTTACTAGACATGGTGTTTTTTCATAAATGAGTAGGTCTAGGTGAGTCTGTGCCTATACAGCCAAATTCACAATAGTACACATCTCATAAGCATTAATGCAAGATACCATATAGCTGATTAAAAGTAAATTAAAATAACAGAAAACATTAGGATTACTCTTTAATTAACCCAGACTTGTAAATAAAACATGTTTTTTCAACAGATAAGAAATTTGCCTATTTTTAATAAAAACATTTTAGCACGCAAGATAAGGAAGGATTTTGCATATTTCTGTTTAATAGTTGTGCCTAAATTATCAGACAGCGGGGTGTGTGACTACTTGTACTACATCAAAGGCCTGCCAGAAGCTTTCCAAATAACTGACAGTTGTACATTCAATCTCAGAACAAAAGCACGATTACTGCATTCAGATAGATCTAACAAACCATTTTCAAAGTTCATAGACTACAGGAGAATGACAGGTTTGACAACTAAACATAGCAAACAATGTATCTACACATAATCACTAAACAGGATCCTTTTATTAAGGTACGCTGACTGCCAGCTGCTATCGTTAGACGCTTCAGTATTTTAAGGATCATGGAGAATTTGTTTCATTTTAAATGAGAATGTACTCTCCATGAACTCAGCTGGCTTAATAAAGGCTCAATAAATATACATAAATAAATGCATAAATAAACCTTTAATACGTCTTTATTTCACCCTAGTTTTAATTGAGGAACAAATTTCCAAAACACACTTCAGTCCACAGGGTATGTTTTCGGGCAGATTTCTGTGGATTGAGTGGGTTTCAGAAATTTAATGAAAGGTCTATGTTGTATTACATGAGGACTAAGTGAGATTTGGTTTCCATATATGACACATGCAACTATAGCCTGACTTTAGGTAACTGGCAGCCTCATCTCAATACCAAGAAGAAATGGAGTGAGGTTTGTAAATTTGCGTTTCAACTGTAACTTGTTTTCACTGTGAATAATATGAATTGTTATTCAATTGGAGACACACTGAATTGAAAGTAAAGTGCATAAAAGACACATATAATAAAGCCTGTCCCATAAAATATCATACTGTGATATCATGATTGTGCCGTGTATCAGGTGTTTGCATCAGCGAGATGCTGAGATCCTGTTATTTACTATGTCATCTGTTTGTACTGTCATGTAGGGTAGAGGGAATCTAAAGAAGTTTAAAATAACAGATGTGACCTGCCTTTTTCAGGAATTTCGCCTTCAGGACAGAGATTCAGAAACCCAGCGCTCTTAAGTTCTTGTTTGCCTTTCCTGCTCATTTGAAAAGTCGCCACTGAATTTTCCAGCGCAAACCCAGCAAGCTGTGTCTTGACGACCATTCTGCTTGCCAAACGGGCTCTGTCAGGCGAAGGAACCGGCCCCCGTGCTTGACAAGATAGATATATCTACCTGCCTACCTTCCTACCTATTTGCCTACCTATGTATGTACTGTAGCTGGTCTGTCACTAAACCACAGACTTGCACCAAAGCAGCTCTCTCATCATCATACCTTCTTCTGCCAGTGTCTCTTTGGGGAATCTGGCAGGATGAGTGATGACCGTCTCTCCTGCTCCATTGCTCAATGCTCTCCTTACTTTGTTGTGAAGGTATTTTCATTTGTGAGCTAACCTAATGCCGCGTCAATTAAAAATTACAGTAAGAGAATTATTTCTCATTAGAAAGATTTACTCTACGTGTTTCTGAGCTGGTACGGAGTTAAATAGGTTTATTTAATCTTTTGTTCTTTTAAAGTCCTTAAGACAATAAGTATTGAGTGTGATTGATTTAGCTCAGTCACACATCTGGCACCTAAATTGGAGCCAGCTGCAAAAAAGGCTTTTAAATGCTCTCTGTGGTTCTTCCAGGCTTGGAAATAACCTCACACCAACCACCTGACAGAAGCTACAAACTAAATAGTAGGTACATGCTTCCTGTTCTGAAGAGGTCTGTGACACGATTTACCAGACTCATCTTAGCGTTGCTGCTACGCGCCATCAGTGTTTGGTAGTGTCTCTGCAGTGCAGGACAATAAGTAGCTGAGGTAGTTTAATACTGGGCCCGCCTGTGTTTATTTGGTGTCAGTCACTACAGTGATGACCTGGAATGCGATGGTGTCAATGCATTATCACATGCCTCTGGATTACCCGTTTGCCCGGTCTAATCGAGGGCAGCTAAGCACATGCTGCTTAATATCGATCCATCAGTCAGACTCACAGCTGTTCCCATACCAAAACAGTCCGAGGTAAAGCGCCCAGCTCAATGGCGGATCAGCCAGCCTCCAGTCCATTGCCTGAGGGATTATGTTGGTTTCACTGAGGTCAAGTGCCCTCATATGCAAACACACATGGGATTCCATCCATGTTCCTGCATGTGAATACAGGCCCTTAATTCAGATAACAATGGAAAACCAAAGCTAAAATAACAGCACTAAACCAAATTGTGCCACCTAATCCGTTGAGGTATCCGGGAATTGGATTGGCGAAGGATTGCTCTGCTTTCACATGCTATTCCAAGATTTCCCACCAGCGTGACAGGTAATCTGGTGCGTGCGTTGAAAATAGATTGGTACATGCTTTTGTTCAGTCCCCCAACAGTGACTCATCAGGTTCCTGGCTCACATGTGACTCCTCATTAGCCGTTTGAAATGACGAATCACCTTCTCAGAAGCGTCACTGAATGAATGGCCGCTTTCCCACAGTGCTGCCCCCCCGGCTGTCCGAAACTAGCCCAGCAGAAAATGTCACCCCTAACGAGAGCATGCATGACTTCCGTCTCCCCGGAACAAAAAGGACATTGTGGCACCCGAGCCAAAGCACAGACGAGTCACCACACTAATCCCTGGCCTGCTCGGACTGACCTATACACAATTGAATATTTTTAGACTGCAACTAAGAACGGTTTGGATCTGAGGGCTTTTAATGTCTTTAATGGGGCTGAAAGAATCAGACCTGGATGCAGCAGGCCTCTGGCCTGGGGGCTGAGGTAACAGCTATTTCTTTATGCAAATCTCCAACCATTTGGATGCAAATATTAATCATTAGTACGCTTGCAATTAAAAGTTAAAGATACTACTTCAAACAATGAACTCTTTAAACTCAAACGCGACACATTCAGGCATGTCTGATTACCTTACCTCAATATCCAAACATTTGACATGTTCCACCAGTCATACACCTCTCCTGATATTAATGTTTGACATGGTGATGTTGAACTCCCTGACAACACAACCGTTTTCTCTGGTAATGAACATGCGCATCATGTATTCTTAGGTTTCTGTAGACCTTATAAGGTTACCTTGTCTACACAGTGATTTATATTTATAATACATTATTTATTAAATTTAAAATTTATGAGCCCACTTATAGTCATTACAATTAAACATCTAGCCAACAGGCATCCTACATATGACTTTAAGGACTTTCCAAATTCTTAGGACTTCTTAGGTTACTACGTACAGTTTCTCACAGATTTTAGCCAATGAATAAAACCTTTCCAGGATGACGGACACATGACCAGTGGTGCCCTGGGGGGGCATATTTGTGGGAAACCAACATAGGACTCATGCAATCTATTTTCTGGTGCCCCACTGCTTCTGTCCCAGTTTCTGCTTCTGCATTTTGAATACAAATATTGTTCTTTACACAAATTGGATTTTTTTCCACAATAAATGATTGTAAAACTTTTTCTTACAGGAACAGTTTATAGAAGTATTTTATTGGAATCCCCATAGTATTTGCTCATCAGAGACACCCACGCCACCGATTCAGACACCTTTCCATTCTTCACATTCTCCTCAACTACTTTATCCCTTTAAATATCTAGAATGACCTTGAAGGGTCATGTGATCATTTGAATGGTTTGCTTCCAGCTGACTGAAGCACAATCTCTGTACTGCCTCTCATGCAGGTACACACAGGCCCCTGTCCACCCACCCTACCTCATACCACGCATTGTTTCCACAGGCATTGCTTGATTATTTCAATGGACCAGCACACCAACTGCTTCTCAATTTGCACTGCTCTGAATCAATTCCTATGTACAGCACACAGGCCTTAAAGGATCTATACAATCTTTCTTGGACCACTTTTTCATGTTAAGTCATCAGCATGTGCGTGTGTATGTGTGTGTGTGTGTGGGTGTGTTAAGTATATATTACACTGTGGGGACAAAGTGTCCCCACAATTATTTTGACCTTGTGGAGACCATCTTTTCATTCCTCATAAGGGGAAACTCAGTTTTGTAAAAATCAGTGGATGCAATCAAAAAATTAAAAATTCTAAAAGTCTTGTATTTTGTTTGGTTACTTATGGATAAGGTTAGGGCTGGGTAGGGGTTCAGGTTGCTCTCTCTCTGTGCGTGTGTGTCTGTCTGTGTGCGCGCGCGCGCGTGTGTGTGTGCGTGTGTGTCTGTCTGTGTGTGCGTGCGCGCGTGTGTGTGTGCGTGTGTTTGGTTCTCTAAGCCAAACATGTAATACAGCAAAAAGGACTTGTTTAAGTACTTGGGCTGGTTAGATAAGTCAAACTGAATTATTGAAGACGCCAGCACACACACATGACTCGCCTGCTTGATTAATGCCCATCTTGTCATCCTCAGAAAGAAGGTGAATAAAATGTTATTAGCCTTAGCATCCAGGATCTTAGCATCCAACCTTTGCCAAAAGAAGAGACTTAAAATTACAGTCAGACAAGTTTCGCAATATTTTTGTAGAAATTCCAAATCTAAATTAAACAATCCTCTCATTAAAGTTTCTAAATATATTTACGTAGATCACAGTGACTTTTAAGATGTTATTTTGTAGCGACTGTATTTATTGTCCCGGGGGGGATTCCAGTATTTCTGTCACTTAAAATACAGGGAGAGCCTTGAGGATGGAGAGACTCTTAATTGTTACTCTAGAAAGAGCAGGACAAGGCTTCCCAACACACATGCCAGTTTGCAGCTGGCCTGGCCAAGTAATCACAGGGCTTTTGCAGCAACTGCAGACATCTGCTGTTCTTAGACATGTTATTTGAACAGAATTCCTGGACCACGGTGAGGAAAGTCTGGACTTTATTGTGTGTTTATGCGAGACTCGTCAGAAATGGCATTTGGGATCGGGAAGTCTAATATAAACCAAAAGTTTAGGGTATAGTTTTTTAATTCATCCAAGCTCTCCCCCTCAGAACATGGAAAGCAATCAAAGTGTCACAGCCAATGGGAAAGTTTCACGGGACTAAACAAGCTGACTATATAACAAAGCATCTTTGTGTCCAATCCATTAGCACTACATCCTGTGAATATTAATATATATCGTCTTATCATTCCAGATTGCTCAATTTGAAAGTACTGACTCCTACAGAAAGGGGTGCGAAATAGGGACAGTCATATATTATAAGGGATGGGTGTCAACCCTAGTTCAAAATCTTACAAAAATGCGCCAGGCATACATTCCTAACAATGGCGAGGCTTTTGTATCGGCCTTGTTAAGTCTGAGACCCCTTATTTGCACTACATTTTTTTACTGTAAATGACAGCCATTCATGTTATGATTTCCACTACCACTCACTAAATCTGTCTTTATAATATTCTCCTCTTGTCTTTGAGGCCCAACCAAGCAATTCCTCTCACTGCTTCGACATCCTGCACCAAATAGCGAAGGCCAGGGCTTTGCCGAGCTTTTACCGAATCCTGGATCTGTGCCTGCAGCTCATATTTATCTGCCACAAGTGGAGTAGCCTTTGAATTGACAGAGCGTGATTTGGCCCGGAGAGCATGTGGCAGCAATTATGCCACGTTCATTAAGCAATTACACTTCCATCCGTTGGCCACACAAGTCCACCCGCCCGCCCAGTTAGAGTGACAGCCGTCAGACGCTGTTGGGATTTAGCACGTGTGGGTGTGCGGCTGTTCCAGACGACGGTAGGGGTACTGTTGCCCTGCCCGTTTAATAAATGGGTCGCATGCTTAGCCAATAAACATATTTTAAAAAGTAATTGTGCTGAGTCACTGTGTTTACAACCCAAATGTTGAAAGCAACCATGGGAGGGTATGGTGAGAGGTCAGATGAGTGGGTGTAGGGATGAGAAATATAAATGGTTTGAATAAACCAGGCTAGTTAGCATTTAAAATTAGCACAAAGCTAATATCAAAAGTGAGACCTCGGGAACAGGAAGGTGGGGGGGGGAGGGGGGGGCATTGGTGATTATTAAACAGAAAAAAAATTCAGTAAAACCTAGTGAAACCTCCAATTGTGTGTAAAAATGTGCAGCGAAAGAGATGAAGAAAGAGAGCGGGGAGCTCAATATCGTGTTTACCGTCACGCCGTTTTACACGTTAATGCCGGTGCTTGTCGTCACTCGTCATGCGCACCTCTCCTTGTGTGCTTAGCCAGGGCTTTGTGTTCTGTGTTTTTACAGTTGAAAGTTTTATTTAATTATAACCACATTCCTACCGAAAAGCCCTCCCCCAATGTATTTTCATGGATAGCTATGAGCTGTATCGAAGAATCTATGGGAAACCTTTTGCCCACATCTACCCCATTCCCATCTATGTTGACTGATGATTTTTCAAAACAGCTCATTATGACAATGATAGTTTTGCTAAGGAACATGCAATCTTCTTAATGAAGGCTTCGTAATAAATTCCTCTAATAGCCTCATGCCTCTTTACATTCTCTGAATGTTCTTATGTTGCACTTCGGGTCATTATTAGGTTCTTGTCTTTTTAGTAGTTATTGTGTACCTCCTGCCCCAATGCTGTTTACACGTGTTCCTGGGCCTTCACTGGTCCTCGACAGAATATATGTTTGCAGCATACTTTATGCCTGACTTGTATGTTGCTTTGGACAAAAATGTCTGCAAAATATGTTAAGGTAAATGTTTAATATTACTGAATTCCCACACTTATTAATTTATTTATACTAGGTTTTGTAGCTTGAGTAGGTTCTCCAACTTACAGGGAAAGTTTGGGCCGTCACTGCAAACAGTCACACTGTTGTGGTGCTGAGGTCTCACCCGCCGCTTGGCTGCACTCAGGTTTTCATCCCTGAGGTGGTTCATCGTGTGGTGGGTTGGCAACATGTTGTAATGAATGTGCTCCTTACCTCTCTCCTCCTCCTGGGTTGTTACATACATACTTTAAGTATTACCTATATGTGTATTTATATTATGTCATTTCAGATCCAGCTACAGAATTTCATTGTACTTGTGTAATCCACTTGCACAATGGCACATGAAATCCTTGATCCTTGAAAGGAGCGCACCAACTCTGTATTACCCTACCATCTGCCTGTCTTGTCTTTAATGGGGGTAATAATTTTGACAGTATGTTGAGAGGAACAAGTGATTAACTTCAGAAAACCATTAAATATATCCAACGTGTCTGGAAATACGGCAGCATGTGTCGGTTAGTGACACATTTATGCATGCAAGTAACAATGATGGCATAGCTCGCATCAAGACCGCGGTATCATCATAGAAGGTGAAGTGGGTGCTCGATGGTTATTTTTAGGGGAGGAGACTGAAACGAAATGGAGCTGGACAAGATGAGATAATGGACAGTCAGCAAGTCTGGGAAGGCGACGATTGCACAAGAGCCCGACACCGTGGGGTACAATACGCTACAGGATAGCTGCCCTTGAGTCAATCAAAATGTGGGATTATCCCCAACAGTAAAATGGCCATTACATACAATGGTGTCATACTCCAGCATCTGAAATGCCAAGGCAAATATAGTCTAACAGCTGACGGGCTCAGTACAACAGCTCAGCGCACAAAACCACATGTCAGGAGCAACTGAACTCTTGCTGGGGAAGAGGCTGGAGGGAGACCTTGAACTGGCCTCCTCCAATATCTCATCAACCACAGGAACCTGGCTAGTGCACCGGCCTCACCACCACCATTGACGACTGTCTAGCACACTAATAAATTCATATTATTAGCTCCTACCTATAAGCCATACAGCATTTACCAGTTACAGTAACACCCCGATTTCAATAAAATGCTTCAAGACACATTCTCCCACATACCCTAAGGTACGTGTTTCCAAGACTCATTACTTACGTTTTTTTTTTTAGTTAATTTCTTTTGCCATGCATATATACTCAAGCGCACGCAGGCCACGGCAAGAAAACCCTTCAATGCCAACACCTCTGAAATGATCGTTGAGAGGGAACGTTTCATTCTGCATGCATGTTATTATTTTTCCTGCTTCGTTTTGCCATTTTTTTTTTGTTTTGTTTTGTTTAGTTGGCACAGTGACATGCGGGGAACATGATGCAAACAGGTGCAAGATATAATTAAGTCTCCGTAATGTCTTTAAGCGAGGTGATATTCTCTCAGCTGTTTGTATAGCTTCGCTCTCACCAGGTGCATTTTTAAAGCCCTCAGCTCCCAGCGCGATTTAATGCTGTGGCAAATGACCGATCTTGAGTCCTACCTGTCTTTCATCTGCTGCGTAAGACAAGAGTGTTTAACTTGTTGTGTAGCTTAAGGAGAATGTCAACACGTAATGCCGGTCTTGAAGCTTGCTTTTGTATTTTATGTATACATGCACACGCTCCCATGCGTGGGTTCGTTATCACTGTTTTTTTTCCATAGCAGGTGCAAAGGAAAACCAATTCATCATGTCTTGAGTGGCCACAAAATTAATGTTCGGTGACTCGCAATCATTTATTTATATGTACGATCCCCGTTGCCTAGGTATTCGCAAGCCAGGCCTGTAGCGCAAGTCTGAGAGTCAGTGACCACTGCTGATTCAGCTGCACATCACAACCAGAATTCAGATCCTCTCGTCTAACATCTCAACTGGGCCCTGACCAACACTGTGCAGGAGTGCCAGGTCAGACTCCCAAGGAGACAAAACAGTATTTCAGTTTATATTTGAGATATTGTAAAAATACTGTTGCAGAGCATCTGTTTTCAGTATTAATTTACCCTGCACCTATAAGATATGCTAAGTGAACATCAGCTGGAAGATGAGGACAAAGTTTTGCAGTAAGATTTTTATGCCACAAAATGACAGTTGTGATGTCCGCCCCCCGCTACGCAATATTCCGGGGCCTCGGGACAAAAAAAAAACTTCAAGCAGGTCCCCACGATGTGCAACCAATCCCACTTGAACCCTTTTCTTCTTTTGGGGGGGGGGGGGGGGGGGGGGGGGGGGGGGGGGGGGGGGGGGGGGGGGGGGGGGGGGGGGGGGGGGGGG
>JABFDZ020000084.1:3669381-3692730 GCA_019775955.2 Pollimyrus isidori
AAATTTCGGGGGCCCTGGTCAAAAAAAAAAAATTAACCCCGTGCCCCCCATTTGGCAACAAATCCACCTTAAACCCTTTTTTTTTTTTGGCCCCCCCCCCCCCCCCCCCCCAAGGCCTAGATCCATGACAACTTCCCTAGTTGCCCCCCTGCGGTGCCGGGCCTGGTGACGCCATGCCCCAACAGTCGATTACGGCCACTAATGCTCAGGTGACAAGACCAGGGTCTGGACACAAATGACACGTCACATACATAAACTACACAAGCTACATTTAGCCCCTGAGTCCTAATTCCTTGTGTCACTCAAGAGCGGCGCCTGAAGTCTATGGGTCCAAGAACAGCGGTGCCTCGCCACGTACGCCTTGACCCGCTCGGTCCTCCCGGCAGCTGCATGGAGCGGGATTAGCTGTGATTGACAGTGATATTATGAGGTGAGCCAAATACTCTTGTGCTCTACTGTTAAAGGGGATGGGGGTCGGGGTAAGGGAGGGGGGGAACAGAGGCACAATTGAGTTCCCTATCCTGGACCAGCTACCACCCAAAGACCAGCAAGAACAAACATAGCCATTGTTCTTGCCAACCATGCAAATGGGCTACGCTATATGCTGACATTATTATGAAGTTCCTTGACCGCAAACCTTTGGGGTATTTTGGAAGTTCATGAAGAAGCTTCGGCTCAGAATTAGGCTCAGAAGTGGGAGGAACAGCAAGCTTGGGCTTCACACAGGACAGCGATTAAACAGACCAGACTGGCAGACGTCTATCCCCGCAGCCGCCTTCCATAGCTACTATTAGACTTGTCCAGAGCTGTGCTTGATGTACCCAGTACCCCCCTTTCTCACTGCAGCAGCTCCACAAATGTGGCTAGACTCCCCCCACCCTTCCATAGCATGAGCTGAGAAAGAATAACAGTGATTCTAAACCGCAGAACCCCACCCTGCCCCCACCTCACAGATCACTGCAAGCCTGCTAGGGCTCATGGGACTGCAGCTGTATTACCTATGAGAGAATGGGCAGGCCGAACTGCAAGCCTTGGAGCAGTGTGCTGTCTGGAATGTCTTGACCCACTTACCACTTCCTGTGTGGGTAGGTGGGCTTCCAGCCTCGAATTTGACCCCAGAACCTTAAGGTATGCTGTGATATTACTTGAACTTGAAAATCAGACATAAATCATATCATAACAGATATAGACTCACATGCAACACCAATATCAACACAAGCTAACACTGTAGGGGAGACAGGCTAATTCAAGAACCAGGAGGAACTTGTTCATCTAAGGCACAATGTTGTGTGCCATCTGTGACTGAGAATCTTGTCCAATAAAATCACCATTGTCTAGGAAACTAAAAAAAATATATGGCTAGTTTATGCGGATAAAAACTCATTATGTGGTTACTGGAGTTCTCTGTCTGTGTCAACTTCCATCCTGAGCCTCGCTGTTCTCTGATGCCTATTTCTCAAAAAAGAACACGAATCAGGCACTGGATCAAAAACATTAACGTTAACCATGAAAGCATGGAACCAAAATTCAGGGAACTCATTCGCACCAAAACCCTCGAAAGTAAAATCCTCTTGACCTCGGGCAAAGAGTACAGTAGGCAGTAGGTAGAAGAACCATAGAAAAACTTTACTTAGCCAATGTTCATGTCCTCTAGGCCTTCAGTCAATGAAGGATCCTGACCCTAACCCTAACCCAAATATACAACCAAAAAAGCCAACTTCTCTTCCCATCTGTGGTCCAGTAAAAGGCTCCAGCCTATTCCTGAGGCCCCATCCCAAACTTTATAGGTCCTGATGACAACAGTGACACTAAACTTAAGGTTACTACCTCAGCCAGGCGTTCCCTTTGGACTTCCACCTACATGGGTGACTAACCACCAATTCTTGCCATTGGAGGAAATTAAAGTATTGCTCTGGCCCAGGATGAAGGCACAGAAACATAACCTCACTACGGTCTGGACCATTCCAGAAAGGAACTAAGCTAACTGTTGCTTAATATTTGTTGGAAGTCGGTAAATTTTGAATAGTCTATGCTTTTTTTCTTTTTACTACTGTTTTTCAACCCCAGTCTACAGCAGTCAGTCTTAAACTTCAACCTGAGACCTTGAAGCAATCATCAAAATGAACAGTGACCCAGTCCATTTGTATATGATAAAGTGGTCAGAAGGTATGAAGGAGTCATGGAACAGCTGAAAGACGAGACAGGGGGTCTTGGCTTTGCAGCGAAAGCTTGCATGGCTCAACCCTCGCGGGGCCGCGGGCTTGAAAGCCCCCTGTCGCAGGTGTCTCCTGCCCGCTTGCAGGCGACGTGCCCTTTCTTTGCGGTCTCAGCAACCCCCTGAGGCCCCAGGCTGTGCCCGGCGCCCACCTCAGGCCGGACGGAGGACTTGCCAGAGACTACGTCTCTCCCCTCCTGTCACGTGATCTGGCACAGTGGTACGTGCAGCTGTCTAGGTGGCCCCCAGAGCTCAGTCCCGTGCCTCCAGACCTCGGAGGCACTGGCAATTCGGAGGCCTCAAGCCAGCGCAGGAAACCGACACCTCCAAGTGGGGTCATCATAATTGGTCCTTTTTTTTCCTCAGCCAATCGACACCAAGAAAATAGCAGCACGGCTTCAGATACTGCTGAGTGCCACAAAGGCCTTCAAGGGTCTCTATCTTTTTGCTCTTAGCTTTGGGGTTTTGGTAATACCCTAATAAATAAAGAAGTCGGCGTTCAACAGTAATTCGAAATGTGTTGCTTTTACATTGCTATTGATGGTTACTCTGGCAGGTGTCTTAGAACTTGTAAAATTTAACAGCTTTCAAATGAGTAAACCAATACTTTGAGCAACATCCCATCCTCCAGTGGCAGCCGGCATTCGAGGCTTTTCTTTCCGGTCGCTCTGCCTGCTAGCCAATCTACCCATTTTTTTTAGCCTTAGCTAAAACCAAATGCTCCAGATGTTTGGGCTTGGGACCCAAAAGTGAGCGGAGGATCAACTACCCATACCCCCCCCCTCCTTTACCACAATGACCCAATAAAGCCATTGTTATAGCTCATGAGTTTGTTTACGTGACTGTGCTCCTGGACCGCAGCCACAACTCAGAGTTTGCATGTTTATTTTTCAAGATTATTACCAATACTCAGACTAACCCAGCAGAGTTCTCAATGACACACAAAAAACAGTCTCAGTCCTGCATCGTTGCCAAACCCTTGTGCATTTACATATAAAAAAAACAACTTACTGGACTCTCCGTCTATCCATCTTCTAAGCAATTATCCTGGTCAGGACCACCAAGAGGACCAAGAACCTATTCCAGGCAGTGCAGGGCACAAACCAGAGGAACACCCTGGACAACACATCCCTCTAGCCATTTTCAGTAGATGCTAGCCCACTTTAAATGACATTAACCCAAAATCTGACTCCACTGAAAGGCCCTCACATGCACACATACCCTCCGAATTCCAATGCACATAAAATTCCTGTCATTGGACTGGACTTGTATGGATGAAAACCACAGAAATAAGGCCCACGACCAGAACTGAACCCATAAATCCTGAAAGCCTGAAGCAACAGAGTCCACTCTGGCAGAAGTGATTAATTTCGAATAACAGTGTTTGTCTCTAGAAATTCTCCAGGTTACATCTTCATTGTAGCTTCAGGCCTGTGGGCTCAGAACCAGAACTGAAAATGGGCCATCTGTTTCATGTCACCTTGAAAGCTGCGATAACAGGAGGCGATAAAACTTTTTTTCAATAGCCTAAAAGTATGGAACAGATTATGAAACTGTGCCTTCAAAGACTGTGTGATACTACATTGTGTCCAAGCACCGAAACTGAGAAGGGTGTCGACTGAACGCTCATGTCCAAGCCTAACAAACCATCCAACGAAACCAGAAAACCAGGCTCACTGTTAAAAACATGTCCTGACCACTCCAGTGCAAAACCTGAAAATGTAAACTTACTACCTCAACAAAATAGGGTGGTCCACCTTCATGAGATTCAAAAACAAAATGCATTTCTAAATTTCCTATGACCAAAATATATGGTTGCTCTACAGCCATTCGGAAATCCTTATCCTTAAAATCCTCACTTTCCAACAAGTACTGATAACTGGTTAGTTATATCTCCTAAATATAATTATAGCTATGTTTAATTTTACGCTATGGTTGAAGATAAATATAATACTTCGAACCTAAGTTGACACAAAAAAAAAATACGAAATCATGAGTGCCTGGTTAAAAACACTACTAGAATGAAAAAAGTGACCAAAACCAGTGTGATCGAAAACGTGAAACCTCAGACAACAGAGACGTGTAGGGTTAGCGGTACAATGTGCAGACAGGATGAAATAGCTTGTCCATAAAAGAGAAATATATTTCCATAATTAAAAAGGTCTTTTATCTTGGAATGTGCCGTGATAGGTGACCTCCACGTATAAGAAGCAGCGTTGCCCTGAGAAGAGAAACAACTAAAAAAAAAAAACAGACAGACGCCATTTGAGTTCGAAATGCCATCTGAGTTAAGATGTTGAGGTGTTTCCCTCATAAGCCTGAAATGTTCTACAGAGGAAGAAAAAACATATTTCCTAAGCGAACTCTAGACTTCTCTGTTGAGATCAAGTCTGGTTTGTCACTATTTTCTAGGCAAACTGTAGCCTTCTCCGTGGAGATCGTCTGCTCTTTTTCCCTTCCTCATTAGGGATGGGAAACGCCAGCGCTATAAAGTTCTTGCTGTTCGTTTTGCTCTAGTGCACCAAGCTTAAGAATCCTTTAGTCCAGACCATGATCCAGTCACATGCAGTTTCATTTGTAATACTCACAGACCATCTCATGCCTGATGTCTAATGAGGGTAATTTCAGACCAGCTGCATTGTACCCTCTGTGAGCTCTCACAATGTCACTTACCGTGAAACTCATAGTGGCCCTATAGCCAACTCTCTTTGGTAACTGCTAGCCCAATAACTCAATGCCTCATCATTCCTCTCACATCACCAATGCTGCTTTACATTATGTGGAATCATCTGTGCCGAGTTCAAATTGTTCTCACCCCACTCCCCTCCCTACCAAACACAAATCCCACAATTGAGCAACGCAATCTGTCCCAGGGGGAGAATGACAAGGAAGTGACACACAGACAGCTTTAGGGGAAACTCATTTGTACCAAATTTCCAGGGGGTAAGAGGCTACAGGGAATCCATACAGGATGTGACCAAGGGCATCGTCATCACAGATTCTGTTATCCCTAGAGGGCTGTCTTCCCCGATTCAAGTCCCCGGAGGCTTGGAGAAGCACATCAACAGGAACATGTGCATTAATCCCGCATCATCCATGCTCGATGCCCACGAGATCCTTCGGAGGTACCAGTGTGTGGCTCCGTGGGTTACCGGTTAATACCCCAGTATCGGTAGAGTGATGTCTGTACAGATGATGTACGAATATATGACATACACACTCACGTAAAGCATGTTGGTGTTATACAAGAGTGACTTTAAATGAATTTCCCCCCTGTTGGGTCTGTGAGCAAAGCCTCTAACCCGCGATTTCCTCAGACACTGGCTGGCTCTGCTTTCTCAAAAAAATGGATAGAAGTGTCTACTAAAGAAATAAAATGTAATGTAGTGATGGCCCTGGAGTGCGCATAGGAGGTGGAACGTTTCTGGGCTCTCTGAGACTATCGTGTGCCCAGCGCAATGGCCCCGTCACTCCGTGGTCATATGACCTCTGCAGTTTCGTTCTGTGTCACCAGTCGTCCTGGCACACAAACTGGCGACGATGCAATAAAGTAATCCAACAGAAGACATATTTTGTTTCTCTGGTCATTATTCCTGAGTTCTTTTACTGACCCTTTTTATGACCCTTTACACAAAAAAGTACCTCACAATTCATAATAAGTCACAGTACCAGCACTGAAAATCAGTGAGACAGCAAGTAAAAACAAGCTAAAGTCCAGTCGTATAATTTACCATTTAGTCATCATCATTCCTGCTTGTCCGAAAACCCAAGCTGTAAGACATCTGTACCTTTCCAGCTTGCATTTAAATCACTTCTGCATGCTAAGGTTGTGGGCTGATAAAGTGGGAAGGAGGATACATCTTTCATTCCCCGCTGCAGTGAAGGCCCCCCTTCTTCTGAATACCTGGACACTGACACTGATGGTGACATCACCGTAACCATTACCGTTGATCATAAGGTATCATCCACTAAAGAAGTGCCCTTCTACAGGAACATTAGACGACCAAAGTTCACATGATGTAATCGTTACATCCTGAGAGACGTCAACAAGCAGCATTAGAAGGAAACTTCCTATATTAAGGGATATTGACCTTTTGATTAGGTGTACAAGCAGATTTCACATGCAGATATCAAACTCCCAACCAAATGAATTGTGTTCAGTCTCCTGGGCTAACCTGTATAAGCCTATAGCAAAAAGCCAAACAGAAGCAGCCATACAGCACAGCTCTCCGGAATGGACACACGTAGGCTAATTTCTCTGAGCCTTCTGAGGATGTGAATACATGACAATATACTGTTTGTGTCCCCCTCTGTCAGGCCATCCACCCTCATGCTATCTCGTCATGCTCCTTCTCGAAGCTATCTAACAGTGTCAAGCAAGGTCACCATTTTCATACCAATAAAGCCCATTCATGTACATTATTTGGGGGAGGGGGAGGGGGGAGTTGTCCAGCTTACCTCATCTGTCAGGAGCAGAGGAATGCTGCACGGAACAAGCAAGCAAACTCAGACGCACCCTGCTGCAGGCATTCAGAAGGACATGCACTACCAAGCTAGAGATGTGCAAGTGAATTAGGCAAACATACAGGCTTTGGCTGAAGCAGAATCCTACTTGTTTCTCTGATTAAAATTTCATTCCCTGGGGTATAGAAGTTGGGCCGAACACCCCAATGTGCCGTTAAGCGTTTAATCCCCTTTTGACAGAATCTCAGGTGAAGTATAATTTTCGTGCCATGCTTTCAAAGTACTGCCTTAGTTCTTTTGTGAAACATATCTTCCGTCGCATGGGGTCACCGTGCCCTATAAGTAACTCGGCCATTTTGCACTATAGGACCTTCCTAACGACAGCCCACTCCTAACTGGGAACACTGGCACTCCCACCCCATCCGAGCTTCCTACTAGCGTCTTCTAGAGGTCGTCGAGGAGCATAAAGATTGAGAGGGGCTTGCTGTGTTGGAGCCCTCTCTATTGGGTAGACCAGCATTAAACAGGGGTTAGGAGAAATAAGAATGATTCTCCCCAGCATTGGTTTAGTGATTAAAGCTCGTTCACAAGCTTCCATCAAGACAGCCGAGGAAAGAAGTCTGTGGTTTGGGACTGAAGACTCAAGACATGGCAAGTTCCACTAATTAATATATTTGGTGCAGAACAAATAGTTCTATAACTATGTTTGTTTTCCGGCCCTTAAAATTTCCCTCATCCTTTCTTCCACTTATGATGGTGATCTTTTTTTCTCACTCAAAGCTTTCCTCCATCATATCTGAGGATTAGTCATCCATGACGTGCGCAGACGATTGGCCGTGTTTGATTGGAACCCTCCTCTTCAAAAAGCCAATATTTCCGAAATGTGGTCTCCTTGGCAGGGGATGATACCCGAACGATAAAAACCATCGGATGTTAGTGAGCCAAATGCATTTTAAAGACCTTCCCAACTGCAATGAAACCGTGCAATTGACTTAAGTTACATGCCACTCCCTGGTATTAGTGTACATTTTGAGGTTTGTCAGACGACCATTTCTAAATATTCTAAACCAGATCATCATTTTAGGCTAAGCTTCTTCTAATGATACTTCTGAAGACTGGACCGAGTTGAAATATGTTAAGGTCTGAATATATGTCATGTACTGTTATTATGACTAAGACAACTTGTCATAAAAGCTAATGTGAAAGTTCAATGCTCCATAAAACACTCAATTTTTCAACCCATTTTGCGCTGTGGGGTGTTTCTATACTTAAATAAATAATGTCCTAAAGATGACCTGTGGCATTAAAATATTGAATCAATTCTTGCTGGAAATGGGGTAAGGGTTTTGTAGCCTCCGTTGGCAAGGTAAAACATTAATACCATTGAATGAGAATAGTTGCCCAAGGAAAGCGGGTTAGCTAAGGCCAGCATATTGTAACTGTAACCAGGAAACCAATGCATTAGGCTGGCGTTTCAATACACTGCCCTTAGACAAGGATGCAACACTAGCTACCCAACATTACTGCATCATGGGATTCCAACGCCCAAACGACCAAGTAGATCAAATAGTGCGAAGCTAGCCAAGCTGTCAAAGAATACAGGCAGGCTGACCATGTCACTGGCTGAAGCAATAGGAAATTCCCAGCATTCATGCTGGAACAAAGGGCAGACGGGCAGAGAATCTGCCTATGGGGACCATAATGCACAACGTGCACTGACCCTTAATGTGATTTTATCTACCTTGTTTAGTGCATTAATGAAATAATTATTCAGCAGTTCTGACAAATGATGAGCCTGAATTCATGTTAATTTTTCCATGTAAAAATTACCTGACGTGCAGCGTAAGCGGTGAACCTCTGGTGCCTGTTTTAAGGGTGAAAGAATCTGAGGCTTAAATTCTTGAAAGCCTTGAGAGAGGTTTGAAATCAAGGCGTTTTTGAATTAATGTTTTACAGGGGTTTTTTTTCCATATATGTAATGAGAGCAAAATAGCGCCTGGGCATATTTCACATCACAGCACGTTCCCAGAGTAACCGGTGTTTTTTTTTTGTTCCCTGCACTTGTGCTGATTGATTGATCACAAACAGAATTAAGAATATGAATGGCAAGAAAAGAAATATCCCTGATGCAATTTGTAGAGGGTTTCCAGCAATGTGTCATCTTTCAACGATGCACCTATCTGTAATGTCTTTGTCCTACAGAAGCTCTCCAGTCATGCAGTTTGTTGGAAGAAAATGCAGAAGCAAAAGAAAGCTCTGCAAATTAAGAGCTGAGTGGATGCAAACATGTTTAAACAGCAGTGCGGATCAATAGTATATGCCTAAAAATGTGTCTGACCACAATTAAGGTAACTGGAAGCTCAGTTTTACTTCTTGGTTGATATACAGCAGGTTCTGAGCCTTTTGATAGGACTGCTTTTGCATTTTATTTCCCACTCTTCTTGAATTACACATGAGCAGCTACGACGTGCTGACAGAAAAGCAGTTGCCTGGGTGGTAAAGTGGCCCGCTCCCCCTGGTGGACACTGTGTGCATTGCGGGCATTCCCCAACACGTTGCAGCTCGTCAGGGGTTATGTTCTGTGCATCATGGCCCTGGCTGAATTGCCTAGGTGGCAGAACTGTCTGCAGCTGATCTGGACAGAGCAAAACATTTCAGGTGAAAGAATCGACCCAGGTCTCCGCTTAACAGCGGCAGATTTAAGGACGACAACATCAAGGACTACAGAGAAGTGGCTATTGGCAGCCTCCCCCCTCCAAAGTCACTTCTGCCACAGTACGCCCTGTAAAGTGGAGCGGGGGCCCCACCTTCGCCTCGCCCCAGGCCTTGCGTCAGAGTAATCATTCCTTAAGACCCCATAATGAGGGCTCAACACGACTATCTGCCAGACGACACTGGCTCGCTAATCCTTAACGAGCAGCAATTACAGAGCATCCCCTTTCCAACCACAGGGACGCCAACACGCACACGACACGCTCACACAGACGGGGGGCGCTAAATGCAGCCATGGCACCGAAGGAAGGAAAACAGAGCCTAGCGTCTCATCCACATATACAGTGGCATCCAGTGGCGAAAATTAGCGCCTTGGACAATTAAAGGCATAGCACTATGAAATGCTTGTCTATCTTATTAGGTTAATTACGGCAGAATGAAAGATTACAGCGTATGTAATAACCCACTTTCAATAAAACGCCATCTGGGTGCCTTCAGAATCCCGCTCTGCAGAAGTTCCTCCTCACAGTCGCACGGACCACACGCGACATCCTGAGCACTGCGTGTGCTGACCCCAGAGCAGGAGACTGTTGTACCATCCGCTCAACCTTACATTTCTACAATATGAATCTGTTAATTAATATATTTTTAAAGTACCCATGGCACATGCCCCCAGCCTGTTGCCATGGAATCCCATTGGGTGAAAGTATGCAAACCATCCACAGACTGGCTGGCAAAGTGAATCGCTTCACTTAAGGTCAGGCTGTCCTGTAATAAGAACACAACATTTCTGAGAATAAGGCTACAATTTACAGTATTCCGAAGCACATATTTATTGTTACTTAAATAATATACTACATATTATTATAATACCACACTTTAAGTGCTAGTCGGACCTGGGATACAGATCATTGTGAGTGATACTTGGGAGAAATCGATGGCAGAACTGGGGACAATAAAGCATCGTTTAAGCAATATCAAACGGCATTTACAGATTCTATTTCGCATTTTGATCGGATACACTTGTGATATTATTCAAAGACATTTCATTTCCAAATAAGGCATGATCCCACACACCGGGAGAAACTCCATGGAAATTCAGCTATGTAGCTATGCAGCGAACTTTAAGGCGGCCTGATGGAAAGGTGGTCGGGAAGGGGGGGGTGGCGTACTCTCCTGTTTATTCTACGCATTGATGTGTGATAGCCGTCCAACATAGCTAAGGGTGCTGCGTACCTGCTGCTATCCGTCGCAAGAGAAAATGCGATTTCAAAAATGCGCCCCGCACGTCATCGGTGATACTTCTGAGGCGTACCCAGCATCCGCCAGACAGATGGCCAGTTTGCGCCCGGGATTTTGGGGCGTGCGTGCGTAGGGCATAACCCGTCTGACTCCACTGGGAGCAAGAACTGAGAACTAATGGATCTCCATAGAGGAAAGGAATCCCCCAAAGACATTTGCTTTGGCAGGGGCTTCAGGGGATAGCGGTCGTGGCGGAATAAGCACCTGCCACAACAGGCCAGTGAGCGCAGACGGGACATTCTTGGGAATCGGAGTGGGGGGCAGGGGGGGGGCCGACGGCCGGCTGCTCAGCTCCACCATGAGTCCCACCCCGCCTGCTGCCAGGGAGCGCGGGGGCCACGAGGGCCGTGTTTATGTAACACTCATGCACCAGTTCACGGGGGGGAAATTGGGTATGCAACATTTACCGTCTATCCCGAGTCGAGCGGCCATCGAGTCGCCCTCGGACGCCCGTCAATCATGGACGGCTTTTGTTTGAGAAAGACATCTGCGCGCTTCATACGCTGTGAGCGCTTCTCGCCGTCCGCGGAGTAACGGTTCGGGGTGAGCTCCTGTGGGGCAGGCTGCTCAGAGGCCAGTGCTCCCTGGGAAATCTCCTCAGCCTCAAACAGAGCATGTGACTGAACCAGGGATCCTACCAAGCCGTTCCTACGTACCTGAGACTATAATGAAGACGAGCACGACGGGCAGACATTGAAATCAAATGACATACGGCGAGAATCATGGTTCTGGGATGAGCTTCGCTTCAATGCGTGTTTCAGGCAGCTTTTTCATTCTTCCTGAGCTGCTCCAGCTTCTCAAAGCTGTCAGAAGTACCGTTCACAACATTTCAATAGTGAAGAGCCAGTCTAAACATCTGGAGATGATGACACAAGAGTAGAGGTTTGGCTGACAGACGCCTGATCTTCTGGCTTCTGCTCTACTCCGTTACAATGATCTTAGAATCTCACTCCGTTTTTAGGATCTGTAAATGTAAAAGTCACCTCCCAAGCACTCAGAGGTCCAAGCTCATCGCTGATTGTTTCATCCCAGTTCATCATTTTTTCTGATTAAAGGTCTTATCCAGACCCACCACTTCCCAACCTCTGCGATATTTAAGTGTTTAATGCTCTGCAGACTATATTCACACAAAGTTAGTGATGTAAAATTAATCTATTCGGTCAATTTAATGTGATACAGACAACATATGGCAGAAACCACATTCTCACAGCACATATTTCTGTAGGAATGTACGTACAAGGGTTCCCACCACCACTGTCTCCTTCCAGCCATGTGTCTCCTTAAAAAGTAATGGTCAAATGCCGAATCTCTCACCGCCTTTCCTGTTGTTACGAAAGTTCCCTCACATTCTGGGGCTACAGTTGTCCACATAATAAACTGTCTATGTGATTCTGGCTCGAACCAGGATAGGAACCTTCCAAATCAGTCAAATGCAGTGTCAGACGCTTGTCTCTACACAATTGCACTTAAGTCCCATACGAACTGCCCAGCCCAAGGAATAACCAACACATCCCTAGGAGTGAGTACCATCAGCTCAGGTTTCCTTGACTATCCTGAATCGGGTCAAAAGACAACACCTAAAGGGTTTTTCACCAAACTGGAATAAAAACCATAATTACATGTATATTTACCTCTCCTTTCAATTGTCTAGTTAATGAGCAATTGGGGATGATGACATCTGTTTGTTATTAACTGAACAATATATTACCGTAATAGTTAAACGGACAAAGGTAACCAAGGAGTGGGGGGGGGGACCTGTAGGATGTAATACAATTTGTTAAACTGCAAATCGCTGTAATCTAAGGAATACCGTCGCACACGTTTCACAGAGGCAATGAGGAAACTACAAATTGTAGGCAAATTCTTTGGCTTGTGTTTAAACTGTTATTAGACTTAGTGGGAGCTCGGAGCCTATGCCAGGATCTGTGTCCGTGTGTTTATGCTGGATAGTAAGTTTTCTGTGTGCGCTCAACAGACGTCTGGACCACCACTTTAGAGAGCCGCGTTGTTTTATTATTACCAGCTGCCGTGAAGATAGCAGGCAGCAAGCCGCAAATCCTCTGTTAATGCTGGACTTTCTTTTCGACCTCAGCGATCACGATAGAATAATGACGCTCCTTCAGTTTTGGTCCATACCTGGAGAAGGTCTCGTGCATTGGCAAACCAACCGCCCCAAAGGTCACAAACCGGTTTAAGTTACTGTAAACCTTCATGCGGCACCCATTATCCAGCAATACCACGCAGCAAATCGTCTAGGTGACTTTTGGAAATAAAAGGCAACATGCGCTACTTTGCTCCATTAACGGCTAATTCCATGCCCGTTTCTGACGTCTAGCCCCGAGGCAGAGATCAGTTTGTACGTCCAGGTGAAGCGAAGAGCACGTTTGAAGGACCCGGAGTTTTTTATCGCCCCTTTCGCTCCTATAATCGATCAACCTGCTGTGGCACCTGCAGTGCAGTGTATCCAAGAGTAACTTTACACACATTTTACATTATAATTACATCTATTATTATTATCATTATCATTATTAATAATAATATCATTATGGTCGCCAATGTTTCATTATTGTTGCAACCATAAACAGGCATTTCACTTTATTTTCATGAATTATATAACTAGCTAAAACTACGAAACCATAATTCCGGTGGCATGGTGAAATTTTATAACCCGGCATTTTTGAAAATACTATACTTTTCTTCTGTTCGTTAATGTGATATATATCTCCTTTCATTGGACAAGCGGCTTTATCTTACTGTTTCCCGGTACTGTAAAGCGAATGAATTGACCCTACCCGAAATAAGCAGTGCTTGGTCCAGGCAAGCTGATGAGGACTATGAGAGTGAACGATAACCATCCCAGGAGTAGGTGTCCATCCAGCATTTTGCTGCGACTCCAGGGCAGATCATTTCGTTTCTCCTGAGTTTCTGTGTAAAGTTCCTACTTGTACGAACTGCACTTCTTATAAGTGACTGAGATCGCGCTCCTCCCATTAACAGTCAGGGGCGAGAGAGAGAGAGAGAGAGAGAGAGAGAGAGAGAGAGAGAGAGAGAGAGAGAGAGAGAGCGCGTCTGTGTGACAGCGAGTTTAAATCCCCGTAGGAGGTCTACTGATCTACTGAAGTTTCTCCATTCAACCCACCTCGCATACTGTATGTTACATCCAAGTGTCACTTTTATGAACAAGATTATAGAGATCTGGTATGATGAAAACAGATTAACAATGACTGTGACCTTAAATTGCTCCACAGCAATGCTTTCCAAGTACATTTCATTTTCTGCTTTAGGGATTAACTATGAAGACATGGGGAAAAGTATATTAAAATGCAAAGGTTTTGTTCCGTATGAATCAAATAGTTTAGTTACTATTGATTCACGGTACACTGCGAAGATATATAGCAAGTCGTCCTACGGACGTTGTCCTGTACTGCAGAATATACGACTGGATATGATTCAATGACAAAAAAAAGAAAAATAGCCCTACAAGTAACGTAAAGTCTCAAAAATAATATACGTTGGTTCTATGCATAAATCACAAATGTATGAACCTCTGTAAACCATCTGGTGTCCATTTTAAGGTGGGGCACTCGTTTGAGTATGTGCGTATTGCGTATGCCTGTGTGTGCAAGAGGGTATACCATACCTCATGGGGACACAAAGTTTCCTGGTCCCCATAAGGGAAAACTCAATTTAATAAAAATGTGTGAGTGCAATGAAAACACTCAAAATGCAAAAACTATTTTGCTTGGTTACCTATGGTTATAATTAGGACTGGGTATGGGGTTAAGGTTGTCTTAGTTAGCGTTAACGTTTTCCCCATAGAAATGAATGAGCGGTCCCCATAAAGACGTGTTCACCCAACATGTGCGTGTGCGTGTGTGTGCTTTAGTGTGTGCATGGGTGTGTGAGTATTTGAGTGTGTATGTGAGTGTGTGTGCCTGTGTGTGCGCATGTACGTGTGTGTGTGTGTGCATGCGTGTGTACGTGTGTGTGTGTGTGAGTGTGTGCGTGCTCGCGCGGTGTGTGTCGCCAGAGGGTCCAGCTGCTCTGCCTTACAGTGATGGCTGCTCTCGCACCTGAGAACAGACCGCAGCCCTATCACATGCTCCAGTAGACTTCAGTCAGCTGTGCCACTCACCCTCCATCGAGAAAACACTGCCCCGAAGTGGCGCTTATGACTTCTTTGTGTTTCTTCATTCCCCCTTTTCAAAACTCTGTGTTGCTTTCACAATACATGCCCTGGTCAGGAGCACCTGAAGAAAAGATGGGAGAACTGTGTCCTTCATGCTTTGGATAGCAGGAATTCCAAACTACTTGCACGTGCCCAGCGACTGACCCTAACATTTTAATGAGGTAATCGTAAGGCTTTCCCTAAGACCTTACAGGTTTAGCCATGCTTTGTTGCCTGTCTTTGTAATTTATCTTCCTCACACCAGTAAGGAATCTATTTTTACGTCATTAATGCTCAATTCCAATTCACTCGTTTAAAAATTCCCATAATAAGTGTGATTTATGTCATTTGGGCTCTCTTTCAGTCTCAAAGCTTATCTGATCTCTTTGTGCTGACCCGATACATTCCATCGGTGTGTGCACCTGGTCTCACAACCCAGCGGGCCAGGGAACGTGCATGAAAATGTCCGAGGGCATACTTCTGAGATATGGATTCTTGTTGATCCACAACTCCTAACTGAAGCATTTCGTGACACATGGCGGGTAGCTGACATGTTTGGGAGCCACATGTCAGCTTGTCCATTGCGCAGGGTGCTGGGGCCCTTCGCAAAGTCGGCCAGCTGTGCCTCACAGTGGGAACGCTGACCTGTGTGGCCCCAACTCAACAATAACAATCCAGTGTGACAGTATGCTTTGGTAGTGTCTCTGTTGACAAGATGTTCCACAATACAAACAG
This sequence comes from Pollimyrus isidori, assembly GCA_019775955.2. Lineage (NCBI taxonomy): Eukaryota > Metazoa > Chordata > Actinopteri > Osteoglossiformes > Mormyridae > Pollimyrus > Pollimyrus isidori. The sequence goes on from JABFDZ020000084.1 coordinate 3,684,978, forward strand.
TGTAATAGTTGAACATACTTACCCACTTATCCAATGTCTCACACCTGGTACACTCTTCTTTGGTTACGTCTGTTAGGTTCACTAACCAGAGATGCATAGTCCAAGTCCAGAAAGTAAAATTCCAGTTGAAGACTTTGTTTCAACCAACCAGTTGAGCAGAAAGAGCCACATCAGAAAGGACTCGACTGGTTGGTTTATACAAAATCTTAGACTGGATTTTTACCTTCTGGACCTGAACTATCCACCTCTGTAACTAAACACAGTAAACTACTGTAAAACCTATAGATTGCTATGAATGCTTATGCAAGGTCCTTTGTGTAGGTCCATCAATGAGGACCTTGACTTTCTTAATTGACATCATTGTTCTCATTGACAAGCTTAACTTCCATCACCAATAACTGTGTAGACTTGTGGTGTCTGCAGGAAGACCGATTCTGTGTGGGCTTCCACATGCAGACTTGGCTTGTCATGCCCATAGTGCTAATATTGCATCCTGTCCATTGTGGATATACCACTAGCATTCTTAAAAAATTCAATTGTTTGTGTCTACCTTTTTCTGTTGACCAAACTTAATAGCAAGCTTTCCTATTGAGTTTCCTGATTTTCATTTAGTTTTTGATTATGTTTCTTTATGAAATACTTGAAGGAGCTTTGGCTTTTAAGAACATATATCAAGTCCCACAGTACATTACATTCAGATTCTTTGTATAGAAACACCTCTTCCTAGGGAAATGGTATACTGTAGATCACCAGTCATCAAGCCTGTTTTGAAAAAAATTATTACAGATCATCAAAAAATGTTTTACTGGTACTGTATGTTTCTCTGTATGGACATTCTTCATAAGTTAAAGAAGAGAGCACTCAAAACTAGAGTAGGCATGTGACGCAGCCTCCACGTGACCATCCATCATCTTCAGCAATGTCATCCAGTCATGGCCCCCTTTGCGTCTGCAGCAGGCCCCCACAGATACTGTACAGAGCTGCTCAGCTGTGATCGGCCCGCTTTGGGAACGATCCAGTTTTAGTCCCGAACACCTGGGTAGGAGCTGCTGCCAGAACCTGGGGAGAAACCTATTCATCTCCTAGATTAAACAATAAATTCCTATTCGCCGGGAATCACAACAGCATCGACAGGTGGGCCACACAAAGACACCGGCCGGGTTTCTGTTTGCCGACCGTCCAACTTTTCCTGGGGGCACAAAGCTGGAAGAAAAAGACAAATGAGAGTGGAATCTTTGAATCGCAACCTTCATATTTGCATCATGGAACATCCACTAGGCTTGGAAGATCTTGAGATCATAGCAGAAGGTGCAACCTGCTGATGCAACCACAAGTGCTTCCCTAACTGCTCCCAAGGAGGTAGCAGACATTGTAAACTACTTTTCTATGGTTCATTTATTCATTTAGCCACATGTTTTATTCAAAGTGGTGCACATTTGGGTTTTTTTTTTTTTAGAAAACTGGGTGAGTCCCTGGAGCAATTGGGGTTAGGGACCTTGCTCAGGAGCCCAATAAAGAAACCATTCTATTGACCCTGGGATTTGAACCAGCAACTTTCTGACCACAGCTTTCTAAGGACTGAGCCACACATCACCTAGCCCCCAGCTCATTTGCATAACTTTGACCGTTACACATACCATGAGGATGCCTAGGGGCTTATCCTTGTTATCTATGTCGTTTGTGTCTTTTTGTGAATCAGCCTTATACTGTACATACAGGCAGATTTATATGTTAATTCGACTGCTTCAGTCACAAGGACTGAAGACCAATAGGAAAAAATTACTCATTACTCGTGATTCTCATTTGAATTACGCTAGAGGCCTCATTGCTTGTGTTTATCCAGACTACCCTTCGTTTACATTAGGTCAGACTCTTCTCTTTTTTTCACAAGCTAAAACACCCTGCTTGAGATCTCACATTTATTACTATTGTTATATACATTTTCAATTGCTATGTTTTCAATTAGCTCTGCTTTCAATAGCATTTTCAATTATTTCTGCTTTCAATTACATCTTCAATTACCTCTGCTTTCAATTATGTTTTCAATTGTTAACATTTTCAACTACCTTTGTTTTCACCTCTATTGCCCAGAAAGCTGTGGTGTCACAGGAAAATATTTCCGAGTATTTGAATAAAACCCCTCACCATGTGGTCCCTATTACTATACATTTTCCACCGTTACGTTGTTTTTATTTGAAATATTATCAGTCCTCGCCTTTTGAAGATCTGTCTTTGAAGTATATTTTTAAATGTGGTGTGAAATGTAGATCCAGTGAAGGGCAGATTCTGCACACAGAATCTAGATTGCAATAGAACAGAATATGACTCTGAGTCACATGATTAGTGATTACTTTAGAGGTCTTTAGGGGATGTTGCTGGCAAGTTCATTGCCTGCACACTGCTGAAAATTTAGCTACCTTTCAAATGTTTTCATTTCTCCCAGTCTGCATCTATATCCATATGATGATTTTATATATTTTGTGATCAAGGCCTTAAGTCCAAATATGTGGTAGTGGATCAGCAATGCATCTCATAGGTGTTCAATCATCATGGAAATAAAACCAAATGCATTTTGCTCAGTCTTTTTTATATTTTTGGAAATCTGCTGATATTTGGTTAATTACCGTATTTATTTGAGTATAACGCGCACTCGTGTATAACGCGCACCCCTAATTTTTGATTAAACATCGGTATAAAATTTTGTTTATAACAAGCATTTTAATTGACAAAAAATATTATTGAACACGTGCGGCCATGATAAAAATCATTTATCATGCTAACAGCTGCTTTGAATTAAGTTACAACAAGCTTAATTCAATCACAAATGTTTCACTATGCGTCATGAGTTATACAGATGCAATAAAATATATACCGTATATATATACCGGCCGGTCCATTGAGGGCTTACGTGAATTGTGAGTTTGCACTGCGCCTCTTCCGGGCTGCAGCCGCTCACTGTACGCGACGTGGTGACGTTTTTTTTCCTTCGTGACGTTCGAAAAAAACGTGTCCTTCCAGGCCTGGTGACATTTATGTGTGCCGCCCAGAAAAAAAGGCCCACAACTGGAATTTAAAAATAAAATGACGAGCACTCTCGGGGGTGTTATGATCCTGGAACAAGAACAAGTGTATGATTTAGATTCCGGACAGTTCTGTTTTGCAGGCTTCCTAATTTGGGACTGGAGTGTTCCGAAATGAACAGCCAGCAGCCACTGGAAACCATGGCAGTATAACCCTGAAATTGCGAATTGTGGGCAGGGCCCTATAGTGGGTGCGTTTGCTTAGTGGACGAGGCTGACAGGGGCACCTGCTCTGGGATCTTTGGATAGTCGGTGGAAACGCAGAGACGGTGGAGCCTGCATCAAGTACCAGGGATTGCGAGGCCAGCCTGCCTAACGGCTCGGATTATCAATGCACACATTTTTCATAAAGGTACTGTCAGTGCCATGCCATACCGGGGGGAATGACACGTGGCAGAAGTGCATGATAAAAGTCAAAGTTGAAGGAGCCTCTTAGGATTTTAAGGGCTGCGCCAGAATTAGTGGGTCTAAATTCATTCTGTAATATAGCCTTACCTGAGCTCTGGCAGGGCTTGGACCAAACCCAAGTTTGTTAGGAAGTTTTCATTTCAAATTTCCTGGTAATATTTCAGTTTTATTATGCAATCTACAACACAGGGGGCTGCAGAGAATCACTCTAAGATGGGTTTGCCACCTTCTCCGGGGAAGATTAAAACATCGTTATTTGTTATTACTTATCTGACAGCAAGTTATTTGTAATGTGGGGAGGAAAAACCACTCATAAAAATCTGAGGCCATATTTAAAGCCACAACCCCCTGCGCTGCCAAAGATACCATTACCTGGCAGCCGAGATGCTGGATGTGATCAGTTAGAGGACCGCTGCGGAATTTGAGATTACTTCAATTCATGTCAGATGTATCCAAGTAATTTTAGGTTTGCTTCCCGTTTTGGCACCGTACGTCATATGATCCGGACGCCCATCTGGGTTCAGTCACGCGGATTTGATGCACATCGAAAACCAGGAACACGGTAACTCCGGATGAGGGTGACGGTGCGCCGGATAGGCCTGGGCGTCCAGGGGAAGTGGCTGGAAGCGTGGCGACTTCCCATGTTGACACAAGTTCGATTCAGTTGCCCTGATGCTGTTTCCAGTTTATATAAACCATTCGGTCAATATTTAACAGTTCCAGCTGACTGAGGTTAGCCAAAATGGTTGATACCCAAGGAGCCGGACAGATGAACAATGGAAACACCAGCCCCTAAGGGCTGTTATTGAGGAGCAAAACACTTGAACTGAAACAAGAAAAATTGACATTGAAAAAGCACTTTGGTAGAGTGGGAGTTTATACTGCACTCGTTATGTTTGGGTTGGCTACCGGACTACAGCTTGCTAACTGGACTTCTTTCCTCCCGCAAGATTCTTTCTTTTTTCTGAATGTGTCAAAGTTTAGAGAAGACCAATGACAGAAAAGTGTCCATCCTACGGCCATTGTCAGTGCGATGCATCGATCAATTATGGGCATTTTCATGGATCAATAATAATATTACGATTTTATTTGCCATTTGTACAAATGTCGGTACCTAGCAGTTAAATGGTTTCTGCATCTTGCAAGCTTGGGGTCAGAGCACAAGGTCAACTATTTATCTGGGTTTCATCAAGGCATCAATGGCGATATAGTTAGTCTACTGTCTATGAGACTCGACCTTATTGGGTGCCGGCAAAGGTTCTGAAGCCGCTTTTCCACAATGCTGGTTATTGATATTGTGTTTATTTTCCGTGTCGGGGCCAGCATGGATTGTTGCGTCAGTGACACAGCTACGCTAAGCTACTTTTTGTGTTTTCCAGCCCCTGTAATTTCGAAAAACCGAAGCCTCAGGGGTTGATGATGAAAAGGCACCTAAAATAAGGGAAATCAAAGTCACTCAAGCATACATTTAAGATGCATTTACACTAACAGAAACCAGGCAGCTTCTCTTGGTGTTTTGCACAACACAAAGTTGTGAAAAGGAGCATTTCACTTTGAAATCTGGCGGCTGCCATGAACAGGTTTTTAAAAAATGATCCAGGCAGCAGGAGTTGGTTAGAAAGTAATATGAAATAAAACGGAGAACTGTTGCATTTAATGTTTTGGTTTCTGTTTAATTGGATGCCCTCTTGAATACACTTGAATAGGCTTAGCATACTCATAAACTAAAACAATACACTAGCATGTTGACTTTACTTGCAATATTTTTAAAGAACTTTGAAGATTTTTTTTCCAAATATAAATGAATAAAACAAATGAAAATATGTATGTTGCCCATGTAAGTAATGCTCATATTCTTGATCTAGAATCGGCAGGACTGAAGGAACCCAGGGAGCCTGTGCCTAGAAACCTGGGGAGCCTACACCTTGGAATCTGAGGAGACTGCACCTCGGAACCTGGGGAGTCTGCACATAAGAACCTGGGGAGCCTATACCTCGGAATCTGGGGAGTCTGCACCACTGAACCTACCGAGTCTACACATAAGAACCAGGGGAGTCTGCATCTAGGAACCTGGGGAATCTGCACCTAGGAACCTGAGGAGTCTGCACCTAGGAACCAGGGGAGTCTGCACATGGGAACCTGGGGAGTCTGCACATGGGAACCTGGGGAGCTTGCACCTAGGAACAAGGGGAGTCTGCACCTAGAAACCAGGGGAGTCTGCACCTAGGAACCAGGGGAGTCTGCACATGGGAACCTGGGGAGTCTGCACATGGGAACCCGGGGAGTCTGCACATGGGAACCTGGGGAGTCTGCACATGGGAACCCGGGGAGTCTGCACATGGGAACCCGGGGAGTCTGCACATGGGAACCAGGGGAGTCTGCACATGGGAACCTGGGGAGCTTGCCCGTAGAATGTCAGGAACCAGCGATTTCAGTGAGCTAATCCAACACAGAGTTAATGGAAACCTTGGATCTGAGGGCAGGTGCGAGGGGTGTTGTGCTGCTTTTTTTGGAATGGGCCTGCAATGACTTCATCACCTGTTTACCTTCAGGTTTGTCATGGACATCTACTAAGGAGAAGCTCTGAAGTTAGATGCACAGGCTTGGCACGGCCTTACCAAGCTAAAGAGCATTTCACGGGCAATGGTTAGGAAAGAATGAGCGATGGTCAACGACTGCAGGTGGCGAAGTGGCTTCCTGGATCTGCCGGATCACTCTTAGGCTGTAGCTGACCCATATGTAGCCTTAAGTGAGGTAAAGCAAAAAGTAGGGTAAAGGTGCCTTTCTGAAGTAGACACAAACAAGGGTATGTTTATAACTTCCCATATCCCAGTCCAGGATCCACTATTTTCTTTCTACCAAAGCAGTGTCAGATTAGCTCACTGGAATGACCAGTGTACCCTAAAACAGTGCGACCATTTGTCACCGAGAGAGCTGCATGACCTAGTCCTAGATGACTAGCTGAAGAACATGGCGAGTGCTTTCTCTAATCACATTTCCTTGATGTTTATACAGTGTAGTACTTAACCTGAGCCTTGCCAGCAAAACATCCAGCTGTATAAACTGGTAAAATCATGAGTTGCTTTGGGAAAAATGCATCAACTCAGGAACTGAACAACTATAAGTGTAGAAAATTTTTAAAAAATAGGAATTCGTGTTACCACTGTGAGAACTGTAACTCAAGGAATTCAGTTTTGAGTAGAGTTAGTTTATTATTTCTAACTAGTCCTGGGGTAGTAAAGAAGGGATGTGTCTCGGCCTTGTGTACTCAGTCCAGGGCCTGTATCACGAAGCAGGATATCTTGTACAGCTAGATGACTTGTTGGATTCTTGGCTAAGTGTAAGTGAACAAAGACACAGTCCATTTAAACTGGGCTACCTTAAGTCCATCATGTTATCCGGCTAAGCAAGAAATCCAGCTTTGTAATATAGGCCCCAGGTCTGATTTCCGCCTGTGCTTGTCATCCAGTGCTTACGTGCAATTGTAATACCTAAATCCGCTCAGCCCATCAGAAGTAATCAGTTTAGCTGCACCGCTTTACTGATTCTGTCCGGTGAAATGGAGCGATATGGCCTGTGGGGTTTGGTGTCGCGTCACAACACAGGGACAGCTTCTCAGAAGCAGCCCGCCAACGGCAGACAAACCGGGCACGGGAGCAGAGTTTAATTTCCGCGAGGGGCTCGTTATGGGCGCTGAGGTCGGGTCGTCCTTCTGCGCAGGGAATGCGGCGGCCCATGGCGCAGGATGTTGACAGAGCTCTCAGCCGGGGGATTTCCCCTCTAAGCTCCCAACTCGGCAACACTGCCAGTCCAGACGACAAAAACTGCAGAACAAGCAGCGGCCGCAGGGATGTCACTATGCTAACGCAGCCGGCTCTGGGAGAAAAACCGAACGAGAGAGAGAGAGAGAGAGAGGGAGGGAGAGAGAGAGGGAGGGAGAGAGAGAGGGAGAGAGAGAATAAGAGAGAGAGGGAGCGTCGCATTGTTACCGCACCGTCGACAGCCCTTGTGCCGATGTAGACTGCACTTCTCAAAAATCAGGGCTGAGATGAATTAAACTAAACTAAAATGAAACGTGTCGCCCCCCCCCCACTTCCGCTCTGGCCCACTTGAAGATTTCCATGCTCCAGACATCATTTGTGGCCTGAGGTTTGGATGGCTGACGGTGCGTCTGAGCGGCCGTGCTGTTTCAGGCGTCGTCTGCAGCCTTTGCGGGCGGCCCCGCGGGGGGGGGGGGGGGGGGGGGGGGGGGGGGGGGGGGGGGG
>JABFDZ020000084.1:3724281-3736232 GCA_019775955.2 Pollimyrus isidori
TCCTCTGTACGAGTATGGGGTCTCCTCTGCATGAGCATGGGGTCTCCTCTGTACGAGTATGGGGTCTCCTCTGCATGAGCATGGGGTCTCCTCTGTACGAGTATGGGGTCTCCTCTGCATGCACGTGGGGGATTTCATTTCTGTACTCCATGCTGTGTAAGTGAGGAATACATGGAATACATCCACACTATTCATTTTTTACACTCAGCAATCCTGGTTCTTGGAGAAACCCTTCGCAGGACACACAGGACATGGGACAGGAAAGCACCCCAAATTGGGATGACTGCTATATTCCGTCATGCCCCAATCATGCCAATCCTCCTGTGTGTCACACCCCATCATCTCGGTACCACACCCCCCCCACAGAGTATGTTTCCCCAGTCGGGTCACTGACGTCGTTTCCATGTTCCTGAGTATGGTTTCCCGAAATGAACCCCACATTCACCCAATTTCCCCGGCTCCTGTGTCGCTTCCCCACTCTGTGCCTGCATATTCAATATTTCTCTTTTATCAGGCATCACCGAGTTGACGTTGTTAGATTTTAAAAAAACAGCCATACTCTGAAACAAAGCATCTCCCTGCAGCTTCTGTTGCTTAATGTTTTTTTTTCCTGTCCCGCTGCATCATGCATTTTTTGCTGAAGTGGAACCCAGCCAATTATTAATACTGACTCTGAAAAGCTAGCAGTTGGGGGGGCGGGGTGGTCAGAGCTGCAGGTAGCTGGAGTGGGATAGGCTTTCAAAGCGCTGGGACGCTTTGCTGTTGTGGGCCCACTGACCACTGATGAGTCTGATTTAAGAATGGTGTGGTTAGCAGAGAATGACGGTCACAGCCATGCTGAAGAGCATTGATGTCCTATTCCTCGCTGTCCAATAAAAACCATGAACGTCCACTATTTTGACAACTGTCACTTTTTACTGCAGATCAAATACACCCACTCTCCTTTGTCAACTGATACAGGTTTGCCAAATACACGCGACAATTGGACAGAGTACACACAAGACATAGGCAAACACAACAGGGAAATGTAACCATTAACATTAACAACAACACAACAAGGACTATTTACAACTGCACGCAGGGCATGCCAGGAGTAGCAGGACATGATGGGACATGCGCCCCGCCAGTGCTACAGTATTGATTTGCCGTAAGATATCGTGCATGAGCATGAGAGTCCGAAAGTGCGAGTGATGCGTGAGAGTTGCCAACCCAGCTGATAGCATCTGACATCAAATTAACCAATAGAAGTTTATATCACTAATTTTGACAACTAAAGACTGATAGCTAAATAACTATCTAACAACAATGCGAGATTGGTTTGTATCTGTGACACATTTGCCTCGCTGACAACAATCCACATAAGTCCATTTAGAACATCAAACCACTTACGGACAGCTATGTAAGGACAGGTTTCTATTGTGGTGCTAAAGGAGTCTCATAATGTTGTTTCAGGTTCATTTTTTAATGAAGATTCTGAGAAAATGTGTTTTTTTTTACCCTCCTGGAATAATGAATTTTCATTGAACAACCACATATACAGTAGGTAGCCTGTCACATTTGCCAGTACATAGGCTACTCTCCCAGTGTGTGACTATGTGGGCTAAGCCTCTGTGCATGTGATCAGAAGGTCGTTGGTTTGAGCACAGCCTTAGCCAAGGCCCTTAACCCCCAGCTGCTTGGGTGCTGCTATGGGCGGCTGCCCTTCGTGGATTCTACAAAGAGCAAGTTGGGGGAAACATAAAGAGAATTTCCCCATGGGGATCAATAAACTATCTATTATTATTATTATTATTATTATTATTATTAAGTCAGTTACATTTTAAATACATATATCTAGGCATCATCTAGTCACTGGTGAGCAATCTAATGAATAAATATGATTTGCAAGGAATGTAACAGTAGGAAATGTTACAGGAAGCCTCCTATAGATATTATATCATAGGTTTGTTTGCCAGAAGACCACAATAATTCTCCATGCACCAAGTAAGTCATTAATTCATGGTTTCCACTGCCGAGGTCAACACTGCAGCTCTTCTTACATGAAGTATTCACCACTGATCCGGGGACCCAGAGCAGCACGTAGCATGATGTAACGTAGCAGTCTCAGGACTGACTGCCAAAGCACAAGAATGCGAAGCAGCGTCTCACACTTCCTCCGGCGATGCCCGTCTTTGGCACACGTCTTCTTAACCCACATGCGGGCAAAAAAGCCTTGCATGCTGTTGGGCTAACAAATACGTGAGCAATGCTTTTCCGAGAGGAGCTATGACTCCCAAAGTACTTTATGTACGGTGCAATAAATAGTACCATTAGAGAACTAACATATTTTGATGAGTTCAATAATTCACTAAGAAACATACATAGTTATGTACCCAAACATGCATAAAATGATGCAGCCAGGCAAATGCACTCAGAGCATGCTTTAAGCATACTGCATCACTCATGTTGAAGTTCAACAGTTCTGTTATAGATAAAAGTATAAAATAATAAGATAATAAGATATTAACTAATGAGTAATATAGTCAAACATTTTCATTTGTGCTGTTTTATTTTCTGTGATCTAGGAGCAGTGCTCTATGCAGTATCTCAAAAATCATTTTAAACATTTTAGTAAGAGCTGTGAAACATCACATCAATGCTTTTTTTGGGAGGGGTGGATGCATTCCTGTACTTGTCGCATTATGTTAACATGCATGAGCCATGAGCAAAGAAAAATGACGCTGTGCCTAAAACCAGTTTGAAACGAAGACTTGTGTAAACTATTTAAAGAACGTAAACCTTCCATTTTCATTTCAAATAAAAAACAAACACATCCCATGTGCGGGGAAAAAACGCATTGCGGAGGCTTGCATTTTTTTGCCTCTCTCTTTTGTGTTTAGTTCACTTCTTACAGCAAGAGAAAGAGAGAGAGAGAGATGTGAGTAGAGAGGGTTCCGTATCTTTAAACCCATCCTTTTAGGTAATGCTTCTGCGCTCCAACACCTGTCCTCCCAGCAGAGGGGCCTCCTTTACATTTTGTCTGGTGTCGCTCCCAAATGCACCTGTCTACCTCAGGGCTAAATAAACGCCGTGAGTAGCTGGCAGGCAGGATCCGCTTTGCCGGCTGCAGCTCAGACTGCGCAGCCCAGACATCTTGTCATTTCACTTTATTGAATCCCACTGAAAGCCCACCTGACAGCCACGGCGGGGTCATCGGAGTCAGCGTGTTCGGGGGAAAAAAATCAGGGGAGGGATGTGCAGATCGTGGCAAAGATGAATTAGGTAACGCAGTAATTACAGTGTACAGTGGGGTGGGATGCGTGTCTTTTTAAGGCAGGCTTGTGGTGATTAGTGCTCCTCAGAATCCGTCGATCGATGGGGTGGTTAGACCTTGACTTTGTAGCAGGTTGTTGGGTCCGTGCCGGGAGCTGCCCCAGACGGTGCAGCGTGCCCGGTGCCTGGACGGCGAAGCGGCCCAGGGTGTGACTGACAAAGGCAGACATCTGACACGACACGTAAAGAGGGAGCTGCATCTCGCTCGATAGCGATAGCGAGTATCAGACGAGCAGCTAATCTCGAGAAGAATACGGCTGCAGGTACTATAAGGAGGTGGGGCGAAGTACAGAAACTCTAAACAATTCTCAAGCATCGGCCTCGGACGAAAACAACAGCACAAAGCAAACTAAAGTCTCAAATCCCAGTTAAGACCCTCCATCTTTCAAACTAAACTGGATCACACCAAGAATCTCTTATCCTTTTATCCACTGCTTAGATCCACTAATCCTTCAGTTATTTTCCTTCCTTTCTCTCGTTCCCATTTTCCAGCAGCAACTGTTTGGTTGTCCGGTGCTGGAACGTCGAGAATTTGCGCTTGTCTTGAAAGGAAAGTAACTATATTTAAGAAAAGCGGGACGGGCTGAAAGAGCCAAGAATGTGACCAGATTTCTTTAAATCCCGTAATGAGATGTTTTCTCTGGGCTGGTGTTTGTATGGGGAGGGAGAGCAGTGATTTCCACTAAATAGAACATTGAAGAATGATGTATTAGGGGTGGGAAAAAGAACTTGTTGCAGCTTTGGTTTCAGGGTGATTCAAACAACCCCCCCAGGACATTAAATAAATATGCTCACTGTGGTTGCATATCTCCCATTCAGGCAATGGCATTAGGGAGATTAGTGTCCGGTAACCTTGGCATTTCTGGGCCGGCCGGTGTCATCATATCTTAGCAGATTTAGACTTCTTCACACTGGGCTCTGACACAAAGCCCCCCACCCCACCCCACCCCAAAAGGCAGCCAGAATCCCACTGCCATCTTTTCCGTTAGATTAAAAACTCATTGGCCCATTCACCCATTGTCCCCACTGGCACAAAACCAAGCAAACGTTAAACCTGGAGCAGAACCTGATTATGGGTGGCCTGCCACGTCTTTGTCCATGTGGCTGAAAGCGGGCGTTGGAAAATGCTCCCACTGAACTGGTGAATTTGGGGCCTTAAGTCTTGGTTCAAACATAACAATAGTTGGATATAATCAGTTATGAAGTTTTCAGGAACAGTATGTGTCTGTAGAGAAAAGTAGTTAAAAGTATGGCCGAGATTAATTGTTTTCAGGTTTCGAGTTAAATCCAGGAGGATTCAGCGCCATAATCAGTTAAAAATGAAGAAGATAAATAAATAGTTAAAAATAGATACACAGACAATTGTACCTGTGCTTGTGTTTATGATGAATACAAGGTAATCATTAGGAGGATCATAATGTAGATATGCATGTCCAAGGACAGGTGAAATACACAGGTCTGCCCAGAAATACTGAGTCTACACTTTTAGTACTGTCAGTGGAAACGGTTCTGCCTTTCAGTGAGATTTTTGTGAAAAACATTCATCTCCGGTGAGACTCGCAAATGTGTCACTTAGCACTGGTCTAGATTTTTCCCCAGTAAAAATGAACAGAGAGTCGCCGCAAAGATATGATTACAAATGTATGTGTGCGTGTGGGTGTGTGTGTGTGTGTGTGTATGGAAATGAAGAAGAGTGATTGGATGAAAATATTCTAGATTTTTATACCTCTTTGTCATGTTAACGTCTCCGGGTGTACACGTAGGTGAAAGTCAGTCTGTCATTCCTCGTCAGTCTGCTTACGTTAGGTGCCAGAGATAAGGTAAGGCCAGTGCAAACAATAGCCTGACTGTGTGTTCCTGTCCCTCCAAATTAAATTTCAGAGTCCCGCCAGGGCAGCTGTCATAAACTGTCTGGATCGGTGGGACAATGTTTTGTGAATCCCACACTTCCTCGTTTTTTCTTTTCACTCAGGGAAGTCGTGGAAAACGCATGTCAGACAGAAATGCCACCCTGGGATGTTTACGGACACATTGTACCTTAGCGTGTCATCCGATGCAGCGTGAGCGTCTCTAAACCGTTCGCTTTATTGCTTTATAATTCGATCTTGGAGTCGTTCTAATTAACCAAGCCTTTGGCTTCCCTGGTTAAGGGCTTTACACAAGCTTATAACACTGGAAACTCAGGATTTGAAGGGGTGACCATTTAATAAAATTTGGGTGCTTTGCTGCAGAAATACTGATATCTGCTACCCGGAAGAGTGCATTTCTTTTCTTTTTAAAAAAAAAAAAAAAAAATCCTGACATATCATATGCATTTAAATTATTAAAGGGCTATTTGGATATTTGGGAAAAAGTCTGACGGATAATTTGGTATTCACTCCTTGTAGTCAGTCAAGTCAGTCAGTCTAAGCAGGAAAGAAAGACTTATTTGTAAATCTTAGTTTGCACAGGAAAATCAGCCATGATATATGTCACTATTATATCATTTGGTTAGAAGACAAACACACGATTCACTGCAAAGCAATGTAAAATATTCCTTGGGACACTGAACATGGGTCATTTAGTTATTTATTTATTTGTTTCGTAGACACCATTATCTAAATCCTCATACACTTGGGTCTGCCAGTCGCTAGAGCACCTAAGGGTTAGGGGCCCTATTCAGGGCCCCTAAGATGAAATCACTCTGAGCTGGATTTGAACCAGCGACCTTCCAATTTCAGGGACAGCATCCATTTCAGTGTCAGGTTTCATTCTGAGCTTAAAGGAAGCAACATTTAGCAAACATCATTGCATGATGTGAAAGTATACTTTGCATGGCATGTGATGGTCAGAATTTCCTGTTGCGGTGTAGGGAGTAACCCTGAAGGTTCAGATGGAGAAGACTGACTGACCTCTTCCTCAAATCGGGGGGAAGTAAATTTCTTGTTGATTAAAAGATCACTTACCCTGCTGCATGTCTGGGTCCCTGTATATCTGTAAACTTTTCAGTTCTTCCTATTTTGTTTTAAGTGCCCCCCTATACTGGGGGGTATGGCGAGGGGGGGGCTGGGCTCACATCAATAAAAAAGGCACTAAAATGCAATTACTGTGTAGTGAAGAATGGGACAGCTTAGTAATTAGCCTGCTAAAGCTGGTGAGATTGCAGGTCCTGGACCGTTTGGAATTCTGAGCCTACAGTGCAGTGTGGGAAAAGCCGTCGACAGGCCTGCACCACCCTTTGTGAAGTAATTACTGGAACTAGCAAAGGCCAGCTCCAGCCCCGGCTAATAATAACCCCCTCCCCTCTCCCCCTGCTAGTCACCTTGTCATTGATAGCCACCCCACCCCCCCCAAACTCACACATACTACACATTGACACACACACACACATACACACACACACCCCTGAATTTCCGCTGGTGGTTAGGACACCTGCGGTAGTAATGCGGGGACAGGCAGTGTGGATGGACGGGGATGAGTATCAATGCATGACGTTGGGGGGGAGGGTGTTGGGGGGATTTAGCAGACCTCATCTCCAGCTGTGACTTCCCACAATGCATTTTTCCTCCCTGATGTCCATAATAATCCATGATATTGTGAGGTGTAGAGTTGCCTTTGGCTTCCACGAGCTTTATGCTTATTGCCTGTCCATGGTGTCTTGGCAGCCCCGATCCAGAAAGAATTAGATCCTAGAACATTAACAATCAGTCAGCCATATAAGCAGTGCTTTAGGTATCAGATAATAATAAGATGCATGAAGATGCATGAACTACATCAGGAGCAGGTCAAGACTGTCAACCTAGAGCTAGTCTGATGACCCCTGATGTAAGTTATTTATGTTCCTGTAGACAGGAGTGTAGTGCAAAAACTCGTTGACGTTATTCCACCTTTTCAGGGCCTGACTTCTTGGTGACCCCTCAAATTTATTACATTGATACAAGAATACATTTTTTCTTAAGTTTGTTATAATGTTTCTTTTGTTTAACTTTTGTTGTTTTTGTTTGTTTGTTTTTCCTTCCTGTGTCTATATCCGAGAAAGACCAGCATTACACCCAAGTCTGCCGATATTCTCACTCTTTCGTTTGATTTTGATTTTTAGCAAAATCATTTTCCGTCTTTCACAGTCTGTCTCCATTTCCACAGGTCCAAGTGTTTCTTCAGATTTTTCTCTCTATATATGCTTTTTTTCTCCTTTAATTAGTGTTGCATTCATAAGAAGAAGTTCAGTCAGCAATAATCAGTGTTTGTTTTGCGTGGGGTGGGAGACGGGGCTTTGATAGGGCACCAACAGCTAACAGTGCCTAGCATTAGTTCGCATTCGTTTAGAGTTCAGGACACCCCCCCCCCCCCCCATCCACACCTCTCAGCATGTACACAAAAAAAAGATTAACTCGTTGGACTGGACTAAAACACGAGGAGCTAGTCTTTCAAAGGTTGCCCCCAGGCATGAGATGGAATGGTCAGATAGACGTGATCTCCTTACAGGTGATCTTCTGTGTGCAGGTTATCACGGGGTGCGGGTGGGGGGGTCCATTACCCCCCACTTCAGGAGTCTGGCCGCCTGTCACTAACAGGTTGCATATTCAACGATGATGGACAAGAACAAATAGCTGAGCCCAAGCACAAACACACACGCTCGTCTCATAGCCAGAATGCCAGAGCCGGTACCAGTGTTACCTAACAGGGACCACGTGGAGATTCAAATGAAGCAACATACTCAAATGGATCAATTTCTCTCAACTTGACTCACTACTCTTGGGGTCACTGTCTCATTTTCAAGGTCCATCTATGTCCTAGAGAGCAATTCTGCCTTAGATTTGCTGTCACGTGATTTGGCTTTAGCTGTCACCGTGTCACATGACATGCTCATCTGTTTCATTCCTCATGATGCATAAACAGTGATGTCAAGGCATGACTGGTAAATGGGATGCTGCCATATTTATGTGTAAGAGGACATGGTCCACCTCTTTTGCCACGGACCCATTTCTGATGGAGGTCTTGGCAGTAGATATACGATTTTAGTCCCCTCGTGATAGAAGAGGACTCCAGGGAATTTGGGAGAAGATATTGCGCGCAAATACACACGCAGTCGCCTGTTCTGCCCTGTTAATCTCAGTTAGGTGGCTTTTCGGTTTCAAACTAACCACATATCGTTACCAATCATACGGATAATTGCGCTTTTGTTGAATCATCACAGACACTTTGTGTGGTGCCCTGGTGGTTTAAAAAACATGGCAAGGCAGAGCATCAAGCATGCTCGCTTTCATTTTTACTTAAAAGAAATACACAGCATGTAAACTAACAGTGTTAGCTATTACGTGCTATGTGGGGACCCGAGCAGAGAGCAAATGCACTTTAAATAGGACACCAGAGATGCTGCAGTACAACTTAAGTGGGGTGAATTTAATCTATGTGTGTATTACTTATGATTACCGCTGCTATATTGAGAATATTGTATTTTGTGATATTTAATCTATGTTTAAATTTGTTTTTGGGTTTTGTATGGTAGATACATGTTACATAAATGCTGGGTTGTCCTCAGCAATAGCGTAACTGTCCCGTTTTTGTTTGTATAATGGTATGGTCCCCTGATTGGACTTGGCAGTCAGAAACCTTTATAGGAGGGTGGAGAAGAGGTGAGCTGGACTCTAGACTTGAGGAGACCTCTTGTAACTTTAGTTGTCCGCCACACTTCAATTTCAATTGGTTTTATGTAACTTCATAGTTTTTTTCCATTTCATTTTTTTTACTTTTACCTAAATAAATTACAAACTACAACACAAATCCAGGACTCACATTGATTTAATTTTGACAAAAACCCACAGAGCACTCTTACCCACATACCCACACCAAGAAGGGTAGTGTGTGACGCCCCTCGAGTCCCAAAACCCTAAAAAAAGGGAGTGTCGACAGGTGTGTCGTCAGCAAGGTGCACCAATCAGAAGAGGAAATCAGGACGCACCAAATTGGCTGGGAGACAATGGGAACATTCCATTATTACAAGCTAGTTTGTGTGAGATTGCTGGAAGGTGAAAATGTGGAAGGGTGAAGCCAGGCCCCAACTGACACCCATCCCAGTCTGGCTGACCTCTTTGCCTCCCTGGTCTCCTTCCAACCTCGTCCTTGCACCCCACCGCTCAAAGGGACAGCTTACCTGGACGCTTCCCGTCTCCTGGCACCATCGTGCCCTGCATACTTTTCTGTCGTCCCCTTCGATGCACTCCATCACCCCCCACGCAAGTAGCCAGAGAGATAGCAATCTTGCCAAATACAGTGTGCAGCTCCTGCAATTGTGGTTCCCTGATGTTACCCAATACTTCACTGGAAAGGGTGACACTTCAGCTGTTTAGTAGTTAGTTAACACTGGAGGTTACTCCAGGACTCGACCAAAATGACTCAAAACCCGAGGAGATCCGTGAGTAGAGATGTCATGATAGGATCATTAAAGGTCAGTGCTTCTTCTACCTGTATCCTGTTACTGTATATCCTCAGGGTGCTACATGTTAATGCTCACACCATTGTTAGCAAGCGGCTGAGCGTTTGAAGTATCCCGCTCTTGCCTTTTCTGGATTTTGAGCAGGCCATTATTTGATCTGATTTTATTTATTTTCCACAACTATCCCATCTTCTTCCATTCCCATTGTAACATATTACATGTCTTGTGTTTTTGTTGGCACTACTTGGGAGGTTGGTAAGCCATCCTCGTTGCGCTGTCATATACAATGACAATAAAGATTTCTTCCCACAGGTCTTCCCGCCTATGGACAATACCGGCTTCGGAGGTGGTGAGAACTACCGCACATCTCTGATGTGTCGCTTATTACTCACCCACTCCCCCTCACTTTATTGGCTGTGGGCTTCACCAAGGATCACATGTGTGGAGGAGAGCACTTTTTGCTCAGTTCCACCTAGTCCCCATGGTTTTCCAGACCATGTATTCCACCTAGCATCTCAAAACTGCCACACATGGCTGGCCAGCACTTGGATGTCAACTGTAGGACAAACCTGGCTTTGTATCACTGGAGAAGGCCTTGAGGAATTCTGAGGCCTGGTTTTACTTTTAAACACTTAGGGCATCTGGTTAATGTGGCCGCTACTGGCCACTTAGGTTCTGTTGAGCTGCACTGATTGGCTGTTGAACTCATCAATCTCAGGAGTTAACTTAAGAGGCTGGATTACATCTGGACTTGCTTTCTTGTATCCGCAGTCCGATCTTTCCAGAGGTGCCTCAAAAAAGGAAGCCAGACTGCGCAATAAACATGAAGGAATCCCTCTAGATTTACAGACATTATTGCACTCTGATGCTTTTGGAAAATGTGCCCAGGATCCAGAATAGACACTTATTGTGTCTTATCGCTCTACTCAGCCAAAGGTTGGCCGCGTGGAGCGACACAAAGTCCCAGTGAGATTTATGTGGGAGATGGGGAAACTGAGAGGGGCTCTCTCAGAGGATCAAACAGCTAGGCAGGACCTTTCCCCGACGGGTGCGCCGGGGGCCAGTCCCGCCTTTCAGCATCCGTGGGTGTCATTGATAAGCACCGCATTGTGCTCCTAATTGGGTGGACGGCAAACTGTGCATTATCCTTTGTCGGCTTAGCACCAGCAGTAGCTGGGGTGGTCTGTGAGGGCAACTCGACCACACTGCGACCTTTGACCTTATTACAGGGATTATGGGAGTCTGATTTCCCGAGTCCTTGTACTATACAAGGCCTAATGAGAGCAGCCCTGCAGAATGGGGTAGCCAGGACATGTAGCACAGGCCCTCTCAATAGGCGGGTCGGCCCGACGGGGCGATTTATTGTCGGGTTTTTTGTTAGCTTGGTGCGTGAAAGGCACGTCTTGGAGTGTGATGGCTCTCTCTCAGCTGTGGCCAGCCCAGCCACAGCAGAAGCGATGAGCTCCATGCTGACAGGTGACGGTAAATTCAGGCTATGCATTTGTAAGTAGACAAGAGCATCCAAGGCCAGAGTAGACATTTGAACAGAAGCGCATGCCTTTAGCTTCTACTGGTCTGACCTAAAAAAATGTTGGTAAAAAGAGGAGTTTCATCTGAAAAAGGCTGAAGCTGTTCCTTCATAACCATGTGACATAAAATTTGAGGAGGTTCAAATCAGATCCTTCAAAAAGAATATGTTTATTATCTTATAGAGTTTTACACACATTATCACACGGACTCTTTTTACATGCATTCTGCATGCTTATGGTAATTTTTACTTTGCCATGAGCTCAGGTGGATTGACCAGCAAGTGAAGCGCTTCAGTATCAGATGGAGGAAACCCGGCGTGCGTTTCTGGTGCGGAGCCGCGAGAGAGCCACCAGATCCGCCCTCTCTCATCCAAACCCAGCACCAAACTCAGCCAGGCATGATCTCAACACCCAGGAGTTCCATCCTAAACAAAAGGTGCTCACCTCCAACTCTTCCCCCTCCAAAGATATAGATCAGGCTTATGATTTTTTTTTTTTCCAGACGTGTGCTTTTTTTCACTCTGTTCCAAGCCTGCCTGCTTGTTTTTGATGTGGTCCTGGGGGAGTCCTGCACATCAGCGACTTTCAAAGCATGCCTCAGCGCTGCAGTCACCGGCTCTTGCCTGCTGCTCCTATTACTTAAGTCAATGGCATTGTTGCGTCACCAGTTGCCTGAAGGGGACAGCCCCCCCACC
>JABFDZ020000084.1:3738572-3752922 GCA_019775955.2 Pollimyrus isidori
TGTCGCCCTCTTCCTTTTTCGGGTTTTTCCCTTTCACCTGGCCCCGGGAAACCCCCCCCCCGCCCCCAAAATGACACGTTTGCCCTCGTACCTGCTGGTGTCAAAAGCAAAGCCTGGGAGTGTTGCTTACGGCGGCTCATTAGCTACTGCCTGGCACGTCGCCGTTTCGCGGCGGCTTCACCCATATACGGCCCATTGGGCCTGTCGACCTTAAGGCGTCACACTCTCTCTCCCTCAGGAGGATCAAGGAGGCATGCGTCAGTTAGGAGTGGAGAGGGAAGACGGTCTCGTAGCATTCCCCCATACCCTGGTGTGACAAACCTTAAGCCATTTCGGGTTATTACCAGCTACGCTGCGGCGAGAAAAGACTGATGATTTGCTCAGAATACCTCCCATAAATGGAGGCAAGTCAGCCATGTTTGTTCTGTACAGGGCACCTTTCTATAATCTGCTATTGTAGCTATTAATCATCGATTTAATGCATTCCAGAAGGCCAGGCAGCCAAAACACTGGGTCTTAAACAAACGATGATGTCGGCTGACTGGATCCCACTACCGGAAGTGGGGTCGGAAGAGTCTGACCTCTAACTGCAGGTCACGTGACATTGGCAACAGAAAATACGGGTGAGCCACCTGCCAGCATCCTTCTCAGTGATCAGCTTGTCTAGCATTATGCTACGTTTTAGATATTTAGCAACTGCTTTTATCCATAACAAGTTAGATTTTTCTTGAGAGACGGTCAGACAGTCTCTAGAGCAATTGGGGATTAATTGTCCTGCTCAAGGGCCCATAAATGGGAATCACTCTGCCCAGGGATTTGAACTACTGATCTTCCAGGCACAGCATCATAATTCATGGAGCCACACGCCACCCGTCAAGCAGTGACTTTCTCAATTTATGTTTTGTCCCGTGGCCACTCTTTCACTCCTGCACAACTGGCCATCTTTTCACCATCTCACTGCACAGAAAACTTCATCATCTCTGAGAAATGACCGACTGGCCATGCAGTCTCTGTGACTGCCCCGCTTCGACATCACCTCCTTAGCACTCAGCTCATCTGGGAGGGGTTTCCCAGCCCCCCGAGCCCCCCTGCCCTATGCACAGTCCATGTTGGGATATGCGCGGCTCTTCTTAAATTGTGCCTTCACAGGGTAAACAAAGTGCGCTTAATGTAATTAAACCCTGTTGTTCTAAGCCCATAATCCATGGTTGAGGCTGATCTACAAAGGCCTGAAAGCCCCATAAAGGACTGGAGCTTCCAAGGTGCATCAAAAGAGTTTTAGATGCTCCCAAAAATAGAACGTCAATGTGCAAAAAGTCACCCTTATGATCTTTTCCCAGACTGTACAATTAGCTTTTGTTTAACTGCATGCTCAAGTATACCAGCATGTACTAAATATTTGATTATTGGAATATGGCAATTCATTATGGAGTTAGACTGATTTGTCGGTTAGTGGAATATAACCAAAGCCTGGTTTCTTGTCTTTTGAACCAATATGAAAGAGCAAAATGTCTTAATCCCCCGTGAACATGACTTACTGAGACATTAGCAGGCCCAAGGCACTCAGGCACCTCATTCTACACAATTTTAGGGATGCTGGTAAAGTAGCACCATTCCAATTAAGCCCTGAATCTGTCCTAATGGTTTTAGGGTCCACTGGACATCAAAAGGCCAGAAGAAAGTGAAGTGGGGGTGGTCAGTTCGAAGAGGAGTGCGACCTCTATGGTGTTTTGTCACCGTGACGCCAGCGGATGCGTGAAGCGTTCCCACTGAGTGGCAGCTCCCTGTGTCCCCGCCCACATCACAACCCCACCCCAAACGTGTGCACACACACACACACACACACACACACACACACACACACCCTCAGTTGAGGAACTGTATTGAAATGCACTGAGCCCATCCCTTTGTGAAGACCCTGGCGATTCTCTGCTCTTCCAGTGGCGGCAAATTCGAGCCACAAAGGGAGATGGGAGGAGACTGATCGCAATTAGGCCCATTGTCCTCTTTTATATGGTTATCTGGGGAGACGGCTGAGGCCTGAGCGTGTCAAAGTTCTCACACTTAGGAAGTTACCTCTGTACCTGGAGCTAGCTTTGACTCCTCTGGCAATTACCTGCTAACAACGGCACTCTCACGTTAGTGGCAGTCCTGTTACAAGCCCCGGCTGGGCGGGGGGGGCCATTTCCTCCCACCCAGGGGGACGGCCAGTTCCAGGACCCGGTTCGTCCCCATCCTGTGACTTATTTTAGGTTTTGTTCTAAGTCTTTCCGCCTATTTTGAGGCCATGAGAGAGCAGGTAGGGTGCAGCTATTTGTAAGGTCTATTCTTGGGGAGGGGGATTCTGCCCGTTCTATGTCTTATCCAGAATATATATATATTCACATCCAAGAAACAGAAAAGATGGTCTTCCTGCCAACCAGTTCTCCGGTTTAAAGCATTCTGTGATGATATCTGCAACCTATAGACTGTAGGAGACTGAATTAAACTGTTGTATATGTTTTAGTTGAATTATTAAGGGTTCACTACCTAGTGGGAGACTTTGACTGCTCAGATGGCTCTGAAAAATGTATATTAAACACGTAACGCATCATCAGTCCGTAACTCTACCAAGGATGGCAACCGAAGGCAAACCCTTATAAATGGCAGGGTTATCAAAGCGTTTATTTTCTTCTGAATGGGGATGTGTATCAGTTTCTGGTAATGTTGTGATTTAGCGTGGAGCCCAAGCCTCTGGTGATGACATTGTACGGGGATGAATAAGTATTGGGGGTCCAGGCTGAGCCCTCGCTCTAGGCCTCGCCTGAATCTATTCACACTAGGCCTAATCTGCTACAGATCAGCCCTCCTCTGAAAGCATGCTCTCATTACTATGTTCCATCCAACAAGACTTTTTTTGTCATTGTTTCTTAAAGAGCTCAGCTGGCCACTAGGGCCTTCAAAAGAATCAAATTATTAAAGATTTTTGCAGAAAATCCTGGGAGATTGGGGTTGGTTCAAGAATGGTAGTATTGTCCCCCACGGTGACGATTCCCAGCGTCCATCTAAAGGAGTGACAACAACCTCTTTATTTCTTCAACCCTTTCAATGGTGACAAAATATCCCAAAAGAGATACCTTAGTTTCTTCCATTTTAAACTTTTGCATTTATAGGGGTTCAGCCCAATGATGTTTCCCATCTCCTTCCTATCAGCAGGTGGACCAGGATTGGACTTTCTCTGGGTCCATTCACCCTCTGCTGTCTCATCACCGGAATTGGACCTGGGTGGCAGGGAAGTGGTGGGGGGGGGGGTGGTGAGAAGATCTATTTTTTCGACTCTTCCCTGAGTCATGACATGCATCTCTTGCACTATTTTTTAGAGACGATACCAGTAGTTGCAACCACCAGGAGCCGTGTTGGGACTTGGAACTGATCCCATTTCAAGGAACACATTCATAGTAACACACACACACACACACACACACACAGTCCATAAGGTGTGAGGAAATAGTTTAGCCCACTTAGCCTCCACGCCATTCTTATTATTGCAAATTTATTTATGCCTTGGCTCAGTGGGCAAAACTATTTCTTACACTTTGTGTAGTTATTAATTAAATTTTAGTACTGAAGCAGTTTTGTAATATATTATAATATATATATTATATAATATATACATTTTGTAATATATTACTAATGTTAAAAAAAGCTAAGTATAACAAAAGTAATAAATGATCATTAAGACTTAATAGACATGATAAATTTGCAAAGGTATTTATTATAAAGTGGGCAGCGTCATGCAGCTCTCAAGCCTTGAGAGTGTCAAACTGTCATACCTGTCCTGCGTTTGCAGTCAGGTCATTGGCTGTGTGATCTTTCTCTGAGCCAATGGCAGCTAGCGCTGACTCTTATTTAAGCAGAGCAGTGACATTGACTCATTTCTATGGGTTTGTCATTGGTCTTAGAGTGTAAGACTCAGGGTTCCATTTCATTCAGAGTCTTAGTTTGTGGGCAGCCCACCTTTTCAGTCCTGCTGGATTTCCCATGTCTCGTTTGAGATTTCTGCTCTGTGGTGTGACTCGTTCGTAGTTGCAAATTAGACAAAAAAAAAATACATAAATACCTTTTAATAGTTCTGTCTACTTTTTAGCTATAATTATATTAAATGCCTCTGGTTAAAATTAATATTTCCAAATGTGATTTCCAGTTTAAACTGGCATCCTGGCCATGTGCCATCCAGCATGTGGCCTGTGTTTCCTGCCATAGTTTCCAGGTTCATCACAACCCTTTACTAGATGGATAAATGAGTGGATGGATGGATGAAGGGATGAGTGGATGGATGGAGGGATGAGTGGTTGGATAAATGGATGGATGAAACATGGTGTTTAAGCATCATATTTTTCCACAAGTCTTACTAAGATAAACTGAGAGAAGTGTGAGAGAAGCGTTATCCACATATAATAATGTAGATGCTCGGATATCCAGAATGACACCAAAGGAATGTTGGATTTATGCTTAGAGTGGGTGTTATTGATGCCGTTGATTGTTTCAACAGAATAACCACAGAGGTCAGAGCATAAAACACATTTTGAAATATTTTCCAAATATTTTACCAATACATCACAACAACCAACCCATGTTCCAGAAACAGAAGCACCTCACTCCATGAGACACATAGGACATGCATGGTGGGCAGATTGAGAGACATTGGGGAACCTCGCTCTCTTTTTGTATCTCTCTCTCCATAATTTTTATGGCAACTTCAGCGTGATTTCATCTTAACTTGTGCATGTGCAAACAGCCCTTCCGTCGGTCATAGGCCATGCGTCATCAGTCACCCTGCCTGATTTCAGGAGAACTATCTGAGAATGTCGAGATGGGTCTTCTAGGAAAGTTAAATGACTGTACTACCAACCTCCCACCACTGACTGCGTCTGCCTTTCAGTGTATCAAAAATAAAGGAGGCCTCAATGCAAATGACTGCTTTGTCATGCTGCCAAGAAAGAGTCTAGATCTCAGAATTGTTTTTCTTTTTATTATAAAGTTAACGACTATCAGGCTAGTACACACAGCAGTACACACAGTATGGACTGTGATTGGTCAGTGAAAAACAAGAAATTGAGGTAAAACCGTTACAGTGTTACAGAGGAAAACGACAACAACAAGGACAACACTGTTCAGACACATTATTCTTTCTGCAAATATATACTCTCACTTACTAATATATACATTTATTATAAAATAAATAATCATAAAACATCAGACTTTAGGAATAAAAAAGCCACAAAACAAGTTTGTACAAAACTTTGGATCTTGAGACTTTAGAGCAAAATGCAGAATGTTTTCCCGAAGCAGAAAAAAAAATCATACGAAAAAAAAAATGTTCAAACAGACAAAAAAGCAATGAATTAGTCGTTCAGTAGTTTCACGGGGCCAATAGACTGTATGGGAAGGCTGGGGAGGATTGTTTGAAATGCAAGACAATAGGACAGGAACGTGAAACATATGCCATGTTGTGCTTTGAAAGATGACAGAAGACACACTAACAAACTATTAAATAGGTAAAAAAAACGGCTTCTCGTGATGAAGTACTTCCTGTTTAAGGACAAGGAATTCCCAAAAGACTTCAGCAGAGATGTTTTTTGCTTGTGACTGATATATTCCATTTTCAGGTCATGAGATAAATAACTTTAAAAAGCATAAATTACATCTGTATGTAGTTATGTTCAAAAGGCAGGTCTGTGCTCCTTATTAGAAATTCAGTTCATTGCCCCCTCCCAAAAAAAAAATCACAGTATTAATAGTGTATAAAATATTCTTACCGAGCAGCTTTCAAAGATGAGCCACTTGGGGGTTTGATCTGTTAAATGACAGGAAAACACACTGATAGGACCAGTAAAACATTACTCTCCTTAAATTGAAACAGATACTAGTTTTTTTGCTTTGCTTTTATATTAGGGAAAATATATAGGAATGTTTTGCCCTCAACCAGGACTATAATCTTATTTTGCCTCGTCCCTCCAAAACATTATAGAAAAGTAACACTTAAATTAGGTCTATGTGGTTACTATTAATGAGTGATAAATGAAAAACTGACGTAGTACAAAACTTCACATCTTTTTTTCCTTTCTCTCAAATCTATGTCTACACGGTGTCTTTCACAGAAAGAAGAGAATACATATATAATCTTTAATAGTGTGTAGCTATGGTTGAGTAGCAGCAAACAAAAGGGAAGGTGTCATCATTGGATAGCCACATCTCCATGTGGTTATCTTTGCCTCACAGCCCAGGCTGTCACCCGCAAGCCTGGTCAGGCTCCTGGACGGCGTTTTATAACAACAAGTCTGGCGCAGAGGGCCAAACTGAGAACCCGTCGAAGCCAATGACCCAGATTTAGATTTCCTGTTCTGGTTCTGACCCTGCCATCTATGCCTGGAGAGGTGTAGGCCTATGGGTCGTGCTAAATTAGTTGAATTAGTGAAGGGCAAGAGAGCGAAAGACAGACAGAGGCCAGAAGCTGCCACTTTAGGTGATGAATGCAGTTACATGTTTTTGTTTTTTAATCCCCAAATTTCAGGCCAGTTGCTGCGTCAGAGGGGAACTGATTATAAAAAGTGCTGCAAGGAGTCAGGAATGGCAAAGGAGACGCACGCTGTGTGCCCTCAATAACAGTCCTCCAATAGAACTCTGCCTCTTATGCAAAGCCTTTTGCCTTCTGCTTCAGTCCACAGGAGAAGGCCCCCTTATGACTGCACATCTCCTGGGAAGGGGATGGGTACCTGGGCACACCTGCAGGAGGCACTGCCACCACCGTTTCCTTAGCGACACAGCAAAGACCACCATCCATCCGCAGAAGTGCTGACTTTTCAAATCTCGTTTCGTTTGCCCGACACCCATATTGGTCGTTCTGTCACCAAACAGTTTGGTAATGGTGTAAAAAAAAAACATGCAGCTATCCTCAAGATTCAAGCTCATAACAAATGTTTGGCCCAGCTGACTAAATCTGAACTTTGATTTACAAATGCGGTTGTGGTCAGTTACAAACTACAGCCACAAATCTTTTTCCGTAGAGGGAGGAAAGCATGCCAGGAATTGGCCAGAACAAAGGTGAAAATTTTGAAGAATGGAGAACAAAACAAAACACCACAACAATACATTCACACAGGTGCAAGTGCATTCGTACCCAAATGTTAGTAGCTGTTTAACACTATGTTTTATATATACACAACATCCATTCATTCTCAATACTGGATAACACTTACATATTGAAAATATAATGTAAAAAAATAAAAAATAAACATGTGCTTTTGATGTGGGAGGAAGAAGTTGCAAAAGATGTTTGATGTGAACGTACCGGCATTCAAGTCAACTGATATGAAGCAGAGAAGCTTTCAGGGGGCAAGCAGGGACTTCACTGAAACTCACTGAGAAATGGACTCTTCCAGGTAGGGGGAGGAAGGTTTGTGGGTATTTGGGTACCCTGTTGCACCCTGGGATTCATGGAGACCTCCTCAGGCAGTTTTCCCCACATGAAATCACACCACGTGTCAAAAAGTGTTTTTTTAAGACTCTTTCAAAACCCTTGTCTTGCAGTCTCATTTGCAATGTGCGCCATGGTGCACTCCCCCCGCCTAACGGATTGAGTCCTCAGGTCCTTGATTGAGTAGCCGCCATACCTCCCTTGCCGTGGTCCTAAGCATCAACTGATGCTCCACAGAGATCGCGCCCACAGGGCTTGCAGCTTCAACAATGTGGTCACCCCAGGAAAGAGGTTGACTCACCCCCCATGGTGCACTACGGATGACGAACGGCCATCATCTGGGTCAATAAAGTCCGTGAAGCCTGTTGGCGGCCAACAGTTTGATGCTTTTTGTGTCTTTTTGCAAGCAAGCCACAAAAAGATCTTACTTCTCCTCCTCACTGCAGGTGACCATCAACCCAAGCTTGGAAAGCTGGTATGGGCCAACTCCCCTTTTCCCCTCACCCCCTCCCTCCCCCTGATGAAACGAGCCGGCCTGCGAGGGCAGCCCTACTTGCAGGTGTGCACGTCATAGATTCGTACACACTCCTGACAGCTGACATAGCAGCACCAGTGGAAGATGCAGTGACACTTCTCCTTGCGCCTCTCGGTGCGCGTGTTGTGTCCACGGCCACAACACAGCAGGTCGCAGCCGTCGATGCCATGTGACGTCAGGTTGCAGGCACGGTCCCGCGTCCCAAAGGATCCGGTCTCTGGATTGGGCTCGCAGAAGTTGGGCGAACTCTCATAATACACCAGGTCCCGTTCGGTGGGAGGCTTGAAGTAGGCATACTTGGGCCGCAGCGTCTCCACCCAACCACGGGACTCGCGATGCTTCTCCACCACCATCTCAGAGGCACTGTCATACTTGTCTTTCAGGTAGTCGCCAATGACCCGGAAGTCCGGCTGGGACCACCAGCAGGTCTTCACCTCGCAGCTGCCCGACAGCCCATGGCACTTACACTTCAGGTGCATGTGGTCACTGATGGACTGGATGGAGATGAGGACCACGAGAAAGAGGAGTCAAAAGATGTGCATAGAAGAATCATGTGAAAATCAAGTACAGTGCCAGTCAACTTATTAGGCAACATTAATGACCGTCTATTTAAGTCATAGTTTATGCAACAGATCTGTAGTGTCCATACTGCCAATACTGTCATGCCACACCCCAAACCAAGGGAGGCTTTACTCAGACGGTACACATAATCTGCTCTCACAATAGGACCCACAGCAGATCTTCAGCAAAGCTCATCTTGTTATTTTGTCATGCCGTCCTGTCTGCCAGTAACAGTAAACTGAATATGGATATGGATAATTACTTTCCAACGTCCATGCAATTGCATAAGCTTTTGTGGGAAATCAAAACAAACAATGTCTTTGATATACTCAATTCACAAATTTAAAGGCAAACACAAAACCACACATAGGTATATGCACAAAATGAGTCTGAATAAAGCATTGAAAAGAATTGACTAGCTATGATAAGTTGGAGGGGCACAAGAATCTGTGAGGCTGATAGTGCTGAAAGCGTGGTGAGTTCTGGAAGCCCGGTGCCGCTCTTACCGTGCGGCCCGCCTCGTTGTTATGGCGATTCATTGCGGATCGGGCATCGGGCCGGTTCTCCCGCGCGTCGGCAAACTCCCGGGACACCATGCTGCCGAACTCCACGTCCTCGCTGCAGCCGCCCCACTTCCAACCCTCCCCGGGGGTGCCCTTGTGCCGTGTGTCGCAGCCGCAGATGGTGGCCGAGCCCTCGGCGCAGGAACGCGTCACGGCAAAGGCCACGCCGGCTGAGGCGATAGCGTGCACGAAGGCCGACTCCCGCGTGGCTGCGGACAGAGGGGATGGTAAGGCTCAAACATGGCCGACACCAGGAAAGGTCCATGATTACAGGTGTTATAGTCCTCACCCTCCGTCTCTAAAGCAATTAATCATTATGACCAGTTTAATTTATTGACTCATTTTCAGAAGTGGATATGTCAGTATATTTTATTAAAAATAAAGTGTCACAGAATATGCAAGTGGTTGGTTAAAACAAAATCCTGGTCCAGGTTTTTACTTTCTGGACCTGGAATGTCTACTTCTGGTCATCTTTTAAAAAGGTTCTTCGATATTCTGAAGGGCAGTCCTATAATTTGACCACAGTACCAGGAATAATTATTATCTTGCACTAAAATGGGACTGTGGACCATCACACAATCAGTACAGGCATATGTTAAATAAGTACAACACCGATGACACTTTGATAGGCCGTCTCCTTCTGCCCCCTCTGCTCCTCTGGCCGACGAATTTAAGCGAAAGCGTGGCACAGGACCCACAGCTGCCAGGCAGGAGGCCCAGAGTGGGCCTGGCAGCCGACTGAGTCACCGGGGAGTAGGAACATCCACAGACATGACAGGAAAAACACAGCTGACAAAGATATAATTAAGTGACCTTTACACCACAGAAAAAGCTGCGGTCAGCCTGACAAGCAATGAAAACAGGTCAGCTAATCGATGGTTTGGCACTAGTTTGCATACAATACACAAAGATGACTGCTTTTAAACTGGTTTTAACTAATCGTTTATATTTACATGAAAGTGTAGGCAAAACCAATCAGAGCTTTGTGCCAGACTGTGTTCTCTTAAGATATGATCTACAGCTTCTCCCCTTTATTCATACTTGAGCCTTTAAAGCTACACATCTTTACAGAACGAGTGCGCTGGTCTTGCACGGTCTTGCACGGCTTCTGCACGCGCTCACTTAGCGCGAACGCAGAGGGGCAGTCGTGGCGGCAGGTTCCGACTGGCGGAAAAACCGGCGGCGCCGTGCTCCGCGGCACTAAAGGAGACCTCCACCGGATCCCGTCTCCCACACGGCCATGGGATCTGGAACCCCGAGCCGGATCTCTCCCGGCATTCCCTGACACCCCCGTGAAAAGTCACGTCTGCCCTCATGACCAGCGTGTCGCCCTCGGGAGGTGCAGGCATGACCGGAGCGGTCGGCTAGACGATTAAAAATTAATTATGGGGGCAAGTGCAGCCAGTGACCCCCCCCCCCCCCCCCATCGTCCCCACCTGCTGAAGCGGAGGGGGTGCACTAATCCAGAGCTTCCCGTAACTCGCTGATGTGGCCAGCTAGGAGAGGAAAAGAAAAAAATCTGGGGGGGGCTTTCCGACCCCATCTAGCCGAGCAGTTAGGTGGCCAGAGGTGTAAAAAGACGCAGTGAAAGGCGGCCATTCAGCTTCGATTTGAAACCGTGCCGTCGGTGGCTTTTATTATCAGGAAGCCAATAAAGTGCGGGTCATGACACGGCAAAGACGGCGAATCCGAAAAGGGCCAGAAAGAGGGGAAGGAGAAAGGAAAAGAAGATTATCCGGGTATAGAAGAGAGCGGTGGGGGGGGGGGGGGGGGGATGTCCAGACACCTAGGGGAGGGACCGGGCCTACCTGAGAAAGGAATGTGCCAGCGGGCCTGAACTGGTGATGGTTTCTGACAAGCTCCCTCCACCTCCCTGGCGGACCCCAGCGTGGTGAGCCGTCCACATTACCTGCTGGGGGCATGAATCCCCCATTGTGCTGACACTGTCACGCCGCGTTACGCTCACAATGGGCCCAGATATTTTATATGAAATTTGCCCTCGCCGGTGATTAGTGGGGACCAAGTTAAGTCATAGCAACAGAAAACTATGCATTGGCTGGACCCCGCTTGTGGGCAGACGGGGAAATCCCTATTCAAACGGTTTAATAAAACAATCTAAAGGGCGTGTGAATGGTGAAAAGCACTTTCTCTCTGGCTTAATCTCATGGTGGCGGAGATATTGTGCTCCAAGCAGGACCCAGCAGGGAGTGCACTAAGGTCCCCCCCATCAAGCCTATTTACTGCACTCCTCCTTTCTTTGGTGCAGAGTTAATGATATACCGGTGTGCTGCTCTCCCCCTGGCATGGAGCAACATGCATTTTATGAAAAGGAGGGCCCTCCTATCACATCCTAAATGGTAACAGTTTCTCATCTAAAGGTCAGAGGTCATAACCGGAATTGCCTGACCTTTCCTGGGCTGGTTAAGTTGGGCATTTCCACTCAGGAGCATGTTAAGTAATCTGTTTATATTATATTATATTATATTATATTATATTATATATTTTTCCCCAATAAATGATGTCTGAAATCCAACATCCAAAAATGTTAGAAATATTTTTTTTCAAGATGTCTATTATAAGTTAAAAAATCAGAATTTACTTTATTGCTCACGCACAACACTGTACACTCGGTGCACACATTCACGGACAACATGGGACAGAGCTTAAGATAGATAATATGAGGAGAAATAAGATGACATAATAAAGTTCAAATGGGGCAAAGCTGTACAATTACTAGAAATAAATATAAACTTAATGGGAAAGGAGATGTACTGACTACTGAAAGAGATAAAATGTTATTGTGTTAAATTAAATACTTCACAATTACAAATCTGATTTTAGCCCAGCTACTCTTTCAAATTTGTGATTAAGCACTTAACAAATAATGAGGTAGTTTTCCTCTAATAAACCTTATTCAGTGAGTAATTTCAAGAAACAAATAATTACTTAGCCGGGAGCATTTTTATGCATACTTGCTGCAGCGACAGACAGCACAGTATATTCTGAGTGGCAAAATTAATTAAATGAATTCGAGCACTTTCAGACAGGGGTCTGTTCTACGTACCACTGCAGATCTGCAGTGCGTCAGTTAGGAATTGCTAGGAAGTGACTGACAGCAACACTGTCAGAACACGCATGTGCAAAGGGAATGGAAGAAGGTGACATGTATTTTGCAGGAAAAAAAACCCACGCTGTAAAAGCATTGTACCAAACACGAAACCTTGTGGAAAGTGGAAATTAGTGGGAGAACACTTCTTTACACAGTGTGTAGTTAGAGTGTAGAATAGTCTTCCTGCTAGTGTAGTGGAAGCTAAAACCCTGGGTTCTTTAAATCAGAGCTAGATAAGATTTTAACAACTCCGAGCTATTAGTTAATGTCTCCCCAGACAAGCTTGATGGGCCGAATGGCCCCCTCTTGTTTGTAAATTTCTTGTGTTCTTATGTTCTTAAACATAAGAGATGCATCTTAGGAGTTTTAATGTGTTGCGATCGACCTGCATGAATTTGTAAATAAAACATGAACACCAATTAGACCCCAGAATGTCATCAGCAAAAGAGCTAGACTACATAGAACAGGAGATCAAGCAGTAGTTAATCTGTGTAGAACGTGGCCAGTAGCTGGGATGGGCTACAAAGTGCTCACAAGACTTACAAGGAATATCAGAGCATGATCACCCATCTCCAACACGACCAACAACTAGCATGGGCTAATCCTCCACCCGTAAGCCTGACGGCACCATGAAAGCCCAAGGCATGCCCCGTCTGGAGCGCAGTGGTGGACCGGCATGGAGCGTATGAAGCCGGGTCATGGAGGTGCCTCGGACTCCTACTGGAAAGATCGACCAGAAGACCCTAGAGAAAAGTCTCGGGCAGAAATGATGCGTGGCTGCCTAAGATCAGTGGATTACAGACAGCCCCAAAAACAGGTGCTGGGTTGGCATGAAAGCTACAAAAAAGGATACCTGGACAAAGGTTGCACAATTATTATGACCTCTGGAAAGAAAGTAGCCTGCTACATAGGGCCATAGTGCTGAAGTAAAATTATAAGGTATGTAAGTCACCTTTGATATAAATGTATAACTTACCAAGAAAGTAATGCAATGTTGAATACGCGCTCATATTGTATTTGTATTCCAGTAATGAGTATGATTGACCATTAAGCAAAACACAGATCCAGTAACCAAAAGTTCACATATAGACGGTCAAAACAGCTACAGCAAGCCTAAACCACTGTTTGAAGTACGTACGACATGCTTAAAGATTTGAACAGATAAGGGCAGAGAAAGAGGTGTTGAAACTCAACCTTAAGTATGAATTTCATGTTTCTTTCACGCATTATTTGCACTCACTGTTCCTGTGCACTTTTAGCCATAATTACTGCCTCATTCACCCCTAAACAGCCATTTTGTTACATTTGTTCACTAACAAAAACAATGCTTAATTTACCTTTGTCATTCCCCGGGGACTTCTGTGTTTAGTTTAAATATATGTTCCAGCAAGAGGTATGGAAATTCCCAAACAGGAATGAATGGAACTCCTACGCATCTCTGCCTCATTATATATGTTCTTGTTATCATTAATCACTGTCAACATGAACTGGCAGCCATCAATAACATCTTCACGGTGATGCCGCTTTATACAACACTCATTTGACCTTAATTAGGTGTGTCACAATATTACGCTTACCATACCATGTCAGTACTGTCCAAACAAGAAATCTTTTTCTGTTTCATGTTAAGCACAGTGTTAATGAAGGCCAGTGCAGTGATGCAGCACTTTACAACAAGGCGTTTGAATCCTGCCTCTGCTCTCTGTGTGTGGAGGTTCTCCTTCTATCGCTGAAGTACCTGGGCTTCCTCTCGGTGCTTGCAATTCCTCCCACATCCCAAAGACACGCAGAGAGGCTACATGGCACCTCGAAGTTGCCAGTAGAGTACTCCTGTGTTGACTGGAAGAGGCTTCAGCTCGCCTCTAACCCTGAGTAGGAACAGTTAGAAGATGGATGAATGGCTGGACGAATTGAGAATGTAAATAAAAATTCTCTGCTATACACCTGCTGAGCTCAGTTCTCTTTCATTGGGTAGTGTTGACAATGTGGCTGGTAGGACTTCCTGTCTGAGGTAACTGGCAAATGAAGGGAATCTTGGCTGGCTTTTTGTCCTGTGAAGCCCTACCCTGACACCGCGGGGGGGGGGGGGGGGGGGGGGGGGGGGGGGGGGGGGGGGGGGGGGGGGG
>JABFDZ020000084.1:3753022-3764173 GCA_019775955.2 Pollimyrus isidori
CCCCCCATTACTTGAACCGTCTTGGATAATCCGATTGGAGAGAAGCACCTCAGATTGTGGAGCCATGCACACATTTTCCCCACGTGGATCGTGTTTTTAAATCTTACCCTCCTCCAAAGCCTAGCGTATATTTTTTATTTTTGTTTTGGTCTGCCCACCCCACCCCCCCACCTTTTACCCCATAGACGTCCTGATGCTCCCGATGCTCTTTTCAGCTGTCCAACAAAAAAAGGCACGGTAAAACAAACAGCCGCCCACCGGCACGGCAGACCAACAGACACACGGGGACAATGGCGACGCGCCGGACGAGTACAAGCATCAATCAAACCAAGTGAAATGAAAACCGCTAATACTGAACCCCACCAAAAGGATCAGGGTCAGACTCATCCCCTAGTGACAAAGAGCTTAATCTGCCTGCGCTGACCTTTCACATTGTTAGGGGCCGTGGTGACCTTAATCCAATCAAAATGATTAACTAAAAAGCTAAGACCAAAAAAGCTGACCCCCCCCTCCACACACACACACACAAACCATGATCTCCCTCTTGCAGTCAAGTCTCTGCTATTTAGAGTAGGGGGCGGCAAAGTCTGGGGGGGGATAGTGGCTATTTACAACACAATAGCACAAGGCTGTGAACCCATATCATTACTTGTCTACTTGAGCTCAACCCTTCCTCATCAGTGTAACAATCGCTCGAGAGTTTATTAAAAGCAATTGACCCACCCCCCCGCCCCTCAGGCCACCCCGTCCCAAGAACTCCTACCTCCTACCGTAGTATACATTAGTCTTTTTTCAGAGCAAGTTGACAGGCTTAGAATCCGCCCCCTACCCCCCATATCCACGTCCCACCCCACTCCACGGAGCCCTGCGTCGGTGACGGGGATGTCATGTGCCGCAGTTAATGTTCAGCGCGACAGAGCATAAAAAACCTGCAATAAGTACACTTACAACAAATCAAGATGAAGTATATTTACGGTTTCTGTCACATGTGCGCAATACTTTCTAACTACAGCTCTATATATAATTAGGAAGGCAATAACACATAAAAAAAAATTAATCTTAATATTTAACATTGTGTATCTGCTGCTAATTTAGGAGGCAACGTGTGTCTCAGTGGGCTAAACCTTGATGCCTGTGATCAGAAGGTCACTGGTTTGAGCCCAGTCTGTGGGTCTGTGAGCGAAGCCCGTAAAACCTGGCTGCCTGCCTGCTGCTATGGGTGGCTTCATCACCAGCTTGCTCACAGGCTGTAAAAGAGAAGGATGTGAAGAGAATTTGACCAGGATAAGAATTTTGGAAATGAACGGGCAGATGGATTATTTAGTTTTGTGTTGAAATTTTCATTTTTGTAGCGGCGATGATAAATCCTAGCCATAAAAATGTTAACTTAGTGCCATTTTAACAGTGAATCTAATGCAACGTGAAGAATTCTAATGTAATTGAATCCGCACTAAAATGCATTTTGCCATTAAGCGATTTGGTGATACACTTAACAGTCCTCATTTAGTGCTGATGTATATCTGACACCAAACCATAAATAGATGCAGAAACAACATTTTTTGTGTGCGTTGATACTGGTTATACTGGTTTCAGAAAGGCCAAAAAAAATAACTGTACACCTATTTACTGGGTGACTTTCTATAGCACACAGGCTACAGTGTCTGCGTGTGCAGTTCCTCTAGTGCTGACTCCCCTACACTAAAATACAGATTAGCATATGTGCTAACACTGGTATTCTATCCAAACATCTTCCCAAGGAACCTTAATATGACCCAATATACCTTTATTGCTACGGTTCCTGAAATAACCCCATAGGAATTTACGGAGGGGGGGGGGGTATTCCCGGGAATTCCCTTCTGAACAGAATGCTGTCTCTGGCCCTACATATGCATCACTCTCATCTATGGAAATTCATCATAGCTGGGTGGCAAATCCTGACTGATGTATTTAATCTAGGATTTAACATCCCTTTTCCAAACGATCTGCAAAAATAATGAAACGGCACTTGCCATCTAAGACAAAAAGACTAAATATACTATTGGAGAAGGATTCGCATCGCTGATATTCAAAGGGGAACTAAGTTGGCCGGCAGCTGAAGAGAGTGGTGTGTGAAGGGACCCGTTTGAACAGTCAGGCTGGTGGTTTTCGTGCAAAACAGAAATACAGCATGACAGCTGCCGGGGGCAAAAAATATAAGCGGCAGTGGCAGGTAAACAGAGGTGAGAAGAATACATTTGTGGCTAAATTGGACAAATTATATAGAAGGGTTGAAAATATGGTTTTATTTTATTTTATGGTTTGTATTTATTGATTTTACGTATTACTGTTTATCTGATGCTTCCTTCCCTGAAAATCTCCTGGAACATTCCAGAAGGACTTGATCGTCTCGACACAGATGGTGAAACTCTGAAATGCAGCAGCCCGTCCTTTCCTCCACCAAACTTTCACACTCTCGTCCCTGTCACGCTGTCAGTCGCGCGCATCGTTAAAATGCATCGCCCGAGGATGCCTGCCCGTTCCAGAGTTTTGGCGAGTGGCAAACAGGCACATGGGTGATGGTTGTTTTTCTTGTTGTCGTGCTGTTTTCTTAGGCCATTGTTGTAAAATTGATCCTGACGCTGCCCTAGTTATGACCTGAGGGTCCTTTTTGGTGCCAAACAGGAGGCTGCATCCCCTGATCCCTGCAGCAGTGGTGGTCCAGGCTGCAGCAGCAGCATACCAGCTGCACAAGAAGGGGACGCCCCCCCCCCAGTCAATCATCGACTCCTGGCCGTCATCTTCCTCGCTGTTATGTAGCCCCTGGGCACGGCCATGCAGATGGAAAAAAATCAGGCTGAGGAATCTGCTCTTGTTTTCGACTCCGCGATTTTGCCGCCCCGCCTCAAAGGTAGATGTGGTATCCAGTCTGGAGTATCTCAGCACCGATTTTAACGACAAATTTGAGGTTTGCGAGTATGGTTTAGTGTATGGTTAATGTGTACTGTACCTCTGCTGGACAACTCTATACTCTATCTCAAGACTCAGCGCTACATCTGCTGCTGACTGTCTTTCTGCACGTCTCTTAAGCTGCTCTAGAAATGCAGCTCCTCACTTTACATCACTATTACTGCTCTTTTGCTGTTTTCACACTACTGACTATTAGACATTGTACAGAGGTTCACTATTGATAGTACTATTGATATTTATATCTTATATGTTTCTACTTTTTTATACTATTATATTTTATATTTGTGCTACGAAGATGAGAGAGAAACATCATTTTGATTCCCTTGTATGTTATGGATATACTGTATAGTGCTGTGATGCTATAGGCATGAAATTGGCGATTTGATTTGATTTGATTTGATTTGATCTATACTACTGGGACATGCAGATGAATCGTCTTTGTTACCATATTGAACAACTGGATACTCCCCTGTCTAATTCTATCACGTAACAACTAGATGACACTTCGCCCATGAATACATTGCCTGCTAGCTTGGTGGCATTGTGTTTCTCAGACCCAAGGAGAAAATTAAATGCCTGCGTTTTGTAATTACAGAAAGCATCGTAAGCCATCACTGCTTTCCCTTCCCTCCTGTCCAGAAAACCAAACAGGTCCCTGCAATTTCTAGACTAAAAGTAAGACTTTCAGAGTAAAACATACACGCGCAAGTGGCTTTCAGGAAGACTAGTCTCACAACTCACAACACTCCGTAACATATGAGCTCCCCTGGTGACCAAGGAGTTAACTGCTGCCTCACTGTAGGCCACACATAGCTAGAAGTGACAGCTAGGAAATGACTGAACCTCCTGAAGATCTGGGGTCAAGTTTAAGTAGCGGATTAAGACAAAGTCAGAGAAACACCTGTGTTGTGTAACGCAAAGAGTAAACAAAGCTGTCAGCAAAGTCACTGTATTTAGTCTTCCTTGCTGCACGTCAGTTGTGCCTCAACGTCTCATAAATCTGGACCAACGCAGGTCATACGGAAACCTGGAGGTCAGCATTACTATGCTATGGAAAAGCTCTCCTGAGTAAACTTCATACCCCCAGATATATTGCTTTAGACAAAAAGCTTACAGGACCAATTCCATTTGTTGTTCTATGAACAACATGAAAAAAGTGTCTCAACAGGCTCAAGGTTCTAACCTTTGTCCAGCACGGGCCCGAAGATGGCCAAGCTGTCGTTGATGGTGGTGCAGTTCCAGCGCCGGCCACGGAACTGATGCTGGCACTCTTGGATGCCGATCTTGACGCCCTCCGCCACGCTGGGCATGATCTCCACGTAGTTGCGGCAGAAGCGCAGCTGCTTGGGCACCAGGCCGGGGATGGAGCCGCACAGGATGGGCTGCGTACCCAGGGAGGAGTATTGGTGGCCCACAGCAAGAGAACTGGAGGGGTGTGTGGGGGGGGGAGGCAGTTTATCAGGCAGATGTGTGTCAGGTGCTGCGATTAATCTGCACGTCTGTTTCTTCAGGGGACTGTCTGGGCCACTGTGGATGGATTAAAACCGCAATCCGATTTCATGCAGAAAAGCCAGGCCTGGTCTGACATGAAAGCCCAGTGTTAGCCAAAAGCCATTTATACACCTCCATTCGTAGGCTGGAAGCTACCCCTTGTAATTACAGGATACCACAACCTCTTTAATGCCCATACACTGAATAGGCCTTTGGTTTAGAATAATGAGATGGGTGGGGGGGAGTGGGGCAAGAAACGACTTAAAGTGAGATAGCGGGAGCTGAGCATCAGAAGCCAACACAACGCAGCTTCAAGGATCCGACCTTCTGTGTGTGACGAGCTTCATGATCCAACTTGCTCAGTCTAAAAATGTTTTTGTGTATTAGCAGGCCGCTCGTCTCCATTACCTTAAAAGGCAGTCTTGTTTCCTATGGGCAATTTGTGACTAATGTCAAAATGCTGCTAGTTTGTCCATTGTTCCCGGAGGCGACCTCACACCACTATGGTGCTCTGTTTGTAGATCTTCAGAATGCCTCTGGGACCCGGGTTTGAGTCTCTGCCAAGTGTTTGAAGTTTGCATGTTCTGTTCATGTTGTTGTGGGGTTTCCTCTGGAAACTTGTTGGGATTATGGTTGTCCCATCGTAATTAATGGACGGTCCCCATAAAGATATGAGTACAAATGCGTGTGTGTGGGTGTATGCGTCCTGCAATGGATTGGTGCCCCATCCTGAGTAATTAATTCCCTGCCTTGTACCCATAAGGCTCCAAACTCCCCCCAACCCTGACTAGTACAAGTGGTTACAGAAAAACAATGGATGTGTCATAACTCATTCACTTAGACTTTTAGATATACTCTGCCCCACAATATGATGGAATACCATTTAAGGTGTCCCGTTCTTTACACTGTGTCCCCTTACTCTATGTACCCTTATGCTGTGTCCCTTAACTTTATGTACCCTTGTGCAGTGTCCCCTTACTCTATGTCCCTTTACATCGTGTCCCTTAACTCTATATCCCCTTGTGCTGTGTCCCTTGTGCTGTGTCCTCTTACGCTGTGTCTCTTAACTCGATGCCCTCTTTTGCTGTCCCCTTTCTCAATGTCCCCTTATGCTGTGTCCCTTAACTCTATGTCCCCTTATGCTGTGTCCCTTGCACTGTGTCCCCTTGATCTATGTCCCCTTATGCCGTGTCCCATTGCACTGTGTCCCCTTGATCTATGTCCCCATATGCCGTGTCCCATTGCACTGTGTCCCCTTGATCTATGTCCCCTTATGCCGTGTCCCATTGCACTGTGTCCCCTTGATCTATGTCCCCATATGCGGTGTCCCCTTGCACTGTGTCCCCTTGATCTATGTCCCCTTATGCTGTGTCCCCTTGCACTGTGTCCCCTTGATCTATGTCCCCTTATGCCATGTCCCATTGCACTGTGTCCCCTTGATTTATGTCCCCTTATGCCGTGTCCCCTTGCACTGTGTCCCCTTGATTTATGTCCCCTTATGCCGTGTCCCCTTGCACTGTGTCCCCTTATGCCGTGTCCCATTGCACTGTGTCCCCTTGATTTATGTCCCCTTATGCTGTGTCCCCTTGATTTATGTAAATTAATCAGGGGTAATATAAAATAACTCGCTCCATTTGACTTGTCTACTTTTGATTGTAGTCATTCTGATATAATTTCCATCAACTTTAGACTTATGACATATTTGGCCTTGCTATCACTTTAAAAATGAGATAAAAATGAGATTAGTGACTCAATTATAAGACTCAGCACAAAGGAACTAAATGAGAAATAGCTATATAATAACATTTTAGAAAAGTACAGTACTGTGCAAAAGTCTTAGCCAGGCAACAAAAATGATGTTTAGATTATCCTCATGTTGGTGTGAAACTATGATGCGTGTCAAAGTGTGTCAGCTTTGCCATTTCAGAACCTCTTCTAAAATCATCCCAGTATTTGCAGTGATCGTGCAGTGAAACCATGTATTTTTTTACTTGACCACTAGCACACCTCATCTAGCTAGTCAATCTGTCGCGAACCTTTTTTAAACTAATTTGTTTAATTGAGCTGAAATTTAACAAAGGAATGGCTGAGGTGCCCCTGAGGAGAAGTTAGGGACCCTACGTTATGAATAAGTTTGGGGGTTTTGTGTTCATCTAGCCATCCAACTAGATACACGTAACTTTTTAGAAAACAGAAGAAATGATTACTAGTTTTGTAGATTGTGTTACTCTTCATTTGCGCATGTTCTAATGTTAACTTGTGTTTTTCATTCTAAGCCAAAGTACACTTGCTACCCAGATTTAAACATTTCTTTGGACTGCTTAAGACTTTTGCAGAGTACTGTATATATGAATGTAGATCCAGTATTTACCAGATCAACTACTATACATGAATACATTTGAATACATTGTTCACCATATTGCACACTGAAGGGTTCAAGTGCACAACCCCACTTGCAAAATTTACTTCACATTTTTATGAAAATAGTTACTTTCATTCTCCCATCAGAACTGCAAGTAATTGTCTGCGGTAGACTTCATTCATAATGATACCCAAAAACTGGGGCAAATTACAGGATGTCCCTCCAAATCTCCTGGGTGTTTAACAAGCTGTCTGTGTACAAATCATGCTGAAAATTTCCATGGGAAAATAAATAAATCGAAGCTGACGCATGCGCTGATGAAGCATGCTAACAAGTGCGTGTACGTAAATACGGGTCACCTCCAGGTCGCCCGCGTGAATTGGTGAAAAAGTAAACGTTACAAATTCTGACAATGCGTCTGCTCGTTTTCCTTCATGAATCACTAACCTTTACTTTAGGATGCATACAGAACAGTCATTCCATCCATTCGTCTTCCAAGCTCTTATCCTGAGCGAGGCATGGGGGAGCGACTGCAGCCTCCCCCAGGCAGCAGGATTATGGTGTCAGTCCATCACAGGGCACAATACGCATACACTAATGGGAATTTCGAGACACCAGTTAGCCTGACTGTCCCTGGCCTGGGAGCTGCAAAATCCACATAAGGAAAACATGCAAACTCCACAATGAAAAGAGTGGAAGCCTCATCTGTAATTACAAAACGCAGGCATTTCATTTTCTCCTTGGGTCTGAGAAACACAATGCCACCAAGCTAGCAGGCAATGTATTCCAGGGGCGAAGTGTCATCTAGTTGTTTATACATGATAGAATTAGACAGGAGAGTATCCAGTTGTTCAATATGGAAACAAAGACGATTCATCTGCATGTCCCGGTAGTATAGATCAGATCAGATCAGATCTTTAAATGAATCATCCCCAGTCAACTTATATTCATATTAGGTAACATGGCAATTGGATATCCAAACTGGTTTTCCTGCATTGGGTTTGACCCCAAATTTTGAATCTTAAACTGGACTTTTGGGCAAAAATACATTAATTTGGTTGATAGAAATCTATTTTTTTGACCATAGCTGTTCTTGTTTCCTGTTCACCATGCAGCTTGGAGGGAAGGGGGGGGGGGGGTCACACCGTGTCTCTTGAGTGCACCCCTCCCACTCCCAAGTCTGTCATACTTTATGCCTATTATCATCATGGTCAGTTGACTAAAAT
The DNA here is from genome assembly GCA_019775955.2 of Pollimyrus isidori. Lineage (NCBI taxonomy): Eukaryota > Metazoa > Chordata > Actinopteri > Osteoglossiformes > Mormyridae > Pollimyrus > Pollimyrus isidori. The sequence continues at coordinate 3,761,048 of JABFDZ020000084.1, forward strand.
GCTGGGTTGTGCCATCCATTAATTTTTTTTTATTTTTAAAAATGACCAAGCTTCATTTACATTACAAAACTTTGAGAATATGGAATACTGCCCGGACTCAGGAATAAATGTGGTAAAAAGAGTGAAAAGGCACCAGTTTCCAATCTACCAGACTTTTCAAAAACAGAAATTTTACATTACATTTCACCTGATAGCTCAATATATCAAAACCTATATATGAATAATTTAAGCAATCATTTTCTGCATATAGGATTACTATTAAATTACTCAGCAATACAAAGACACAAAACGTAAGTTTTCGTTTTTTGTCAGATAAGAGTCATTTGTAAAGAAGATTTCCCTCTTGTTGCACCACATCCATCTCATCACTTCCCACATCCCTCTTCTCATCCAGAGAGACTCCTCCCACTTCCCTGCTCATCGAAGACAGCCACCGCCATCTAATCAGCATCCATGCACGGCTCCATATCACACAAATTAATGCTGGCCCGCATCAACCGTTGCTAATAAACACGGCTTACAAGCAGACTGATTCATGCACTGAAAGGGTCAAATTTATGCACCAGAGTTCTCTTTGCTGTAAACGGCCGGTGGGAACGAAGGCCAATTTCTGTGAGGTGATTGTCAGGGAATTACAGCAAGAAAAGGTCTCGAAAGCATCTCTGTTGTATTGATATTAGAGAAGGTAAAAGCCAGTTATATCTTGGTCTACAACCACATATAGTGATTGACAAGAATAAGGTTATCAGGGCAAACTGTGGAGTCACAGGCTCCTATACATGGCACAGTGTGTTGCGGAATAGATACAATTGTGTACGTAGTGTCATCCTCTCTCCTTTTACATTCCTGCAACATTAACACTTTTTGTGATCAACTTAGGCTATCAAAACAAATTACTCCAGAAACATATGGTGACAATAATGTGCTCAAATGACCTACAAATCTCTAAACTCTTCCAACATGCAAAACATCAAGTCCAGTATTTGACTTGGGCCTAGTCATGGTGCAGTCATTTAATTGGCTCATTCCTTTTCAAATAGCCGGGGGGGGGCCTCGGCCTAGCAGAAGCAGCAAACTGCCGGAGCCCTTCACCAGAAGTGTAAATACGTACCCATCAGGTTTCAGTCCAATCTGAGTACCAGTCGACAGCACGCTGCCTATCAAGGGGTACAAGTGTTTGTGAGACTCACTTCCGGCATCAACACGAAAGCCAGGTGTGGGCAGACTTGCGCAACTGAATGAGTCTACTCTCTGCTGACCTCTGTAGCTATGTTAAGAGGTAATCACTATTGACCCTAAGCATGCTGGAGTGTGACCTCTTGCACTAATTGCATCTAAGAAGGCATTTCCAAGCCCTGGGAAAACGTGTGCTACACTTCCTATTCAAACTCAAGAAGCGTCTAATCCGTAGCGCCAGACAAACAGCGTGATCCGCTTTTCCATCCTGTTATGTCGCATGTTGAACTGATCATATAACATCGTACTGTTCCTTAAATCATGACGAAAGTTCCTGAAGATGGTTTGGCAAAGCAGTGGGTTTGGCCTTGCATTTCTGATGTGCTCCAATTTCTGACGTTCCATTGCATTCAAAAAGTGAAAAGATGCAGCTCCTTGTTACATATTTTAATATTTGATTGTTAAAATGTTCACTTTTATTGTTAAAATGGGCATATGATACTACAGGGCAGTCACTTTGCAATAAGCAGGGCTACGTAAATATGCCGTGCAATCAAGTCTTTGTTATCATCTCATTTAGTGTGAAACTTTTAGGTGTCCACGACTAGGTCATCCAAGAGAAGTAGCAAAGGGTAACTATTTTTATCAGGGATTTCTCATAAGACAAGAGAGAGATTTGTAAAGTGCCTCAGCATGACAAAGTGACCTTTCTGTAGACTCCTCCCCAGCCTGCCTGGGGCTCTGAAAAGCAAGAAGCTTCTTGTATCAGAGGAATGAGCCCCTATTACCTCGTCTGCAGTAAGATCCACGGCATAAACACGGGAATTATTGAATCTGCGGCAAGCGAACCACGCTAATCGGATGTTTCGCCTATGAACATCCCGGGCTTCAATCCGCACGTGGAGTCAAGTCACGGAAAGATGTAGCGTGACTCTGTTTGGCAACAGACGGCTTCCAGGTGAAGACGTAGCCAAGGTAAAGTCGATAATTAATTGGAGATGTGACACCAACAATCACCAGTGCATATACCCATAAAAGCGGAAACTGCTAAGATCTGCTGAAAGTTGGAATTGGGCCGTGCGTTGAGTGAGGGGAACAGGTGCGTGTGTGCAGTAGCAATACTCTGAGGGCAACGGTCCTTACGTGGAATTATTTCATTTCGGCGTTTCTTGTGCTACTTCCACAGGTAGGTAATGAACATTCTGAGAACATTCCGGAAGTAAATGAAAGCCCTCAGTGTATCAATCCATTACAGTCTACACTGTTTCATGGTTTTGCATAGTTACACATACGGGACATACCGGTAGCCCATGCGGAATGTCAGGTGATGTACCATATTATATGCATTTACTCATAATGAAGGAGAAAACCAGTGTTTTTTTACATCACATCGTGCGTGCAAGCTCATCATGTTCTGCAGCAGTTGCATCAGTTTACAGATTCTGTGCCTAAGAATTTAGACCCTACGTTATGAATAAGCATTACAGACAAGAGGTCCCATTGGAATTATGTTACCTGCGGCCTAAATATGATCTACCAGGCGCTTTGCACGCCCCGTCTCCCAACAGAACTGCCCTTGGCTGGCCCTCAGTGGCACTCTTGCCCGTTAAGCCGTGCTTGTGTACCGCCCCAGTTTCCGCAAAGCCTCGGCCTGGCTTTTGATGTCGAGCAATTAAGAGCTCGAGAGGGGAATTGCCTTTTAATTCGAGCCTCAGATTCTCTGTTTTCTTTTTTTTTTTTTGGCCCTCTTTTAATTTGGAGTGGAACCAGCCCAGGTTTAATGCATACTTTAGCAAGCCTGTGCAGAAGCCCTGAGAATTACCCCTTCACTCGTGGCCCCTGGGGCCATGGAGCCAACTTTGACATCAAGAGGGAATGTTAGAGAGAAGGAATGTGCAGTGAGCCTCTCACCTCCAGGTATTTGCCTTGCGAGGGGTGCGGGGAAGGGGG
>JABFDZ020000084.1:3773702-3790672 GCA_019775955.2 Pollimyrus isidori
TTATTATTTTTTTACTGGATTTCGCCATCTAGTGGCGCTGCCCAGAAAACATATTCGTGTAGACTAAAGCTGCGCTACAGTTTCAATTAGTCCCTAATAAGTGCCACGAATGTGGCAATGTGGCAGTAGGTTGTGGAGAGGAGTATAGGAATATACTTCATTCTCCAGGTTTTGATGCACCCAATAAAACGGATCATATGTAATCTTATAGCGTCTATAGATCATCAGCGACTAGTTAACGGCTTGCGCAAAGTTCTGTGTCTTTTTTATTTTCACCGGCTGTTAGTCATTCAGATTTGTAATCTGGTTACTAATCATGTACAAGCACAAACCTGTAGATCATTAAACCGTCTCATCGCTTTTCTTCTGCAATTCATCTTATGGAGCAGGTTATTTATACGCAATTGGAAGACGGGGGGTGGAAACATGGCCGTATGTATATGCCCAATAATGACATATAATAAGTATACATAGATAAATATGACGTAGAATTGGGAATTAAGCACTCGTCGGGCAGAGCGGTGACAGGTGCGTTTTCTCTCGGTGCGTTTTCTCTTGGCGTTTTTGCCTGGGTCATCCTATGTCCTCCCACATTTTTCTGGTCACGTGTTAACTCTAAATATCTCATACGGTGTGGATGTGTGAGTGATCCAGAACCGCTCTTAGCAGTACGTGCTATTTGTTTTGCAGGACGGGTTGCTTTCATAGAGACCAATACCAGTACGGGATCATTAAAAATGAATTGGGAGGATTTTTTTTTAAATGCACGCATCGGTTTGTAACGCGTCTGGTGCCTGTTTCGCAAAGCCGGATTTCTTGCTTAGCCGGATAACTTATCGGATTTAAGGTGAACGAAGATCGTTTAGCCCAATTAAAGTGGGGTCCCTTAAATCGGATGTTATCCGGCTGAGCAAGAAATCCAGCATTGTGATACAGGCAGCTGAAGCAAAACTACAGTATTGATCTCAGAGATGGATATTTACCTATATATTATATTTATTTAAATGTTCCTGTTTCAAAAATATGTGTTCTCATATGGGCCAGTGAAGTGATGGGTGGAAACATTAAGTAGCCAAAGACAAAGGGATGAGCATCATTAAACCGCCAACTATCTGGATTATTGCAACCCCCATGACGTTCCTCATACCAGTCATATAACTATTAAAACAGATTTCCCACTCCCCTTCATTTCTTCCTACAATAGATACCTGTCTTCTTCACACATAGACGGCATTGTCCAGCTCCCGGGAACCAACTTGTCGAGTAGCACAAGAGGGACTTTTTCATGGCGGGCCAGGACTACGCGGGTCCTCTCGCCTCCACCCCCATAATAACAGCGGCTGTCCTGGGACGCCCGACGACCCCATGAAAAGCCAACTGTCTTGGTGACCTGGTTAGAAAGACCCCGGTCTGGTTGAATGGCACGGTAAATTCGCCAGCATGAATATGCGGCTTTGTGCACGCAGGGGACGGCAATATTGATGGGTAGCAGGGGTCTACAGCACTCGTCGGGGACACCTGGGAGGTAGGAGGTGGAGTGTCAATGGAAACAAGGAGGTTTTGTAGCAATAGCACCACCCATCTTCCATATATTGCACTGTAATCAGCACTATACACTAAAGATGGGCATCTTTTCATATGGAAGAAGAGTGGAAGTTATGATAGAAGTTTTAGTGTCGCACCTGTTTTTATGAGAAGCCACCCCTTGCCCGGAAATAAACACTGTAATTGTTTAGTTGTCCTGTGATTTCACGGATTTGATGCTACTTTGCAAACCCGTTAGCAGTGAGTTAGCTTCCAAAGATATATTTAACTATAGGCCTAATGTTCCTATGTTGCCTGCATGGTTTCTTCATTAAGAAAGATGTTTTAGAAGCACAGAGAAACACTGATTTGAGTATTTTTTGCAATTTGAAACTGGCCCTTCAAAAATTTATGGTATCAACATTGAGCCAAAAATTTCTTGGGGCGAAAAAAGAAGTAAGACTGTACAATTGTAATCCATTTAATGTTTTTTTTTTTTAAAAAAAAAGTATATTTGACTGAACATGCTGCATTTTTGGAACAAGGTGAGCTGTCAGACGTCTTAGTTTTTATAATTCTGAATTACACCAAAAGAAGGATTATGATATATGATTTTAAAAAAAAACAAGATTTTGAATCTAGTTGGTTAACCAATTTGCAATCAAGGCTTCAACATGCATGGATTTTATAATCTACTGGTAATACTAGATATACAAACAAACAGAGGGATTTATGTGAGAGCTACTTGCATATGGTGCCAGATGCTTCAGATCCAGTCACTGGATTGCATGAGTGGATGCGTATGTTTGTGTGCATGCTACTGGCTTATGTTTGCGGAGATATGACCAGTTAATGAAATTTATTTCATTCTCTTTTGGGTATTTTTGCCAATTGTGGAGTTTGCAAAAGCAGAGTATGGGGGCTTCTGGCATTTTTAATCTCATCCTAACAGTTACAATGTGTTGCTCTATGTGTTCAGTGCTCATCAAGTTGTCACGGAGTGATATTTGAGCCCTGTGACTCCCAAGGATGTAATAAACCCTGGAGAAGGTGACTGACAAGTTCGCATATCTGCTGGGTGACAGTGGTTTCTTTATTGCAGCCCTCAAGACTGAGTATATGACAAATCTGTCTGTCATCAAGTCTGGTATCAGTCTGGAGTGCTGAAGATCACATGTAATTATCTTTAAAATACATGAAATGATCCACTTTTCTGTGCTTATATTGCTTCTATTTAATATAGCTCAGTTTTCATAGCCTCCAGTGCAATAAGAATTAATGACAGGTAAATCAAAATGAGTTCAGTGTTTATATGGTTCAAATGCATATGACTTGACACTCATTCTTCCTACATGCTGCTGTTGTTATAAACACTGTTGTTCTGGGTGGGACAGGAACCAAAACCATTTCATATGGAGCATGCAGGAAGAATTGAGGACCGTATTTGGGAATGGTAGTGGAGATGGGATAGGGGGAACCAGTGGATGGATTGGAAACAAAAGTCAGTAATTCCAGTCTTCCAGTGACTACAGTAGCTTAGTGCATACAGTACCACTGTTAATTCACACCACCAGGTCTGGGTGTCCAAATTTGCCCCAGCTCCGAGTTTCCATGTCTTTTTCCTTTAGGTGTACCTGTCGACATGCTATGTGGAGCTTCTTTGTGTTGTATGGTGTTCCCCCACTAACTCCAGTTTGTAGGTGGTTGGCCTGGCACTAAACTGCCCATCGCATGTGACCGTATGAGTGTGTGCATGTATGTACCCTGAGAAGAACTGCTCTCCTGTCCTGGATGTATCTTGTACCTAGAGATAGTCCCAAGGCCGTCCCATGACCTTGATCTTGATAAAGTTTTAGAAAATGGATGGATGTATGGAAAAATACTTTTCAGGCTCACTCCACAGTACCTGGACGTTCAAGTCCCATCTTGTGGCTTCCTCGGTTAGTCCACAGACATGCAGTTAGCATCATCTCTAAATTATCTGTACTATCATTGTACAGATGAGAATCCATTGCTCTTTTCAGTCAAAACACTATTTATTTTTAAACGTTGTGTTTTATAATAAATATATTTAAGATTTACTGTACACATATATTTCAGTGTAGGCTTACTTATCTGGAGTTTCCCTGGCACGTATTTAACATTAGATTTACCTATGCTTCTGGATTACTCTAATAGTATATTGGAAACGGATATGAAATGGACACATCCCCGTCTTATTCATATCGAATATCACCGTGATCTTTTTTTTCCTTAAAAAAAAACTAGCCACAGCATGTTTGCACCATGTGACGTGTGCGGGCACGGCTCGTGCGTGCAGTGCGAAGCCCCACCCACCGGCGCAGTTCCGCAAGCGCAGCGCGCGCACACTCACGAGCCGAGCGCTTCAGCGACGTGGCCTTTAAGCCGCCATCTTGTGGAAACGCCTTGAGGAGGAAGCGACAAGCCTGTCGGCGTAGCTTTTGGTGAGGCGTTTTCGGCACGTTTCTCGTTAAAGATTTCTCCTTAAGTATTTAACTAAGCGAAATATATCGTGCCCCGCCGACGTAACGAAGTAAAAATTACCGGGTGGTCGATTGTGGGATTTCTTAAAAGGTAAACAAGTAGTTGTGCTAGTCGGCTTAGCTTGTCGGCTACATGCATTGAGCAAGAAGCGCTAATGGTGGATGATGGTTAGGTTTTTTTGGAAACAAATACGTATGTGGACAGGTCTGAAGTAAGAAATGGGCGGGTATATTGCATTTTGGGTGTAGAGTCGTGGTTAGCAGCAGATATTTATGTGTAAGAGAAACCGCTTAGCCGGCTATCTAGTTAGCCTTCTTAGGGGACCTTTGGTTATGGGGGGCGATCTCCGCAGTTGTGTTCCTTTGTCATTCTGGCAAGCTGACGGCGTGCCGCCCTCCTCCACCCGGACTTGTCCACAACTAGCTAGTGACCCCCAGTCGTTGATCCTTGCTGGTTAACGTTAAGGCGGATGTTGACCAAAGACTTCACGGTTGCGGCCTGGCGAGGTTTAACTACCTTAGCTTAAATAGCAGGCTGTTTGTTGCGGGAGTGCTTGGTTAAACCTTTTTATTGTGAATATGTTGTTTCGTTAATGTGTTTTAGATGTTGTAACATTTGTATTTCTAACTAGCCTGTGAACGGTTTCTATGGTTGTTTAGTATACACTTGCAGGTTATCGGTCAGTAAATCGTACGGCCTCAACAAAATTAAGTACTTTCCTATTCAGTTCTTGATTTGAGATTACGTTTGCAAAGTTTAACGTTTTTCCCGTTTCTGGATAATCAAGTTTAAGAAACGTACCTAGTTTTGTTATTTTATTTCCTAGTCGATACAACAGGCCAAATAGCACACAATACAGTCACAGGCAGCGGTCTCAATTGCAAATATTTAAATTCCACTGTCAGATGCTCAGATTTGGTTGACCGTTTACGATTCTGGTCAATTCTAAGTGCGTCGTTTTAACTAAGAATTTGAGCGTATTTTGGTCTAGTAGTTTTTCGTTTAGTCTGATGCAAACAGTTGGGTTTGTGTTTAGATCATGTTTTTTTTAATCAAGAATGTCTATAACATTTGCCACAAAACGATGAACTCCCATTCATTCAGCCATTGGAGTCGTTTAAATTTCTGTCTCATGAAGCCGGTCACAGGGAAGAAAACTGTCATGGTGCTCAGGTGACATTTGACTTTCTATAGTGACTTGTTGCTTGAAAGCTGTGGAGAGCCAGTTATCAGTCATCTGTTAAGTGTGTGATAGGCTGCAAATCCTATCCTACGAGTACACTATCAGTGATAATCCTCATGTTTTTATGAAGTAGTTGCCCAATACGTGGAGAATGTAAAGTCATACATCCTTATCCCGTATGTACAAGCACTGTATATGAAGGTTGACTGTGAGTCACTTAAAAAAAAAAAAAAAAACTTCCTGTGAGTTTGCTAGAGCTGGGTAAGGGGGGCTCAGGCGGGCATGATGAAGTCAGCATTGTTACAACTTATAACTTGGAAAAAATACACCATATGTCCACGTGCTTAGTCAATATTTACACTTCAGACAGATTGTATGGTTCTAAGTGTTTTGTGTTTTTTGAGACTCGAGGTGTCTGTACTTCTATAATGCCATGGATGAGAATGTTGTTTATCAGAGCTTTTGCATTGTGTCCTTTTCAATTTTGAAAACTACCCATCCTAAGTGTGTGTGTTGTTTGGGTTTTTTTTTTAGTTAAAATGTTATAGTTGGCTCACAGATTGTATTGTTTCATTTTTGATTACTTGGAATGTGTAGGTTGCTAATGGCTTATTCAAGCAGATCCTAGAAGGGGCATCTTTCATATGGAGGAATGGATTGGAGATTATTGTCCATTGTCATACGTTTCTAGCTCCATTAGCTGAATAAGAAAACATTGTCCTACTCTATAACCCCAGGTTGAAATAAATATTTTATTTGGTCTTCTCTCACCTTCTTTTCAGATCACTGTTTGGATCTTGTCAAACATGGGAAATATATTTGCAAATTTATTCAAAGGCCTCTTTGGCAAAAAGGAAATGCGAATCCTGATGGTGGGTCTTGATGCTGCTGGAAAAACAACTATTCTATACAAACTTAAGCTTGGGGAAATTGTAACCACCATTCCGACTATAGGTAAGCAGTTACCTTGGGCTGGTTCGTCACTGTTGTGTATGTCAAACTCGTCTCCACACAGTAGATGTTTATTTTGCTTTATTGTGATAATTTCATTAATTTTAAAATAAGTAATCTGAAATTTCAATGTCAGGTAAGGGTCAGATATGGGTTAGTCATGCTTGCTGCTTAAATGCATCTGCAAAATGGGGAAAGTGTCAAGACTATTCAGATAATGACTAAAGTTGTCTATGAAGGGCCAAAGGGCATTGTAAACAAAGTGTAGGTGGGTTAAAAACCAAACAAAAGGTAGAGTACTTTGGGCATGAACCTGCTGAGGATGGGGGAGAGGTTATGTAACAATGAGCTGATTTACTTGTATGTTATGCATGTTCAGTTTCTTTGTCTGTACATAGAGGTGGTGCCTGGTTCTGCGAGGCACACCAAGTGGTTGGTATGCCGGTGTGCCATGCCTTATGGACTGTCTCTTCTGCATTGCTCAAGGTTTTAACGTTGAGACAGTGGAGTACAAGAATATAAGCTTCACGGTGTGGGATGTTGGCGGTCAGGATAAGATTCGACCTCTGTGGCGCCATTACTTCCAGAACACACAGGGTAAGTTCTGCGCCGGCATCCGGAGAGAGCCGTTCGGCTGGTTGTTCTTTAGCTGGGGACACTAGCTTCTGAGTGAGTAATTTGATGAGTTGAACTTTTGCCAGTAGCCTGAAGGGGAATGGCGAAGCACTCGAATGCAGAATAACCAGACTTATAATCAAACCAGAATTCAAGTTTCTAAATCTGGAATGACCCAGCCTGACCCATATCATTGTTATTCTGCGGACGTAAAGTAGCAAAAGTCTTGTAATAAAGTTTTATTAATCTAAAATTGACTTGGTGTATGAAGTGTCCCATCCTACCACTAACATTTGATTGCCATGCTACTGGCTCCAAGTTCAAATATGTTCCTTGTTTGTTTTGGTAACTTATTACTTAAGTGGGGGGTGGGGCAGTCAGTTATGGACCAGGATACAGTAATTATAACCAGCATTACAGCAACAACCTGTATACTCTTACTGCTTTCCTTTGTGCCTAAAAGCCCCTTGTTATAGTCTGGTGTGCATGCAGGACAGTGACTCAGCATATGAGTTTAGCATCTGCCGTTTTTGAGGCGTCATTGAGCTTGCGATCCCCCCCACCCCTCGCAGGCCTTATCTTTGTTGTGGACAGCAATGACAGAGAGCGAGTGAACGAGGCCAGGGAGGAGCTCATGCGGATGCTGGCTGAAGATGAGCTGAGAGATGCCGTTCTATTAGTATTTGCTAACAAACAGGTACCTTGCCTTTGTCCCAATGTAGCAGAGTTCTCCCTGTTCCTGATTAACCATGCCTAATCCTTCCCCCCACCACTCTTTCAGGACCTCCCAAATGCCATGAATGCTGCCGAAATCACGGACAAGCTGGGACTGCACTCTCTGCGCCACAGGAACTGGTACATCCAGGCCACCTGTGCCACCAGTGGTGATGGGCTCTATGAAGGACTGGACTGGTTGTCCAATCAGCTCCGAAACCAGAAATAGCTCCCTCCTCCGACCCGCCCCCTCTCCTCTGCATCTTCTCCTCACTCTTGCTTTACTCCTCTGATGTTGCAAACTGTGCTACTTTGTGGTATCGAATGCCGGAAGCTGTCTTCATTTCATCTCTCCTCAATATAAATTATGAGCCACAAGTTTTGTTTTGTTTTTTTTTTTTTTTTTTTTTTTTTTGAAACCCTTTGAAGTAAGGATTATTATTTAATTTAAAAATTATTTTATATTAAGGGTGGTTATGGCAAAATTATGCAAAATTTAAACTGACTTTCCGTTCATGTTCCTGCTGTACTCTTTTGGAGAGACCTGCATTGTATGTAGTCCTGGAAAGGGATAGAAGCGGCCCGCCAACGTTCTCTTAAACATTCACATGGTCGCTGTACTGGCCAGCTTTTCCACGTTATTTTGAGTACACTGAAACGTTTTCCCGTTTTTGTTGGGTGCCCAGTACCGGAGTAAGATGGCACATCCTTGTAAAACACTGAAAGAAATGGAAGAACTCAGAGGCGGGTGATGAACCACTCGTAGCAATGGTTACCCTTCATGAAAATATGTCCTGGCTTTGGTGATCTTACCAGACAAAGCATGGAACTGCTTAGTGCACCCTGTGTTAATAGTATGGTATGCTGTTATGTTTCTGAATTAAATGCATCCAAGTCAACTTCATAAAAAAAGAAAGGGACAACTTGCAAACGCGATTGTCATTTTTCTCACATTAGAGGCACTTTGAACGTACCTACTAAGCTCCCCAAGCTTCTGAAAAGGATAACGATGCATGTGAGGAATGTGGTTATGTTCTGATCCAGGACCTTCCTGGCTTCCTGCTCTGTGTCAGCAAGCCAGTTAGTAGTCTGTTTTCACCTGTGCCCTAATCAGATTAATAGATAGATATATATATATATATACTGCATTTTAGTTAATCTTTATTCAATTGTAGGTTTTTACTCTAGTCCCTTGAAAGGGTTCTCTTTCTGAACTATTCTGTCGCTGTTCTTCTGTTCCTAGCTCGGTGGTGAGTTCCTTTCCCAGCATGTGTCTCTGGCCTTTTGTTGCTTCTGCTCCTCTTGCTGCAGTGTTACTTTGAAAGCACTACTGCAAACAGTTTGTCACCTTGAGGGTGCCCCTCTGTTTCTTACGATCTGCAGCCCTGTTGGCAGAGAAACTCTCCCCTGGCGAGCACATTTGCGGCCATTTCCTTTTTAGTGTTCTGCAAAAAGAAGCAAAATGTGGCAGATGCCAAGCATTTGTACTGCAGCAAGAACCTATATTTTTTTTATGTACTGGAAATCAACATATAATTGCCTCTTTCCCCTCAAGCCCACCCCCCCTTTTTTATTTTTAAAGTCTTGATTGATTTGTGTCTGGAAAGACACCAGTATGTGGGAAAGCAGACTCTCATGGTGTGATTTACATTTTTTATGTAAACATATTTTGAATCATTTTAAAAGAAAAGCACTGTAATTAAAGCGTAGAATGAAGGTTTTCTCTTTGTCTTTTTCGTTTCCCTCCATCTCGACACGACCCCCCCCCCCCCAACACAGCTCTAGCCTGAAGCTGTAAAATGAATGTAGTTGAAGCCATGCAGCATATACTTTGGGGTATTAAATTGGGATTAACAGACTCAGTTTGCTCTTCAGCTTGGATCTGTCCATTTTGATTAAATTATCACAGGTATGAGCAATTTCCTGTGCCAGTCTCTACTTTTAAACTTGTGGCCTGCTCATGCTGTATGAAACGTTCTTTCTATTAGTTGTCATAGTAAGCACTTTCTGCTCCATGTATATGTCTTGTGACAAAGCCTGCACACCTGCATATAGATCAGTGCCTGGCTAGACACTACATTTCCATTGCCTAATGACCTTAATCTTTCTAGTGAGCCTGATGTTCATTTGCATGAGAGGTTTGTGCCAACACAGGTTGGCAGGTGGCACCAACAGCAAGTGGGTGACATCCTCAATATCGTGCACCACTTCTTTTTCAAACCATCTCTGCGATGCTGTAAAGGAGCACCCTTGTGCACAGGGGAGGAGAACACTTTCGGTATGGGTAGTTCTACGGTACTTACTGACTTTGCGACCTGTGTATATTCAGTTGACGCAACATTGCCCAGTTTCCTGTGGCCTTAATGTGGCTATTCGGTTCCTACCGCTTCCTCATTCTGAAACTAGTGGTTCATGCCCTTTGTGTTAAACAATAGCTGTCATATTTAAGGGGTGCTTAGATTGGCTGCATTCGCTAACGTTCGCTTCAGCTTTTTCAGGCAGTACAATCAGTTACCAGCACAGATGGGTGGGTGTGGGGGGGGGGGGGGTAAGCTATTGCTATAGAAACTCAGCCTATGTGCTTGGCTGCACTGGCATCAGCTTCACACCTCCCACCTGCCTTCCCCCCCCACTTCTCCGTTCACACCGCAGCGATGAACACGCAGGACTCCAAGTCCAGGTAAGCGCCAGACAGGTAGGGTCGAGGGGGGGGTCTTGCCAGACACCTGACACTGGTTTATCAGTTTCTGTCAGAGGTAGACAGGTCTCTTACTGTCACGCAGCAATGCGGTATCTAAACTTCGGCCTGCGGAGGGACAAAGACTCATCTCAGCTCATCCCACCCGCGATTGAAAAGGTCAGGTATAGGGTCGTATTTCATGAGAAGCCCCATACTTCAAATAAAAGGCTGTCTGCATATGTGTATAAGAGAACAATTACCAAGTGCCATAAAACACGATAATTTCAGTTAATTACATTCTCGATGGCCTTTAACATGCTGTATAAGCTTTGCCCGAAAGTACTTAAGAAGGAAGTGAGCGTGCCTTTGATCTGCAGCAAAGGCCCTAGAGGATTGATTCACAGGCATTACATCCACACTGCTGGTGCATGGAGCTGAGGAGCAGGAAGGACTCACCCATAAGTAAAGATGTGAACAACTCCAGCAGCATCAAAGAGTAAATGCAACAAAACTCATAGCTACCCTTCCACTGAACACATCCCACACAAACCCTTAGATTCTGATTTGCGATTGTAGGTTAATATTTCTATTGATACTTTTCAACTGCGTGTGCAAAATTCACATGAAGCTAGATGCACTCTATTCAGCAAGAAGCAATAGCATTTCCTTGGAGGATAGCCTCAATATGTGAGATGTAAAATGAGATTTACATGTGTGATTTATATTTACAGTGTTTCTCACTCTCACTAGACCTTCCAGAAGCTCAGGTTTTAGTATTGTCATGCACGGAAGCAGTCTAGTCAGTCCCAATCTACACCAAGATGGGGCTATTGGTCGACAAGCTCTCTTTGGGCATCTTATGTTGATTGGTTGGTTTCTGTTCATCCATTTTTGCACGTCAGCTGAATGACGTAATGATGTCTCAGGTCAAAGCCTATTTTAATTTCTGTCTGTTTTGATTTGAAATTGTTGCAGGACAAATTTACAAGTGAGGGTGTACCCCCCAATATTTAATCTGGCTTCACTCATCTCCTGCCCTGATTAAATAGACCTTTGCATTTAAATTAATGTGTCCCCCACAATATTAAACTCTCTCCTGAATCCTTGTCTGCAGGTTATACCTCATGTCTACCAATACTGCATCGTACAATCGCATTCACATCTACCAATACTGCATCGTACAATCGCATTCACATCTAGCAATACTGCATTTCATTCCCATATGTAATGATTATTGCTGCTGCTGGCCCATCATGTGTATCACTTGTCTTTAATATAATCCATGTATGACTTGTTATATATTTTATGCAAATTATATGTTCATTGTCTGTACTGTATATTGTCTAACTTGAGAGATTCCATTGACCAGTACCAAATTCGGTAACTTTACTTGATGGGGCACAAATACTTAGTAATAACTCAGTTACTACTGAAGTACAAATAATGAACAATATGAACAAATATAGTCACTACTTGAGAAAAAAGATGAGTCACGAATCATAAATGAACATGTAATCAGTATTTCACTTGTGTTATTCATAACATTCCTTCATAGTTCCTTCAGTAATTCACTGAAGGAACTATGTTAATTCTGTAAGGTTTACAGAATTAACACATATAACAAATATAGTAACTGCTTGGGATAAAAGCTGCCTCATGATTCATTAACAATGAACAAATATGAGATCATTATTTAACTTGTGACTTGTTCCTTCAGTATAGTTACAGAATTAACAGGTAAATATAGCAACCACTTGAGAAAAAACATGCATCATGATTTATTAATGATGGGTTAATATGAAACCAGTATGTAACTAAGACTTATTGTTTGTGCCCCGTCAAGTAAAGTGTTACCCCAAATCCCTTGAGTGATTTAGTATACTTTGCCAGTAAATCTGATTCTGATTCTGATAAATCCTTTGACATGGATTTATGAAAGGACTGAAGAAGCCTTTCTGAAATACTACTAGATTGCCTTTTTTCAAGTGAATTTAGCCAAATGATTGATCCATTTGACTTTGCATCTTAAAAACATCTGTAGTTCTTATGCACAGAAAACTACATATAATACACAAGCAACAATACCAGTACAGTGGAACTGGAGTTAGATTTGCTCACAATCCACATTAAAGGTCACAAAAATGTAACCCGTTCCTGCCATTGCCACATGTCATGGTGTAGTTCGCAACAAGCGTCTGGCCCCAATTCCCAGCCCTTTGTTCTGTGGCATTAATGCCTGGAGGACTGTGGGCTTCTAAAGCCCTTGATTGAGTCTATGTCTCCTGGCCCATTCATATGCACCAATTTCACCCTCTATAAAACCCGCTTCCTCGCGTCTTTCCCACCGCAGCACACACGCTTGCACCTAGGTGACGTGGGCGCGCACCGGCCCTGAAAACGACCCCAGACGTAACGACTCCCAGACTCCACTTTCCTGTTCCCCTGTCGCGCTTGCCTCAGGGCACGTGGGCAAAATGAAGTCCACTAAAGGGAGAGGGAGTTTGAGGAGTCGCGGACCAGAATACGTACCTACGCAGGAAAAGTACCCTGGATTCAGCACTGAAATGCTGACAGCAATTTCATGTTTACCATGTGCATGTAGGAACATCTCCAGACAGGACCGTGAACAGACTTCCTTTCCCGAAGCTGCAGAAGGATGTGGTCAGGGGCAAACACAGCATAAGGGCAAATATCAACGGACCGGATTTGTGGGGGGAAAAAATTAAACACAGGAAACAGTGATTCTGGAATTTACCATCGAAATGGAATCTTGGTTTCTGGAGGTCAGAAAATGGAATGCACCAGTACATGTGGGGAACTGGGGGAGGGGGGGCATATCAATACAAATAAAGGCAGTAGTCAGACTCAGGTGACTAGCTACTAACTTCCCACCCCCAAAGTGTAATTTTCTGATTTTGACTTTAATGACCCATAAAGCATGTGCATACAGAATTAACTGGGGTTTTTTTTGTACTCTTGTTTTCAAGCCAAACTGCAAATTTGCTTGTCTTTTAACACTGAGCTATAGCATAAGCATTTGCTATACATGACAAACCTTTTGAATTTTTGTGGGACACTGAAGGCATTAAAAAAAATGTACTTCCTATGTCCATCAAGGTTCTGATTCTTGTGAGTTTTATACGATTATTTTTTTCCTCCCCTGAAACACTCAATGAAAAAAATATGCATATTGTCATAATCTTGGCCCAGGATAAAATGTGAGAAGATGGATGAATTAATATTTAGATATTAAAAGTTTGAGAATTTTAAATCAAAACATGTTTCTGATAAGCGACGCTTGGATCAAGAAAGTAAAATTTTATTTTTCACTCGATGTGACAGCTCATATTTGTCTCCATAGACTTTGGTAAAGGCAGTAGGAATGAGTGGCTTAATAACTAGCCAGGTCAAGCTTATATGCCTTTCATTAAGGCCGTGATTTTATGAAGTCATCCAAACAGCTAAGACTCCATCTCCAAATCAGCTATTCCTCCGCTTCTCCCTTGTAATTATGGGTCTTTTCCCCATACATCTCACCTTGGGACTGAAATTATAAAGTAGATTTTTGTGTGTGTGTCGGGTCTCCTGATTGGTAGGATCTCGCAAGGTGAACTTTGGGCTTCAGGCTATTATCCATCCACATGAAACGTTCTCTAATTATCTCGTCTTGGACCGCTCACCCCAGTATCCTGGTCCCAGAGGTGATGGCTTTGTTAAAGCCCAAAGCGGTGTGTCGCCCACCAGCTCGCGGTGATAGACAGTGTGTGCAGTTCATAACCACCAGAGTGAGGGTCAGAAACTTGCAGAAAAGCCCACCAGGGGTTTTTTCCACATGTCTTGAGAGTAAACTGTTTTCGTAATAATTATTTATGATGTTACATTCAGTGCTTAGCCTTGTGCTGGTGATTAGCAATCATTGTGCAGGAGCTCATTAGAATCCCATTAGATTCATTGATAGAGGAGGGCAAAATATCCGGAACTTTATATTCTTGGTAACATAACAGTAAGTTACATACTTATTTGCAGCATGGTTACACATTAAATCACAATATTACATAATTCTAATACAATTTCTTATCTTTATTTAAAATCAACTCTTTGGTTGGCCGAACAAACACGGCCGTGAAAGTTAATTCTGAGAATGCTATCGCAGTTCAAGCTGGAGTCGTTTCACACAACCCAACCCGGGTTACTTAACAACGAATTCAGGCTGGGTGAGATAGTGGCTGACATGTGGGTGCGGAAGCAGACGGGGAGACCAGCTCCCGGGCCGCACCTCCTGGGATCGATAGCCATGGGGCTAGCGAGTTGTTTTGAGTTTAGGCTCATTTCGAGAGACCTAGCTCCTCCACAAGAATGATGCCCATAAAATTCTCTGCTGCTGTCAATCTGTTTGGGGGCATGGTCTTTGATTTACTATTTATTTATTCCTTATATTTGATAACTACTATTTACAAATGCTATGACTCCATAGATTTCCTACATAGTTGTTTTATAAGTAACATAAGGTTAAGCCAGTACTGAACATACGTGGCTTGAACTCTCTGCCTCACCTCCCCTGCCCCCCAATCACTCACGCACCCCCCCTCCCATGGTGCATTGTGTTCCAGCATGACTCCTCATCCAGAGGCCTGAGGTCTTGGTGTTTTCTGCCCCCCTCCCCCAGCCCCCACTTCTCTGTGGGTCTGTCCACCCATGGGCCTCGCCTAGCAACTCGACCTGTGGCATGCAGCACCGATGCCAGCAGCAGGGGGCGCTCCTTTAACGAGTGACAAATGAAGAGTCACAGGGGCGGCGGCGGGTCACGCGGGTGTCCGGAGCAGGGGGCCCTTATGCTTTCTCACCGGCACCCCCTGCTGGCCTGACATCGTGGTGTGTTTGCGCACGGCGGTGGCGGTGCCAGCTTTTCAGGGATAAAGACCCCCCCATTGTGACTGTTCTGCTATCTTGGGGCACCCCCTACCCCCAGATACTAGCCAATAGAACGTTTCCTCTCAGTCCATCTCAATGCAGGCACTAATTGTTAAGATATTGAACATTCTCACTTCCATACTTGAAGAAATACAGTAGTCTTTTATGAAAAGCTTTATGTTCATATTTGTCATTGTATTATTTTTCTACAACTGTACGATTCTATGCTATTATTCCATCTTGATCTTCTTGCCCCAGCTCTGGGGGATACATGACACTTCTCATTACCTCTGTATGGAAACGAGGCAAGATTATGACAAGAACGTGAGGCAAATGGTTAGAAGCCAGAGATCAGAGTGTAATTAGGCATTAGTCAACAATCAATCGCACCACAGTAAGAAACCAATTTATTTTGCTCATCTGTTACAGTAGCACACAAAACTGTGGAGTCACAATGACAACTCAAAGAAACTACTTTACAAATTACATAAAATATCAAAAGCCCTCAATATCATGAGCAAAATTTCACTCACGCCGATTTTAATTTTAAATGTCACAGAAAAGAATGGATATGCTTTGTATAAGGACTTCACTACAATCCATTTCCATCAGAGTTATGAAATATAAAAAAATACAATAATAAAAGCATTAAAAGTCATCCTGATCAATGCCTCGAAAAACGTTTTTCTACCATACAGAAGAGAGACTCACTAAGCTTGCCAAGTCAGAACCATTAGATTAACGTCAAGGATACTTAGGATTCGGCACAAAAGGCCATACTGCCCTCTGCTGGTGAATGTTCTTAGCTACTGGTCAGCTGTTGTGGAAGGTTTGGGAGTTTCAGGCAGTTATGAGAGGGAAGGGTGAGGATATTTTTGAAGTGTTTTTGGACTGTGGCACAATGACAAAAGTGTCCAGGATTTCTGTGGAGCTAGGAGAAGGCTGGGCGCCCCTTTGTGGTCCATCAGCTGTCAGAGTCTGTGTCGTGGCGTCTCTTCTGACCGGGTCCGATGGGGGGGCGGCCGCTGTAGCGACGGGGCGCATCCATGCCCCCATCCGAGGACGACCCGGTGTCATGCCGTCGCCGCTGCTGGTGCCGGTGGAGCGGGGAGGAGGTGCAGGCCCCGGCCTTTGCCCCCACTGATGAATAGCCGTCTCGGGGTCTGGCTCCACTCTGTCGGCCCGATGATGGATGAGGACGATGGTGGTCCTTTCTCCTCCTGAAGGTGACACACACACACAGGCACACACATCCACAGATGAATGAATGAATGAATGGAGTGCAAGAATGAATGAATGAATGGTGATCCTCGTGGGTCCGTTATCCACCTCGCCTCCCACCTCCAGCCAAAATATAGATGGAGTCACCCTACTTGTTCAAAATTAGAACACTTTATAAACACCATTAATTAAATGTATATTAGTAATCCAGTCACACATTTAAAAAAAAAAAACTTTTGTATACGTCCATTTTAATGCAAAAACTTGCTACTGCCACTGAGCTAAATACAGACTACATCAGTCTAATAAAAGTGATGTCGAGTACATTATGAAACTAAATGTAAACGATTTTTAAATTAAAACACACCTTTTTAAAAACATTTGTTGATGTAGGCCTATTTTATTAACGCTTGCTTCCGCTATTGAGCTAAAAATACATCAATAATGTAATGAAACATGCCAGTTATATTACCAGGCTAAATGTAGGTGATTATTTTATAATAAAAACACCTTTAAAATATTTGGAAGTGTACAGTGTCAGAAACACTGGTCTAAGAAACACATCCTGTGTCGTGCTAAATGTGTGACCACCAGAGTGGGGGGGGGGGGGGGGGGGGGGGGGGGGGGGGGGGGGGGGGGGGGGGGGGGGGGGGGGGGGGGGGGGGG
>JABFDZ020000084.1:3812909-3827589 GCA_019775955.2 Pollimyrus isidori
TTTTATTATTATTATAACAGCTCAAGGAGCAACATGTTTGTGCACTTTCTAAAGTTTTTAGTTCTATTTTTGAATAATTGGTTGGAAATGAATGCTTTTCTTGTTTTTTTATTTATCCGATTCATCGATCAATCGAAAAAAATAATCGACAGATTAATCGATTATTAAAATAATCGTTAGTTGCAGCCCTACATGTATGCTACTTTAAAAAAAAATCTCTATAGATGATAACTTGCACCTTTGTTCCTCTTGAACCCAAGCAATTTGAAAGAGAAGTTTCCAGACGACCTCTTTGTTGAACCTTGGGTATCAGTGCTCACCTCAGCAGAAGTTAGGAATATTGCTGCTTTGCAGAATGAGAAATGGATACAGGAAGGCATTCATAAGAAGAAGAATGTTAAATGTTTAGTAATTTCATTATTGAATGATGATAACAATAATATAACACAATGCATTTTAATCATATGAAGAAAGACTGACGTTGATGTGGAGTTTCATAATAAATTACCTTCTCTTTTGTCGTCTTTATTGGATGGTTTACCCAAAACAGCTTTGGTCATGTTGCAGAAGGACACTTTCATTTTCTTTGCAATGGAGAGGTCTTGGGTCCTGTTCTGCTCCTGCAGCTTGGACTCTGGGGTATCTCCATCGGAGGCTTGTCTCTTCACTACCTTCTCTAAAGGCGTGGATGACAGGTCTGTCCAGGACTGCCTACGGAAAAAACGTAGGAGTGCCAGCTTCCCGGGTTTACCATGAAGTCCGTCTGCTTCCAGTGGTACAATGGAAGCTTGTGGCCACAATTGGTTTTCAGCATCTGCATGACACTCAGTAGGGACCCTAACTGGAGAATTCACTGGAAAATCACTATCATTGGTATCTAATTTCAATATGCTGGCAGAATTCCCTGCTAGTCCAGGTGTTACAAGTCGATAATTCCTCTCCAGATGGTATGATACAAACTCACTTTTCTCAGGTTGTGTTTTCTTAGGGTTTGTGGGTAGGGAATGTGGTCCTGAGCAGGTATGTGACCCAGGTTCTTCAGAATCTAATAAGTTAGGTTCAAAAATTGATTTCTGTGAGCCAGCAGGGGCACCACCTACGTTCTCTTCAAGATGGTTAGAGAAGACTTCTTCAGCTGAATCAACTGTGCCATAGTCTGAACATGTCACCGTCTTGGGCACCATGTACAATGACTGGGATCTTACAAAAGGCTCACGAGGTTCTTCTTCTTGAGATTTTTTAGAGACGGCTTCTTGATAGATATCTGCATTTTCATTGTAATCTTCAGTTGCTTCCAATGGCTCTTCCAGCTCAGTTGGAGAATAATTTTGGTCAGATATGTAGCCATAAGGTTCCTCATACGAACAAGCGCTGTAAACCCTAACTGCAGCAAACTCTACTGGCTTTGAGATCCTGCTGTCTGACATAGTTTTGTAAATCTTAGGGAAGTCGGTTCTGGTCTGTGACTCAACAGTCTCCTGAGCCAGGAACCACATTACACTTTCCCTGACCCTTTCAAAGGACTCAGGACCATGCTGGGATGTCAATAATTTTCCATCCTGAACCACCGGAACTGAAGATGTGGATTCTATAAACGAGGGCTTGGCAGGAGATTGTTCCCATTTCATTAACTTCCTGTAGGTTTCTTGAGGCTCTTCCTCTAGTCTCTCAGAATAAAGGTCTCCTTCTCCCATTGCCATAACTAATCCTGTAGAAGCCATTTTTGGAAGGCTTTCAGCACAGTGAACCACACCAACATCACATTGCAATGTATCTATTTTGTTAACATTATCTGTTGATTGAGGAGTATCTAATTTAATGGTTTCATGATCAAAAAGACATGTAGTGAGGCTTTGCTCGACTTCGCTTGCAGCTGGAGTTTGACAGGCTGTCGTAGAACCAACAGCAGCTACTTCTGCTGGCTTCTCAGAGACTCTATCTGAGACCTTTTCCTCACAGTCGATTTCACACCTCTCTGCTATTCCCACTATAAGATCGCCAAACTCAGGCACAGAACAGGCTCTCTGGAGATGCTCCTCCGACGACTTGCTCTTCCTTTTCGTCCACCTGTTAGAATGAGAAACCGTCTGTCCTTTTTCGAAAGAAAAGGATTTGCTCGACATAAGAGAGGGCGTCAGCGAGCTCAGACTCTGACTGCGGCACACCTCCACCTCGGGACCGTCCTCTTCGGGTAACGGCTCGTCCAGCCTACTGGACAGACTGCTGCATAGCCGCATCCTGGTCCTCGCATGCCTCTTGGTTAAAGTCTTCTGCCGCAGCAGTAAGCGACGGGCAGATAAGGGAGAGAGCTCCTCCGATCCCTCTGTGCTGGTGAGGAACGTGCTTTTGATGATACTTCCTCTGGGAATCCGTACACCAGGAGAGCCCCTGTCTTGGCACTCTTTCGCCAGCTGAGTGCCACCCACGCCATATGTTTTGTCTGTAGTAGCTGCCAGTTTGGATGTATCAACAGCTGACATGACGTTACTTATGATACTTTGCTGTTCCATTGTAGCCCCTTTACCTACAGAGTCCACTTCGGAATGACTTTCAGGTCTTTGCTGCTTGGAGATCTCTGGAGTCAAGCAGCCAGCCTCCTCCCCTGGTCCCTTCTTCACGCTGCACTGGCGGCGTCCCATAGGGAAGGACTCCCATTGGTCCAGCTCTTCATATTCTGAGGAAGAGCTGCCACTAGCACATGGGCTGCCGTGGTGACGGGAGACGGGCGCAGAAGCGTCCTGCTGCGGGGCCGCTAAGAGGTCTGTGATTGGCCGTAGCACAAGGATGGAACCGTAGCACGTGAGCGAGCGCTAGGGGGCGACAGAACACAACCTTAAAGCACTAAATCACTTAGTCACAAATTATACCCAACACACTGTTGGGATCTTCAGGAAAAAGGGCAATATTTAAAACTATTTGATTTTTATTTTAGCGGATATTTTAACACAAAGTATTCTGCCAAGCCTGGGATTTGAACCGGTGACCTCCTGACCTCACACCACCACAATATATGCCAATGCTTACTATGAATTGAGTGTTTTTATACTGTACAAATTCACATGCCACCCCAAGTCACATCCAACAAACTGGTAAAGTGAAAATGGACCCAGACCCGAACTTGTCAGAGACTGTCACAGTTTCTTGTTATGACTACGCAGAAAAAGTATCCTTCAATTAAAATGAAGAGGGAGGCCCTAAATGCTAGGTGTCAGTTACACACATGTACTCAATGGTGCATACTACCTGCCATTTACTCCGTGAAACAAAGAATTTCAAATTCTTTGTATTGATTTTTTCAGATTCATCATCTTCAGGTTGAGCCTGAAATGATAAATAAGCCTTTCAGTAAATGAGATCTTCTATACTTGTGTGTATTTTGTGGTTTGTAAGGCACTCCAGTGTATGCTTGTCATGTTTAAATTTGCTCTATAAATAAATTTTACTTACTTTTACTCAGAATTTTGCATGAAATATACTTTAACATACATTTTTGGCATTACATTTTTATTCATATGGGTTTCCACACAAAAATGTAAAAATTGCGAAATTAAAAGAATAGTATTATAAATATAAACTGAAGACTGAACGATTAAATTGAAAATCCAAAATAACTTCCAAATTCCAAATTACCAGAAAAACAAGGAGAGATTGCCCTTGAGAAATATCCAGATTTTCTGATTATTATACAGGAAGCAGGAATACACCTTTACCTGGAACCACTCGTCCCGAAGGCACTCAGCTGCGCTGGGCCGCACCCTGAGGAGACGTCGGGAAAGTCACATGACTTCCCAGTGCCGTGGGAGTGGCATTTGCACATGGATGTGATACCTGTCCACACAGTTGGGACAGGGTGACAAGGACAGAGCGACACTCACGTGGGATCAGCCTGGAGCAGCCTCTGGAGGAAACGGCAGGCCTTCTCGCTCCTGCAGGTCACATGGGGCGTGTCCCAATGCGGTCTAGCCTCTCGCACCCTCAGCAGGGTCGCCCGGTCGCTCTCCCCCGAAAATGGGCAATGGGTCGTAAGACTGCAGGGCACACGGACCACACCATAGCTTATTAGCATAAGTAACATTTTAGCATAATTGTATAGATTACATTATTAGAATTTATTTACAGATGATAAATGACAAATACAGGCAGATGCTTTAACGGTACAAAAGAAATTTCCATGGATACTACTCACCATAGGTAAGAAACAGCACCAAAAGACCTAACAGCGAGGGCAAGATGATCAGGGAAAAAACTGATAAAAATCAAAGCTGTTTAATATAGCAATGAATCACTTTCTTTTTTCTCTATTATTAATGTGCAAAAATGGTTCACAGACAACATAGTGAAGCTATTCTCCCCTTTATTCCTAATGATGCCCATTTTTATGCCTACATTAGAATCACTGTCACACATAAACATTGTGACAGCGGCGAATAAAACCTCTTCTGACCAGATATCGGTCGCCTTGGAAACAGGCTGCTGGCAGACGATTTCTGGCGCCACAAATTCCGGGGTCCCAAATTCACTGTACTGGGGTCTGTACAGGTCTATCTCCTGGGCGAATCCAAAATCGCAAATTTTGACTTCCTCCCTCTTGGACAAAGCCATAACAATATTGTCAGGCTAAAGTAAGAAAAGGGAGAAGAAAATGCTGCAGGTCAAGATTTAAAACCACACAGTTCCTCATTTGTTTTTTGGGGTAAGACTTTACTTGGCTGGACACAAATAATGTATTATAATGCAATTACTTGTGTATTAATTAACCACAAACTAAGTCTTAGTTATATACTGCATTTTTCATTTATGTATCATGATGTATTTTTTCCATCTCAAGCAGTTACTACATTTGTTAGTGTATCTTAATTCTATAAACCTTTGTGACCTACTGAAGGAACAAGTAAAAACACTGATTACTTTGTACAGTGTAAAAACACTGAAGTTAAAAACCGATATCATGATGCATCTTCTATTTCAAGTAGCAACTATATTTGTTAATGATTTGATCATAAACAGTACTTCAGTAGTCATTGGGGTATTACTAAGTATTTGTGTCCCTTCAAGTAAATAGCTACTTTTTTGTTATAGTGCCCTGCATGAACATTAACATTGCAGGCTGTGATGGGACTTCAAGAAGGGAAGAGGAAGGGAGGGGGAAGGAGTTGCATACTTTAATATTCAGATGGAGAATATTCATGCTGTGGATGTGATCGATCCCCTCCAGGACCTGGAAGATGTACATCTTCACCTGAAAATGAAAGGCAGACCACTTCTGTTACTCACACTTAAAGCAGAGGAGTAGACACTCACCACACTATGTCTTACATTCATAAAGTAGCATAAATTACAGCTACGAAGACCTGAACCTACCTCCCTCTCTGTAACACAACTCTTTGACAATAGGTGCTCGAGCAGCCCTCTCTTGGAGCAGCTGGCAGGCCAGTAAAGGAGAATTTGGCACTGGAGGGAAAGTGCATGTGCCCGTCGGCTCCTGTTAGTACCTACTTAGTAAATAAAGTGGGGTTAGAAAACCACATCCTGGCTTTTGCAAATTCCATCCATCTATACATCCATTTTCTCCCGCTTTTCCGAGGTCAGGTCGCGGGGGCAGCAGTCTCAGCAGGGAAACCCAGACCTCCCTCTCCCCGGCCACTTCCTCCAGCTCCTCTGGGGGAATTCTGAGGTGTTCCCAGGCCAGCCGAGAGACATAGTCCCTCCAGTGTGTCCTGGGTCTTCCCCGGGGCCTCCTCCCAGTGGTACTGGGAGTTATCCTCATCAGGGAGGCATCCAGGAGGCATCCTAAGCAGATGCCCGAGCCACATCATCTGACTCCTCTCGATGCGGAGGAGCAGCGGCTCTACTCTGAGCCCCTCCCGAATGACCAAGCTCCTCACCCTATCTCTAAGGGAGAGCCCAGCCACCCTGCGGAGAAAACTAATTTCGGCCGTTTGTACTCGCGATCTCGTTCTTTCGGTCACTACCCAGCGCTCATGACCATAGGTGAAGGTAGGAACGTAGATCGACTGGTAAATTTTGGCAAAGCTCTCCTTCTTCACCATGACAGACCGATGCAGCGCCCGCATCACTGCTGAGGCCGCACAGATCCGCCTGTCCGGAAGCTGGAGTACCTGGAGGAAATGCCATGATGACACACGGAGAACATGCAAACTCCACACACATGGGGCCATGGCTTAGACTCAAACCCAGGTCCCAGAGGTGTGAGGTGTGACCACTGCACCACCATGCCACCCTACTAAACAACTAAGCGAGTAAAATATCCATCTTGGAGTTTTTTGGATGATATACTTTATGACCTAATAAAGACAGCTGAAGATGAGGAACAGATTACTGATGAAGATTACACTGCAGGTATAATAGATGGGACATTCTGCACAATCTAACTCACCAGGTAACCAGCTAAGAATATTTAATATGGTTTTGTAAAGTCCATTTTTAAGAGAGGAATTAAAAAGACACAATCACTCCTTAACTGAGGCTAACAAGAAACACACTTAGAAAACGTACATTTTATTTACTCATCAAGTGTTTTTATCTAAAGCAACAAACATTTCTGCAAAAGCAGAGTCAGGGGGCCCCTTACAGCATTTGAGGATTGAGGGAAGCTAAATTCCTGGGTTCCTTTAAATCAGAGCTAGATAAGATGTTAACAACTCTGAGCTTTTAGTTAAGTTTCCCCGAAACAAGCGTGATGGGCCGAATGGCCTCCTCTCGCTTGTAAATTTCTTATGTTCTTATGAGGGTCTTGCCCAGGGGCCCAAGGATGAAATCCTTTTGGGATTCAAGCCGGCAACCATCCCATCAGGTGAGCCACACAGTATCCCCTCAATGTCTGAGCTATTGACTATACGCAGGCAGTGACAGGCAGGCGGCTGGGTGGAGGATACAGCTCTGTGAGCAGGACGAGCGTGCGGTGGGTGCAGAATGAGTCTCGCAGGCAGGCCACCCGGGGGTGCGAGAGGCGGGAAAGCAGGCTCCTTTCCCTGAACGCCCGGGCCCGCCCCTCACCCCTCAGGGGCATAAACTTGGCTGCGAAGCTCTCTCCGCTCTGCCTGTGGGTCGCCCGCTTCACCACCCCGAACGCACCCCTGCAGGAAGGAGGGAGGAGCGTTCTTACTCAGTAACCGTAAGAAAAACACTCAGTTTCACATACAGGTAAGTATATCTGGAATACCACTTTCCATAAAGCATAGCCTCCTGACATGAGTTACCATCTGCTTTGGTTACCCTGAGTGGGAACCAGCACGGGTGGCAGCTACCTGCCTATCTCTTCTTGGAGATCGTACTGGAAGAACAGCTTTTTCTTCTCGCCTTCCTGGAGCTTCTCCAGCACCGTCATCTCAGCACCTGTGTGACGCAGTTATTAGTGACCCACCCCCAAAACCCCTGCGTCTGTTACACCAACGTCCCGGCTATAGCCGCAACATGGAAGGTGCTATGGCTACAGTCAGTGCCGGGCAATCAAATGGGTGATGCTGGTAGGTGCCTAGGGTGCCATCTTCTGAGGCGGCGCCGACTCAGCAATCACCAGGCGTATGTAACGTATGGAGTATGTACCGCGAGGAGTATATACCGTGAGGAGTATGTACTGCGAGGAGTATATACCGCAAGGAGTATATACCGCGAGGAGTATGTACCACCAGAACTATGTATAGCAACTGAGACAAAGTGAACTTTGGTGGTGAGGCTTCACATTAGCTTTCACTGGTATTGGCTACATCTACCTTTACATTCACAAAGCTGACTACATGTAATGACTAGATGTGCATCTATGAATACTGCTCAGAAGAAATGTCCAGAAAGTACAAATCCAGATCAAGATTTTGCTTCAACCTGCCAGTTGAGTGTTCTGTGACTGTGGTTCTTTATGCTCAACTGGTTGGTTGAAACAAAATCTAGGTCTGAATTTGTACCTTCTGGAATGGAACTTTCCACCTCTGATAATCCTTAATGAGAACCTAGTTCCTACTAATCGAAGGCACTGGTGTGACCAGTTCTCTGCTTTTGCAATCCTCAACACTCATCCGCTCCCACTAAAAAGCATCATTGTGGTGGTATCCATGACGATTAGATATCAGAACAGCGTATGGGTAAATGATGGCATCACTTCCTCTTCCTGTCTCACCTCTTCCTGAAATGGGCTGGGCTGTGCAGGACACCTCTTTCTCAACGGTCCTAGGCAAGCAACTGAACGCGTCATTGTTTATGCCACCGCTCTGGATCAGAGGACAGCAGGGGCCTCCGTCTGCTGCTCCTGGATGATCTTTGGCTGAGGAAAGTTCTTCACCCTGCAGTCACAAAGGAGAGAAATACACACAGTAATACTTGGTAAGCTTCACTGATGTGCATGATGTAGCTCAATAGTTAGCAGGATACACCAAGGTATAATCTTAACTCATACAACACATTATAATGAAAGTACAATTCAAACAGTATTTCAGGTGAACATTACTTTGTACAGTGAGGTTGGACGGCCAGTGATATGACTGTTAACAGAGGTCTGGTCACTACTCTGGGCTTGCAGGTCCATGATGGTCTCCTGGCTGGTACAAAAGTCTAGAAAGTCACGGAGAAACTGCATGAGCCAGGAAGCTTTGGAATCGCAGCTTGTCACTAATCATATCATCTGAACGTCAATGAGGTTCAGAAAAGGCAATTGGTTTTGCAAAGCTATAAACATATTTACCAGCAGGTGGCGCTGACTCCTCTCTTGTCACAGTAGAAACTAGTTTTTCTTTGGTTTC
Source organism: Pollimyrus isidori (assembly GCA_019775955.2). NCBI lineage: Eukaryota > Metazoa > Chordata > Actinopteri > Osteoglossiformes > Mormyridae > Pollimyrus > Pollimyrus isidori. The sequence continues at coordinate 3,821,663 of JABFDZ020000084.1, forward strand.
AACACAAACTTCGCTTTTGACCTCCATGGTCATGGGTCTGGTGCTGTTAACGTCCGTTTTCTCTGGGGCTGAGTTGTCCCTGGACAGGCAATAAGACACAGTACCAGTGCTGGCATTTACAGTTGACATTTCATGGCCTTCTTAGTTGATGCAATGAAACTTTATCACCCATTACAGAAATGCATGGTTTCATCAAGGAAAGCTTATGTGTAAAAATTTATCACTGTACGACAGAAGGTGTAAGCTGGGGGAGTCGAACCAGGGCTGCGGCTCCGAACAGACGGACTGGAAAACTCTCTTGCAGAAGGCTGTGGGACTGAAGTCAATCTGGTACCACTTCTTCACTTGGATGCTCCCAGGACTCACATCTGCAGGCGGTTAAACATGGCTGACCACATGACCGGTAGCCCAGCATCTAACTCACCTCACTGTGGAACGCAGAACATATTTATTGCTAATCCTGATGTTCTGACACTAGCTGGCAAACATACTACGTGTATATTTTACTAAGATATTTAACAAACTGTTTGTAGAGTGCCAACCATGCAAAGGAGTGCTGCTGGTAGAGATTTGGTCCATCGAGATTTCCTGAGTTCCAAGGCTGCTCATAGTCTCATCCTCACTGGTGTCTTCTGGGGAGAGTTGTGGGAAGTTCTCTACCTCTGCCAGGCTGATTACAGGCATACCTACAGACATGGCAAATCAGGGCACAAAGAAAAATAACACTAAATTCCCACAAGGAACACCGCCATGTTTAATCCTTATTCCATTTTTCACTTAAGCACCATGTGACTGGATCAGCACTTCAGTTACAACAGCTGTCAAATGTTAATACCAAAGCAAGTCTGCTTTATCCAAAAGTTCTTAAATTCCAGCACAGAAACATATCATGCCATGTTCCAGGTCTATCCAACACGATTCATATAAACATGGTGTTGTCATCACCAGTTAGACTTCAGCCTTTAGACCTTCTACAGTGTCTCTGGCTTCTCCTGTGTTACTCCAGACCAGGAGCTTAAGGTTCCTGGCATGTAGGACTGAACCATGGCCCCCTCTGATCAACAGTTCCAAAAAGCACATGGGCTTACATCTTATTTTACAGAAAAACACACTTTTACTTATTGAACACTTTTCTTCTGCTTCTAGTTATAGACTAACACAAGGGCAAAATCTGATAATATTGCACATATACTGAACCTTACACCAGATAAAGTCCATTATTCAACAATCTAAGTTAAGTGCCACGGTTTCTTATATCAAGAAGGGTATGCTGAAGAATCCAACACATTACTGAATGTTAATGTTTGTCCAAAGCACAATTGAATACACTGAAAGACAAACCGAACACAGAATATTCTGTTGAGTCAAATTACTTATGAATTAGAAGTTTTATTTGGTGTCAATAATGAAAGAAATCCAAACTCGGTTGATTTCTTGGAATCAAGATATTTTATTTCACCAAAGTTAAAAGGTTTATTTGGTAACACACCTGGAATACCTCAAACACAACTAATTTCCATCATTTTGGCTTCTAATCTAAACATTCACTATAAATCCATATACAGTTGTGATTTTTTTTGTATCCAGTCTTCAACACACAATTTACTATCGTCTTCTGTCCACTTTTTTACAGTACGCGTCAAGCAACAATATTCAACAAAACAATACAGGCACAAAAACATCTCACACTCATTTCAACCAAGGCAGCCAGTTGTAATCAAATGTGTATCATATGCAAACTCACACTGATAAAAACCCATTTTACTGCAATAATCTGAGAAACGGACTGAGTGACCCCATGCTGTACAGTCAGCCATGTTCTAGGACTCATGCCCTGTACTTCACTGAAGCATTTCTCAATTTGATTTTTACAGGACAAATATGCAAACCTTGCAAATGTCTCTTGTTCCTCATCCTGTTCTTACCTTGTTAAATATTCATAGTACAAATTTTAGAGAAAAGAAAAATAATCCAGTTTACACAAAAACTTCAGCCGTGGACACTGTCTCGATTGACACTGACTCAGGTCAAAATACGTTCTATTTCTCAGTGAAGTATTGCAAACTGAAATGAAATAAATATATTCTTCACGTTACCTGGAGCAAACACATATCTTAAGTCTTTTACAACTACCAGCTGCAGTCATTCAACCCTATTAGTGATGAATGTACATCATGAAGGGAAGATGACAGCCATGATGTTTATGAGGACATTTTACAAATTTTTAATATACAGCAAATATGTAGCACATTGCTAAACATTACATGAATACTTCATTTGGAAGCATTTTTTGTCATTTTGAATGATTGTCTTGGTACATTGGTATTAATGAATATTTATGAAATGTAACATTTTAATATGCAGTACTCCACAATACTTCAGCACTTATTTCCATACCGGAGAACACTCACGGCACAGAGGGTCTTGGCAGGATTTTTTATGGCTCATCTCAGTATCTCTGCAATCCCATGTGCTGCAATTTCTGAAATGTGTACAATAAATAATAATAGCTAGAAGATTTAAGCATCCTCTAATCATCCATGTTTAAAGGTCTCTAGATAATATGCGTCTCAGTGCACTTCAACTTGGAAACGCAAACGTTTTTCATTGATCACTCAGATGATTTCCTTCTAAAGTTACTCTAGGTTGAGGCTGCTGTAAGGTACCGTGTCTCCATAAAATGAGGCAGTAATGCAGTTTTGGGGTTTACAAGATCAGTGATTTGCTCCCAAGAAATCCCAAGTTTTATAATTCCATACTTCCCAAAAGTACACATTCTCAGCAATTACCTCCAAAACTGTATACAGAAAAAATAGAATCAGGTTCATAATATTGATATGGAATGGTCTGCCAACAGCAGGAAATGCACATTTAACATATGCCTTAACATCTAAGTAAAACTTACAGAAATGTTCCCATTTAAGACTAAAAGGGCTACTTTGAGTCTTTTTATAATGGGACTTTTACTTTCTGGGTACATGCTGGAACAAAAATTTGACTGGGCTTTTCTGAAACTACATTGTTCAAGGTTTTGAAGGTAGGTTCTTGTCTCTTTTGCTGATCTGTAGAGTGACTGGCGCCCCCACTGGTGTGTAGCTGAAGGTATGTGCAGAGACTTCAGTTTTAAAGCTTTGGTGGCCTCCTTGGGCATCCCTCTGGACCTCAGTGCAGTACGAAGGCTTGACCTTGACCTCGACTTGGCTTTTTGAGGATGTACCAGAAAGACGTATGGGAACCGCACGCTCTCCCATTGGCTGTATGTCAGGTTGGGGGATCCCCGACATAAACAGGCTGCTGGACAGATGCTGTTTGAAGCGACTGAAAAAGCCCGGCCTGGCTTTTGGTACAACGGGGCACCCTAGGTTGAGCAATACTGGCTTACCAATGGTTGGCTCATTTATATCTCTCTGAACAACTGAGATCTCGCAGGGCTGATTAGCAACTGACTGACTGCCATCTACTGGAGAACCATATGTCTCTCCTTCCATGGGGATGTAGTCTTCTAGGTCCTCCAGTGTTAACACTCTACCGTCTTGTATCAAAATCTTGGGATTCCTGTTCCTAATGTCATCAGGGTCATTATCAGGCTCTTCAACAATGACAGTTTCCTCATCTGGCCAGTCTTGCTCCTCCGTGTCATCACAGAGAGCAGCCGCCCCCAATGCTTCGTGGCAAGATTCCCACGTCACATCTTCCACATTTTGCTGTCCTCCATCAGAATCCACCCCTTCATCCCCTTCCCAAGAAAGAGGCTGGATGTTGGCATTGGACAAGTCTTCACTTGGGAGTGAGGGGCCATCCTGTTCAACCAGCTTGTTGTTGGAGTTGTTGGAGTTGGGGTCTTCACGTGGAGACCTCCTGGGTCGGGAGAAGGGGGCTTGCTCTCTGGCAGGGGAGGAGCCCCTCTTCCTATGAAGCTTGGGGGACTTGTTAACTTTGTACTCAATTATCTCCTCAACCTCGACCCATTTGGTTCTCTCCCCGGGCCTTGCAGAAGCACCTTCAGGCTCCGTGACGTACACACTGGGGACAGCAGGCTTTTTAGCTGTTTCCGTGGCGGAGCGAGCGGTTGACTTTTTCATCTCAGAGCGGGCTGTCGTCATCGTGGCAGGTCGCCCAGGCGATGCGCGGCGCTTCATACGTGTGTTCTTCACCACAGTGGTTATTGTTTCTTCGCTGGTGGTGGACAAAGCACACACCGTTTGATAATACTGCCCATCTCACAGGTCCTGCACGGCATGCTGCCTTCACACTGGGTGAGTGGGGTGTTAGTGCATTTAACAACAAACTCCAAGTGCCGGTGAGAGAAACAACCTTGTGCACCAAAATCATTTCAGCACTACATGGCCGTTCAGTCAGATAAACCAGAGTACTGACCATGACTGTTCATTTCAAGTCAATGTCACTGGAATCTATTCACATTCTGAAACAACTGTGTTCCTCTGGTTCAATAATGGAGCAGGAAGAAAAGAAATTGACGCAACACTGTGGCAAAGGACCACATTAGGCATCAAATTGCTTTATAGCATATTATCATACTTCTCTGTACACCTGATGTATCAGACACAAATGAGATTTGCTATACATAGGATTTAAGAAGATTTGTTGTTGCAGAGGCATGATTTTCTATATGGGACTTCCTTTTAGATATACCAAATCATTAAGTAATCCTCTTATTTATTCATATTTTACATTACAAAAAATTTGATTTCCTTTTTTAGTAACTTAAGCAATAACTCCACTCTGTAGCCAAAGTTCTGTGGCACAAGAAGCTTTAGTACTAACTTCAGGTTGAATGCCCTTTTTGATGGATGCTTGTTAATTATTGTTATGAATATGAAAAGCGTAAACTTATTAATAGTTATTGTTAATTAGCAAAGTGTGCACACTGAAGACACTGAATTCAATTTATATTGTGACCACCATATTTTATGCTGAATCAGGCAGACAACATAAAATGCTTTTATTTTACATACAGAAATTTACGTTAAAAAAAAGCACAGTGAAAATCCACTGGACAGAAAAGCAGAACCGCATGAACTGCAGAACTATATGAGCACATATGCAGGGAATCAGCTCTTGACCTCTAGAATCTTGAAATTCAACCATTACGTTGCCTTAATCGCCAGAAAAACAGCTCCAGATGTCAACATAAGGTTTTTAATAAATCATTTTTAAACCATTTTTTTGCAATAGGTGGTACTGAATCTGGATGCCAGATGTTGGCCAGATGTCACCCATAATGGCAGCATCTTTCCAGATGATTCCCTAGATATGGCTCCTTCCGCAGCTGCTGGTTTGATGACATCAGGCATGCGGGTGAGTGAGGGGAACCGTCATGGAGGTGGCATGCACTCAGCCAGTCGAGGACACTTACATGATGATGGTTTTCTTTGGAACTTTAGTCTCCTGCTCTGTGACTACAAGGAAAACAGGATGGAAAGGATGGGGTTAGAGAAAATGTGGGAGCTGAAATGATGCCCTGGTGCCCCTCTAATGTGCTGCGATGGCAATGGCTGGTCTCCCCTGGCTACATCTTGCTATGGAGTTAGGGCTTTGGAATGCCAGTGTAGAAACATAAAATAGATGCAGCAATGTGAAACACCTGCAAACAAATGTATTGAGGTCAGATAATTTTGGGGGGAGGTTCTAACCATGCACTGCCATCTGTAGGCTATACCCCCCACCGAACGTTAATTGAATTCATATCACCATGCTCCCTCTGGCACCAGTGAGGTCAACTGCAGCAGTACGAGAAGGTGCTGAGTTACAGCTGGAGCTTTAATAAAGATGCAGAGGTGGGGGTGGTTGGGGGGGGCATGAAAATATTTAAGGGCCTTGATGAATGATGTGGGGGCGGCATGGTGGTGCAGTGGTTAGCACTGTTGCCTCACACCTCTGGGACCCGGGTTCGAGTCTCCGCCTGG
>JABFDZ020000084.1:3827689-3867634 GCA_019775955.2 Pollimyrus isidori
CGTGCCCGTTGCTTCCGGGATAGGCTCCGGACCCCCCGCGACCCAATAGGATAAGCGGTTTGGAAAATGGATGGATGAATGATGTTCCAGTGCTTTGAATAAAATATGGGGCGGAGCTGGAGAGAGACGGGTTGGTAAACAGAACGAAAAAGCGATATAATGCTAGCTACTGTATATAAAGTAATTTCACAAAGGAGCAGTAACTTTTTAAAATTAGCTTTGCACATGGAATGCGCCACTAATAATTCTACGAAAGAAACTACATTTTCTTTTTCAATTCTGAATTCTTTAAGTGATTAGGTCAACAAACAACCGCTGAATGAGCAAATTAATGGAGGTTAATTTCAACAAATCCACACTCGTTTCTCAAAAAAAAGCACAAGAGGGTTCTTACTTTTAGAAATTGAATATATGAAGGTTAGGGGCAGCATCGTGGTGCAGTGGTTAGCACTGTTGCCTCACACCTCTGGGACTTGGGTCCGCCTGAGTTATATGTGTTTGCATGTTCGTGCCCGTTGCTCCTGGGATAGGCTCTGGACCCCCCGCGAGCAGGTTGGAAAATGGATGGATGAACTTATGAAGGTTATATTAATATGTAGGATATAACTGAAGCGGGTGAGTTAGGCTGAAGGGGTGGGAAGGTAATGTGCCACATAGCTTTAGGCTACAGAATGGACAGCAAAAGCAGGTTTCCCCCTGCCTGACAATGGCAGTGGAAAACTCCTTCTCAAACTCCAGAATCATTTCTCAATGTGAAACCCATTGTTTCAGTTTCAAAATTCAATCCAGTGTGCAAGTTCTACATTGTGATACTCTGCTGGTCGTACTTAGCCAGCTTTAAAGAATGAATCCACTCCCACGGTTCTTCCACAGCTTTTAATGCGCACATGAAATGGATCCTACATTGACACATTTCTTATGAATGTGTAACCTCTATACATAAATACAGTTTTCTTGTATACCTTTGTTGTGATTAGACTTGTGAATAATAGTCAGAATAAGCTATACTGATTCTAGTTTTTCACCTGTTTATAAACCAATAAATGAAAGGATTTTTGGCACAATTATGTTTAACTGAATATCAATATTATACAGAAATAGATTATACAGATGATTTTTGTTTATTTAGTAGAGTGTATTAAGACATTGCATTTACCATTGTGTTCTGCATTTTGTTTATGAAGATTAATAAGTACACAGTGAGAAAGCGAGACACAGAGAACAGTGAGCAATCGTTCCAGTGGATGAAATAGCAGTGCTGCTGACTGGGATTTTCTTAACTGTATACAACACACCAAAGATCTAGAAGAAAGACCACAGCGAACGGGCCGCCGAATGAGCCTGTGACTGGCACGGTAAATTCTTCAGTGACAGGGCAACTCAGATGCCCGAACAGACTCAAGTCAGCCCTCCCTGCCCCCTCTCAGCTGGAAGATTGACAGGAAACTGGTGTGTGGGGGTTACACGTGCTATAACCACTGTCTGATAAAAGCTGCATATTGCCAACGATACACATTTGTGATGCTATAAGAAACTTCTTTCAAGGTCATTGTGCCCATTGGGCGAAACAACATTCAAGAAAATGGGATTGAATACTTCAAGACTTGAAACTTACTGAAAACATTTTCCACACAAATTTCTTTAGAAAGCAAAATGCGAGCCTATCCCTTCTCTTACGAGTGACACAACATATCTCACAATGCCATAAAAGTAGATATTTTATAACACTTATTTGCAAACCAGCAAAAAACCACAATACAAAGCATAAAACTAAAACAATCAAGATATCTAAATCTCTAATTAAGAGAGAAAAACATCCAGCCACTCGAAGGATAGCCAATGTATCGTACGGTGCTCACATAATCACGTCGTCATGACGACACAGTGGTGACTCAGCAGTGGAGGCTTAAGCTCACATACATCTACCCTCAGTCAGAGCCCAGGTCACTCCTACCTTCAATGGTGATGGCCTGCTCCCCCCTACGCTCGCTGGCTGCCATGGCCGATGCCGGGATCAGGTCTGCGGCACATCGGGCACTGCCCAGTCGGTTAGACAGCTAGAAAAACGGTCAAATGTTAGACAACTGAGTCATATGCACCAACAAGCATGAGGTCACTTAATGGGAGAGCGTAAGCAGTACCTCGCACTCATAGCGGCCGAGGTCTCTTTCCCCAGGGTTCTTGATGACTAGAACCAATACCCCGCTCCGGACCTCACTGTAGGTCTGGTATTTCTCTTGATCTGTAAGCAGCTTGCCTTCCTTAAACCATCTGTTATAGTACAAAAGAATTCACCAATCAGCTAGAACACACAAAGACACATAGATACACAACAAAGAAAGCTGACAAAGCCTGGCTCAGGGAGTTTAGGTGTAAGGTACCTGATCTTGGGTCGTGGGGCGCACTGAATGGTGCACGTGAACTGGGCGTCCTCCCCATCAATGAGTGGCATGTTTCTTAGCTTGTTCACGAAGCGGGGAGGCACTTCACGCCAGAGAAACATTGGATTGCTTTAATCCAGTGAAAGACATCTCACAAAATCCAACCAAATAAATAGACAGAGCTGGCCCAAACCTTTTCAGGGCAGCAAGCAAATTTTGTTTAACCCAATTGTCACTTGTCATCCTCCTTCCCATTGCAACAGGCTGATTGGATGACTGGGCCCAAAGCATCAGCTTAGTTCAATCATGCTTTGGGCCGGCCCTGTATCTAGAGTAGCTTTAAATTCTACCTTTGGAATTTAAGCTAAATGGCGTAAACAAGTAAGTCTGTTATTTATTCGACCAGCAGGGGGCGGGAGAGGTCTCCGACCACAGGGACCCCACAGTAACTCACCCTGCACAGTGATTTTGCCCAGGGTGCTGGCAGACCCAGCGCTGCTGACGGCAAAGCACATGTACTGGCCCGAGTCATCTGCTGTCATGTTGTCCAGGATAAGGGTGCAGGACCCATCGGGGTCCTCGATGATGATATGATGGGGATCGACCTCAATGGGTCTCCCATCTGGTAAATGGACACACGCGTGAATGGATAATGGACAGGCACCTTCATAGGAATCTTGACAGCACGCGTCTGCCAATGCTGTAACCTTGATGACAGGCCAACCTTCTGGACTCACCCTTGTACCAGGCGACTGATGGCTTGGGTGTGCCTGTGACCTTGCAGGCTAGCTTGACGGTCTGCCCCAGTTCCGCGGTGCAGTCTGCCAGGATGTCCACAAAGTCAGGAGAACCTATAGAGGAACCAGTCATTGGAGAGAACCACGTTAAAGAAGAACAAGCAAGTCAAATAAGGCACATCTCAGGGACCAGAAGATGTTTAGCATGTAATTGGCAGGTGGAAAAGGCACCCGAGGTGAGAGGTATCAGGAGGCAGGAGTAGAGGACACTCACTCCACGCAGGCATGTGGTAGCGCTGCTGCAGCTCACGCAAATCCCTCAGCCAGGAGTTCTTGATGATGACGGTGCGGGCTTGCAGCGTGTACTTCCTCACAGAGTCCTCGCGCTCATGCCAGATCTCGAAGGCGCGGTCGTCGCCCTCAACGGTCTCGTTCACGTCAATATTGGTCAGCTAATGAGAAAATTGACCGTGTCAGCTCGTTCGAAAAAGCATAACCACCAGTAAATCACTGAGATGACAGGTGATTTTTGGTAGGAACCCTTTCCCTTTACGATAATAACATCCACGGGCATTAACATGGCAGTTCACCTAGAATACTTCAAAACCTGGTAGGTTAAATGTTGGTTAAATCATACAAAAGGTAGAAAGTAGGACAGAGAATGGCAATGTTCAACAGCCATTCCTTATTAGGAGAAAATAAGCTGAAGAAACCGTTTCTCCTTCTGCCTGACCCTCACCTTCATCATGTTCTTGAAGACATAGCTTTGGGTGTCAGTGTTGGAGTCCCTCTTGGGCTTGCAGATGACGACATAGTTCTTGAAAAGGAAGACGTGCCGATGGTGGCCTCTGGATGAGGTCCGGATCCCTGGGGCGCCCTCCCACACCGTGAAGGGACCCTGAGCCAGAACACAAGACGGTAAACACACTGTTCATTTGGGGAGAAAAAAACACAATAGCAGATGCATGCTTTTCCAGTGGTCCAAGGTACCTTAGGAGGCACATAAAGTATGATCAGGCAGAACATATACAGTTAGGCCCAGAAATATTTGGACAGTGACACAATTTTGTTATTTTAGCTGTTTACGAAAACATATTCAAGATACAATTATATAATCAATATGGGCTTAAAGTGCAGACTCTCAGTTGTCATTTGAGAGTCTTCACATCCAAATTGGAGCAAGGGTGTAGGAATTACAGCTCTTTAAGACATAGCCACCTCTTTTTCAGGGGACCAAAAGTAATTGGCTGCAAGAAGGCTGCAAAAAAATAATAACAAGGCTGCATGGGCTCTTCCCTCATTAACCTGTCATCAATTAAGCAGTTAAAAGGTCTGGAGTTTATTACAGGTGTAGTGTTTGCATTTGGAAGCTGTTGCTGTGAACACACAACATGCGGTCAAAGGAGGTGAAACAGACTATCCTGAGGCTGAAAAAAAAGAAAAATCCATCAGAGAGATCGCAGAAATGTTAGGAGTGGCTAAATCAACAGTTTGGTACATTCTGAGAAAAATAGAGTGCACAGGTGAACTTGGAAACATTTTACTTAGGGTTATGTTTATTTGTCCAATTACTTTTGAGCCCCTGAAATGAGGAGTGTTGGTATAAAAATAGCTACAATTCCTACATGTTTAATTGTATGTTTTTGTTCAACCCCTTGAATTAAACCTTAAAGTCTGCACTTCAATTCTGTTGTAGTTGTTTCATTTCAAATCCAATGTGGTGGCATGCAGAGCCCAAATCATAAAGATTGTGTCACTGTCCAAATATTTTTGGGCCTAACTGTATGTGATATTACAGGAATCTTGAGGTTATTTAATGCCATGGAACATATATCAAAGCAACCCAAACAGAGAGAAGTAGGTGTACCGCGGCATCCCTACAGCACACGTTGTGTAGATGACACAAACTCAAAGTGAATCAGCTTCTTTTTCCAAGCTACGTGTATGCTGAACTGGACAAAGACTCAGGTACTATTTCACTATGAACACTGGTATATGGACCTTTATACCCTGCTAATTGTGCATGCATAGATACATTGTTGCATTATTTTATTTTTTTTCTATTCTGTTTTATGAAAATTACTATTCATGATCCATGACCTAGGACAGCCTGCTACTTCATTTTATTGTTCATGTGCACAATGACAATAAAGTTGACTTTGAATATCACTAAAGGCCCTGTTCCGTTGAGTCACTCAATGAGATCTGTGTTCTCGATCGTAGCCGATTCACCTGTCTGATGGGCTCGCCCAGCACCTCCAGCGTGGCGGGGTAGTTCTCAATCAAGGAGACGTGGTGCGTGTTCTCTGCGCGACGCGGCAGGGCCGAGACGACGGCATAAGCCTCCTCCAGAAGGCAGCAGTTCTGCCCATTCCTGGCCTTGTTTCTGATCAGCTCCTGCACACAGGAACCCTCATCCTCAGACCCTCTACGGAACTGAGAAACTCAAATGCACTAGTTATGTCACGGCACCTAAAAACTCATAGTTTTATACTTAGTGAAAGCACAATATGCAACATCATATAATAGCATATGTCAGAAAGATGCCGGAAATGGTTAGTCAGCCACAAATGGATGAAGGTAAAATGACATCACATGATTCTAATGATAGAACCAGGCAACATTTGTCCAGATAATGCAAAATGTCATACATAAAACATAACTGGGCTTTTGCCTACTCACACATTTTCCATTAATTTCAGCTTTAAATAAAAAGACAATACTTTGTAAGAAATTAAAAATTGTGTAATCGAGTAATATAAATGTATGTTAATCTAATCTCCTACCTTGAGTACGGACTTGTATTTCTGTATCCTCTCCAATGGTCTTTGTAAATATGCGTTCACGCTCAGCACTGGACCTTCTGAAGGTTTAGTACCCGACAGCTGTGTCTCAGTGTATTCCTGTTGGAACAAAATACTACAGTGAACACACATAGATTGTAGGGCTGTGCGATATGGCCTAAAATTCATATTGAGGTATAATTTGAACCATAGACAGTAGATAGTATATATTGCGGTATATGATTTGATCTGTAAATTTCAACATAACTGTTTTTGAAAGGGTAACATACGTCCATAGCAAAGGCATTACAGCAGGAAGTTGTATAATAAACTTAACACATTTCAAAGCAGTCATGAACGTTGAATATTTATTGTACAAATCTGCAATTTTAGAAAAAAAAATATAAAAACATTTCATGTAAATTCACTGGTTCTATCTTATATTAAAAATACAGGTTGGTTTTATAAACTGTTTAGGTAAGCAAAAAACAAGACACAGAACAAGACGAGTGTTATAACTCCATCTATATTAGTATGACCATCTCTCCCATAAAGGTCCTGCCAGGCAGAGTCAAAATCTCTCCCGTTGCCCAAATTTATATCGTATACTGTTTATACCGCCCAGTACTAATAGATCGCTCATCTGTCAGTTTCACAAGGCAGTGCTGGGAACACCAAAGGCTTCGAGGAAACCAAAAGAGCCAAAATGGAGGCTAACACATGATATCCAGGTTTGCCGACCTTGAAGTACTGGTGGACATTCTTGTTACTGATGGCCGCTTCGGCCTCTGCCTGGCCCACTATGTACTGCAGGTACTTCTCAAAGCCCTCTGCATTTCTGATGAAGCGCACGGCCACGTCGTCGTCAGTCTCACACTCGCTCAGGCTTGGCAGTATGGAGCTGTAGGATAGGAAATGCATAGCACACCAAACAGAGTAACAAAAAACTGCACAGATATTTCATGTGTAGCTGCAATGAGTGTTTTTAGATGATCATTCTATCATGTAGAGTCAGGGGCGTATCGAAAAGGCCAAATACCCCCCCCCCACAAGGTAAACCACCTCCCGGTGTGTGTCCCCCCCACCAATTACCAATTCACTAATTAGTTGATCGCAGGGTGTCCAATGCAGTCAATTAATTCATAATAAAATCATGATCAGCAAATTATATTGACGGGAACCCCAACCCTTCTTACAAAAAAAACAGCATTAAATGTGAATTTATTGAATAAACAAAACAAAGACAGGAACCTGCTGTGGAAGGAATCAATGTCTGTGATGTTCCTGAAGATGGCCTCCTTTTGGCTGCTCACGCTGGCTGGAACATCTGTGCTGGTCTCCAGGTGCTTCAGGTGGTGGGAAGTAAAGAAGTCCATTTCTTTCACAAACTCCTCCTCGCTGGTGATGATCTCCTGAATCAGCTGGCTGAGAAACATTTGTCCGTTTATCATTACTACACATGAATATACAGAATCAACACACCATGGCGCAGAACAAACAGCCATCATCCTTTGGCTTAATTCGTTTGGTTTTCTAGATGTCCGGTGATGTCAGTTACAGAATCTCATTACATTTCGGCTTGGTGTTGCAGCTTCACAGATGTGTTGTGGACTAAAAACAAACCACCTGGAGTTTGGTCGGGGTAAGATTTAAATGCTATGTACCATAGTCTCTTCTTGTACTCTCCTTCAGAAACCTGCTCTACTCCAGGCTCCACCATCTCTCCACTAAGGCCAGCAGCATCTGACGAGAGCTGAAAAAGTTTCAGGTTTTAATATGACGTGTGTTTAATGTGATGAGATGATTACTCGCATGCAGGCTGTCCCTTAACAAAAAATACCATAATCAAACCATTAACAACACCAAAATAATAGCAATTTATTATGCAGTACAGTTATATCTTAACATGATAGAACACAAACATCTGGATATGAAAAGCTTGACAGAACGACTGCATGCAGTGCCTGGTAGATGTTATATTTAGCTATACACATTAAGCTCTTTGTGTGACTTACCCAGCAACCTCGAGGTTGGTTAGCATTAAGCTCCCTGCTGTAATTACTATGATGGGCTAAATAATTTGTCATTGCGAGGGGGATCGGATTTGAGTTGGGATACCTTGAGCTTCTTGTCGAGGTACGCTGGGGGGACCCAACCCTGGCGGGAGGGTGTGGTCTTGGTGGGTTTGGTGCGGATGAGCCATTTGAGAGGGTGGGCTGAATCCAGAACCTCCACATACTGGCCCTCCTTCAGGGATATGGCCTCCTTACTGGGACCAGTGGGGTTATAGTCGGCCGTGGCGACATAGATATCAAACATCTGCAGAGAGGGATGGTTTAAACATCAAAATAAAGTTAACGAAGAAATTATGTATTGTTTACTATACTCCATTTTTTCTTTTAACAGAAGTTTGATTGAGGAAAAGAAACTAGATTAGTAATATATACCTCATGGGGAAATGCAATGAAAATGTTCTCAATTACCTGTTAAACTTACATGATAACTGTCTGCTCTGTTTCCTGTCTAAAATGACACCATTATCTAAGAAACAAAAGTTTTGCAGGTCACAGATACAGGCCCAAGGCCCACGCGTCCGGAAAAGGCACACCTCTCCTCTGGCATCGCCGTCATCAGACTCGGAGGAGGAGTCCGCGATGAGGGAGGCGGGCCGCGAGCGACCATGGTGAGGGGAAGCAGTCTTGGTTTCATCGTCGCTGTCGGCCCCCGGTACACGCAGTGAGGCTGTGGAGTGTTTGGGACACAGCACAAGAGTAAAATCAGCACAAACCATAGTACTGTATATATTAGAGGTTTCCAACCTTTTTAGTTCCGTGGTCCGGTTTACGGCATACAGAGATTTCATGGACTGGTAAAATGCAAACAAATGCAAACAGTCCATGCAAACATGAGGGGCTTTTATTTTAGTTTAGTTTATTTATTTTTTTATTAACCAACCCCTCTGCAAAATGCCCATTGTTCCGTGGCCCAGGGGAATAAAGGACGAGAGTTTGGGAACCTCTAGCGCAGGGATGTCAAAGTCAAATTCATTAGAGGGACAAAAAATCAAATTTGCTACAAGCCGAGGGCCGGACTGGTTCAATGTTTATTAAACATACTAAAATGATTGCACGTAACCTATTGAACCAAGACCTAACACGGTGTACTGTATTTTATTTAATGATTAAATGAACAATCCAACATTTTTGTATGGCTCTGTCACTAATTTCAAGTGAAAACATTTTTCAACAGGTTCACAGACAAAAACAAACTTCCTTCAAAGAAGAGTGAGTTCACGGCCTACCGTTGCATTGTGGGTAATGGAGTATCGGTGAGTGCAAAACAGCAGCAGGCGGCTGTGGCCTGCGGGCCGGTTCAATTACTAATCAAATATCATCCCGGGGGCCATAGATAATTCAATCATTCGGGCCTTGACTTTGACACCTCTGCTCTAGTGTATATGACTGAGCAAAGGAGGGTGAAGGCAGGAAGAAAAGTCCCATCAACTATGATATTTCACATCACAGTCAGAGAGCTTCACACTTGGCAAAGAAGGTAATCAACTAAACAACCCAAAATGTCTCTTACTGTCAGCTGAACAGATATGAATAAACCTTGAGTATTAATGTTTCTTACGATGGAGAATGTAGTCTCCACCACTGCAAGAGGACTCCCAAAGTCATCTTTCTGTCAGGAAAACACCCTACGTCACCATCACACTGTTCTTATATGCAACCATCGACGAAGAGAGTGCTTACAGTCATTAGTGACATGCAGAGTATAAACAACTCAAAACAGACAACATAGTCCCGCTACTACAGAATAAAACAGCATTCGTTTAAGTTTAACCATAGACCCATGGTGAAAGTGT
The DNA here is from genome assembly GCA_019775955.2 of Pollimyrus isidori. NCBI lineage: Eukaryota > Metazoa > Chordata > Actinopteri > Osteoglossiformes > Mormyridae > Pollimyrus > Pollimyrus isidori. The sequence continues at coordinate 3,837,459 of JABFDZ020000084.1, forward strand.
ATAAACGCCTCATTCCATTTATAGCAGGCTTAGCAAATATCACTGCTCATGTGCAACAGAAAAACAAAATCAAATCCAGTATGCGCTTGGTTTAGAGGCCATTATGGGTAAACTGCCACTCTGAAGGAGAAAGTAGTAAAAGTCGTATTGATTTTTGCTTGCAGCTAGGAAACGTGACAGTTAAAATGTCTAAAATATAGCTGCCTCTGAGGCAAGTTCTTCAATCATCATAAAGACTCTTTAAAAGGAAATGAGGAAACTAAAAGCAAGTAAATTGAATTAAATCCACAGCCTGCTGGCACAAATTCTTAGCTTTTTAAACGGCCAATTGAAATGAAAGCTTCAATGTTTTGTCAATTTAGGATTCAATATCTGAAAGTAGTTCAAGGCAGGACAAAAATCCATAAATCAGGGAGAAAGCAGATATTTACTGATTGGGTAATTGTCTGGTGGGAGGTGGTGGGTTAACACTGCCTTGTGAAAGCCAGGTGGTGCACTAAAGAAACATCTAGAATCTAGGAAATTCAACTGATATAGTATATGGGGCAGAATACAGCGGATACATACTGGATTTGGGCCATGACCTCATCCACTGGATCACTTGACGGTTCTGAAAGCTGTCTGAATAACAAACGAATGGTTGAGTGAGCAGGTGAGTGAAGGGATGCATGGATGGATGGATGGAGGAGATGAAAGATAAAAGATGTAATGACAGAGCTGTAAAAAGATCTACAGGGGATCAGTGGGAAGGTCCATTCTGGTTTGGGCGGGCAACAATTCCAGACGTTTACAAAGTAGGTTGTATATATTTGTACACACACGCAAAGTTGGAAAGCCAGGGACCTGCTTCATAAAGCAGGATTTCTTGCTTAGCTTGTTGGATTTAAAGTATTTGGGTACAGCGTGTGGCTCAGTGGGCTAAGCCTGTGTACCTATGATCATGAGGTTGCAGGTTAAAACCCAGCCTCAACACATATGGGGGTCCTTCAGCTCCCTTGCCTGCCCTTTGTGGACAACTGACTCCACAAGGAGCAAGTTGAGGGAGGTGTAAGGACAATTTCCCCACAGGGATCAATAAAGTACTGATTATTGTTATTTAAATGTGCTTTATCTTCGTTCAATTACATATAACCCATGCAGGGGCATCAAAAGCATTTTGAATGTGGGGGGACACACTGGCATAAAAGTAATATATTATGTTAAATGTGGTGGGGTCCAAACAAATAATTATGAAATGCCCATGAACTCACGCCACTTTACATCCAACAAATTATCTGGCTAAGCAAGAAATTCTGATTTCTAAAACCAGTCCCAATTCAAGCCTGGTTGACTGATAGCTATTGTTAGCAATATCAGTTGATAACACAATGCATGGTGTTCTGTGCATAAAAACATTTTAGTAACACTTAGAAGTTTTTGAACAGTACTGCATGTACGACCGATTTAATGAGCCGCAAATAAGATGTTAGTGTTATTAATCCGTATAAAACTACAGATTTAACTGCTGTTGATAAAGAGTGCGGCCATCTTGAATTCTGAAGTTAGGGTTCAGTAGATTCCTCTGAATTTCCAAGTAGGAATTCCAACCTCAGGGAGTGTTCAGTTGACTCTGAATTTCCAAGTTACGAGTTCAAGTGGAACGCAGCATAAGAGCCACACCCATGGTGTATTTAACAGCTTGCACAGCAACACATAGCCAGACTGTTACTTAGTCACAGCAATCACTCATGCTTCTCATGTCAAGCACTCTTTAAGAGTTGGTTATAACATGTATAGTTTAAATATACAGTACTTAAAAAAAAGCCAACATTAACAATTAAGAAATCTAAATATATTTGGGGCCCATGAATATATCTCATTATGATATATGATATTCTTTGTAACACTAACACAGAATGTAGCTGCTTTTTTGTACTTTCAGAACAATTCAATTCCATTATGAAGTTAAGAAGCATAATGAAGAACAGCTTCTGATAATTAACAGTTATTAATCAAGAACATAATCTCTCTCCAGCTATAGAAATCCCTCCTAAAGAGTTTCAATGGTACACTCCAGTGCTTCTCCTCACCTTGGGTGATCTTGGCAGATACCATTTCGGTGATTTGGGTGGTAAGCTTCTGAATGAACTCATCCGTGCCTACCTCACCCAGGAAAGCGCTAGATGATTTTCCAACTGCAGGGAATAGAGAAGGAAATTACTATGTGTCTAGAAATGGGACAGTGTCAATGCATTAACAGGAACACTACCGTGTGACGCAACACAATCTTTAAATATGAAAACTGCTCCAACCTTTTTTAGAACATGGCTCGTCTGTGGGTGGACTGATGGTGATCCCAAGAACCCTGAAGGAGACACAGGTAACATCATAGCACCCAGCTAATTATGGAGGATATTGTTTCAGTTTTATTAGTCCATGTGAGTGGGATTTTATTTAATAAATCAAGCAAGATTTACATTGTGTATAATGTGGCTTTAGGGACAATACATAACTCTGCAACGTTAGATATTATTGTATTCTTGTTGATATATCAACTTACTCTTGAACTGATTTGGCTGTTTGCTTCTCCACTTCTGCCCTCTTTTCTGGCACTGAAAGAGAATTAAAGTATAAATTTATGGTTAGCTTCCATGTGAAAAATATCTGAGGCACTTGGCATTATAAACGTCAGCTAAAATAAATGAAGCGATTCATGTTAGTTGATTTATGACAACATCATAAAGGAAGTAAGCGACATCATAAAGGCTTCAAAAATGACATCATAAAGGAAGTAAGCGACATCATAAAGGCTTCAAAAATGACATCATAAAGGAAGTGCTCACCGTCCTCCACCTCCAGCCGGGCAGTGCAGACAGACTGGCCAGCCGAGTTTGTGGCGATGCAGGTGTAGGTGCCCGTGTGGGTCTTGCTCACATCCATCAGGATGAGACTGTGCTGTCGGCCTGAGCTGGCCATCTTGTACCCATGTGTGTCTGGCTTAATCCAAAGCACGTCCTCGGCAGACTCCTCTTTCAGCCAGGTAACGGAGGGATGGGGGGAGCCTGGGAGGGTTAAGAGGGCAAAAGGCAGAAGTGTAACCACATGGAAAGTCCTCTTTCACTTCCTCCTGGCAGCAGCAGACCAGCTCCACATCTTGCCTTAAATGACTGACCTACCCTCCCTCCCTCCCTCCATCCATCCATCCATCCATCCTTCCATCCATCCATCCATCCATCCATCCATCCATCAATCATAGTATTATAGTTAGGGCTGTGGGGATTACAATACTACCCAAAACAATGTTATAAGAAAACACTAATAATAAAGAGTTGTACCCCCCACCCCCCCAACCACTGCTGGGGTGGTCACCTTCCACTTTGATAGACATGGTGATGCTAGCCCCGCTCTTCACAGTCCGGTTGGGGTAACGCTCCAGGAAGCGGGGGGGCACCAGGGGCTCGGCACCTTTCACCAAAAACAAACACAGGGCACCCACCCTAAAGTCAAACTACATGTAAAAGCCACTTGTGTCTGGCATGACTCAATTTTCAAGACACCGTTCACCACAAAGAAGCAGGTCAGGTACCAGAAGAGGACAGCAAAAGAAACAGGAGGAGAACCTACAAGAACATCTATTTACCTTTGACTTTGGAACTATCTTCTGGAAATTTCTCTCCAGGCCCTGAGGAAAAGTGCACATTACTTCCAAGAGAATGAATGAAAGTCCTGACAGTACTGAATCAATGTTAAATGGCCATTAAGGCCACAGGTACTGACAGAGCTAGACGTTGAGCTGCTCTTGAACAGAAGTGCAAAATCAATACAACAATTTGCGTTCTGCTGCATCAGAGGCCAGAAACACAGAGTCAGGATGAGAGGATGCTAGAGTCAAACTTAATAGGCACTAAAAAGTAAAAATAGTCATACAAAACCTGCTGCTGGACTTTGGGGTCCCCCAGGATATATTTTACGGTCTTACAAACACATCCCTTTAATGTTTTGGTTTGACGTCGAGGTGAAGCCTGGTACGGCCTGGAGACTCACCCAGCACCAGGAGTCGGGCGGAGGAGTAGGCGGAGCCAGCAGCGTTGCTGATGTAGACGGAGTACTCCCCCGTGTCCTCCCGTGTCACCGCGAGGATCTCCAGGCCACGCACGCTCCTCTCCTCCGTCATGCGCACCCGGTCTGAGGGCCGCAGAGGCTGCCCATCCTTGAACCAATAAACTCTAGGCCGGGGGTAGCCTGGCCAAGTGGACAGTGAAATTATTTCTGGAATAATTTATGCAAAATGAATAAAAATGTGGTGTCATAAATTTTACTGTCAATGTGCGCTAATCTTCTCTTGGAAAAGTGTGGCTGTATATTTTGCATCAATGCTTTTAAAACAAAGGCCACAAAAAGTGATGACAGCCAGCAACACTGCACTTGGTTTGACTGAATCTGGTGTACATTTTCTACAGGTAATCTGTAAGGTTAAGGTGAATTGTGGTATTTAATGAGGAAGCAGATGATTGACCTTTGACCTTGACCTGCATCTTGGCAATGGGTGCCCCGGGGTAGATGTGCACATCACGCAGCTCATCGACCACTTGGGGGAGCTGCTCCTCTTCTGTGACAGACTCGAAAGCTTCCGTTTCCCTGGTTAGAAAACCACACCCAAGTTACTATCCACCGATAGCATTCGGCGTGCAACATTACATATCGATTTTTCTATTTCTTCAGCCAGTTCCATGCCTACTCTGGTGGGATTTTGTGGAGTTCCTTTTACAGTGCTTGCAGTTATGTCCAACTGGACTTACCTGGACTGGTAGCCCTTGGCGCTGATGTAAGACGAAGTCTCTGTGGCATCCGCTGCAGTATCATAGTCAGAGCTGCAGGACACTAAAATAGAAGAGACAAAAAGAAAAGAAAGGATAGCAGATTCAGGATAACGGTGCCTATCAACATATTAAAATATAGTTAAATGTTACCTCTAACATTATTTTGAGGATGTTTACTTGGTAGTCTAATTCAGTAAATGGGAGAAGCGATTCATTTTATTCAACATTTAAAAATATTTATTTAATAACTTAATTACATCTCCTGAGAGCTTAAATTAAATATTTCAGCAATATGTGAAGGAGGAAAGACATGCAAATGGATTTACATATCATCCAAACAAATCCTCAAAATCTATAAAAGTTTCAAGAACAAAAGTCTGAAGACTTCACTAATTCTAGTGAAGGAAGATACAAGACCCCAAATTCAATAGTTGGTTGGCTTATCGTGTTCTGACATTTTCATTGGTTATTTCATTGCTTCCCTCTGGGTCATGGCAGGCATTGGTTGACAGCACAAAGAAGTCTCGCCTACTGCAGGAATCAAAACCTTGTTTCTTCTAAGACTAACTGGAACCGGTTCACAGGTTTAGGTCTTAGGGTGTACGTCTTAGGACCCAGAGGAGCGACTCACTGTCCACCCTGAGCTCTGCCACCGTGGAGGCGATGCCTCCGCTGTTCTCTGCGACGCAGCGGTACGCGCCCATGTCTGAGGGCCTCGCCGTTGTGATGATGAGCTGGTGGCAGCCCTCCTGGTCCTCGTTGATCATGTAGTGATCACTCTCCTCAATAAGCCTGCCGTCTTTAAACCAGCGCACGGTGGGTGGGGGCTTGCCGATGACCACGCAGTCGAAGCTGACCGGGTAGCCTTCCGGCACTTCCTGACTCTGCAGCTCAGTCAGGAAGATGGGGGCCGCTGGGGGAAAACAAATCACAGTCAGATCTCAGGGGGGAAAACTACTTCTGATAACATTTTTAATATATCAGCAGTACAATGCATCATGCGGAGCTGGAGCAATCATTTGCATAATAAATTATTGTAATGCAATACTGTTAAATTACTAGTCAAAGTGGCCTTGCTGCTCTTCTTGAGGTACAGTAGGATACCAGAGACGATGGCCCAGTGACGGACTCATCCTCAGAGCTGATGTAAAGGGTATGGGCTACTTCTTTCTTTGGGACTGACTCCACAATCAACTCTTGTGTTTGCGCAGAGTGTACTCTAGTTTTTTCTAAATTGCCCTTAACATATGGTGGTGTGCATGTGTTTATGTCTTTGTAAGCTGTGCTGCAGGCCACAACTATACTAGATTTATGGGTAAATAGATGGAAAATATTCCCCTGGGTCTTTGGATTCAAGTTTACCAGACGGCCCAGCCATGAATCCAGAAGGCTGCCTGTCCTGCGTGGGTGTCCGTGAGCCGTCCTGCACATAGCCCATCTTCATGATGCGCAGTTCTATTTTGTGGGGGACCCCTTCCAGGATGGTGGTTTCGACAGGAACCCCATGTACAGTGAACATCTCACTAAAGCGCTTAGAAGCCACCCGGGCTTCTTCGATGGTGTTGAAGCGAATGTAGATGTAGTTGTCGTCCTCGCGGTATGAACGGGGGTCCGGGGGCGGCATTTCGCCTTCGTCTGCGCTCACAAAGGACTCCTCGTCCATGCCCGGCATGTCTGCGGGTAGCCGGTTCCCAAGAAGACGCCGTAGTCGCCTGCTGGCCTGCCGGAGGGACTCATCCATCTCGCTGCCCGAACTCTCCGGCTCACTGTCAGCGCTGTAGCCATATGCAACCTGCAGGGGTCGCCGGCCCGACGACTCCCGTGGCACACCCACTGTTACCTTGGCGCTGTGGGTGGTCATTCCAAATTTGTTTGACACCTCACAGGTATAGACACCCGTATCCTTAGTGGTCACCCCTGTGATCACGAGGGAGCAAGTGCCGTCATTGTAGATGTCGATGTGGTGGTGCTTGCCATCCGTCAGCAGCTCGCTGTCCTTCAGCCAGCGAACCTTATCAGGTCTGCCCACTGTCACACACTCCAGGTGGATGGTACCGTTGGGCTCCTTTGTCTGCTCCTTGAAGACCTCCTTGAAGACAGGCCGCAAATCCTTGCGTGCCTTGTAGCCTTTAAAGGCCGCCTGGATCTTAACAGCTGCCTCCTTCAATTCAACTTCATCATCCTTACCCAGCTCCATGGTCTCTGACTCCTGAACCTGTTCGGCTATCTGGAAGTGCTCATAGAACTTCTTCGTAGAAATGCTTTGTGCCTGGCCACCAAGAGTCACAGTGGCCTTGCTGCTCTTCTTGAGGTAGGATACCAGAGATGATGGCCCAGTGACGGACTCATCCTCAGAACTGGTGTAAAGGGTATGGTCTATTTCTTTCTTTGGGACTGGCTCCACAATCAACTCTTTGTCTGTAGATACAGTTTTTTTGGGCTCCTTGCCATCTTCTTCGGGCAACTCAGAAATGGAATCCAATGTCGGCTCCCGGCTCATGCGGCGCTTTTTGGCAATGGCTTCCCACAGCAGGTGCAGGTCCCCTTCTGAGGCCGCTTCTGGGGGCAGGCTAGGCTGCCCACCGTCTTCCTCTACAACCGACGCTGTTTGGGAGACCTCACCTGAAGACGGGACAGAATCTAAACTGAGCAATACCACTAGAAAAAATAAGCGGACAGTTAAATCTTCCTATTGCAGGTCACAGGGAATATAAAAACTCAGAATAATTGGATATTGACAAACAATTAACTGGACTAATTAGTGTTACTGCATTGGGAAGATAAAAAAAATATGGACATGAATGGAAAGACAGCAGAAGGAAGGATATCGGATTTATTCATAATGAGAATATTTGGGTTTATTTTTGAACATCTCAAAGAAAGTCTGCACATATAGTGTAAGCCTATCCTGAATGTCAATGAAGGACGATGGTTGGAAATGAGGTCTTTCTGTACCTGTGGCATAAGGTAGCGGTCTCTTACCCAAGTACACGGTCTGCGGTAGCTGGACGGGCTCCCCCATGCCAGCTTTGTTCAAGGCCGCCACACGGAACCTATACCCCACATCTGAGCTGAGGTTCTCCACCATAAACTCTGCATCACGCACAGGCTCCGAATGGCACGGCAACCAGAGGGCGCTGTCACTCAGTCGCATCTCGACTCGGTAGCCCAGGATGGGACTGCCCCCATCGTTGAGGGGGGTGAACCAGGATAGAGTCACAGTTCGATTGGTCTTATTCACCAGCTCAGGGTCTTCGGGGGGGTCAGGGAGAGCTGTGGATGCAGGGGATGGGTTCTGGTTACCATTTATAATCCTATGAGGTGACAGTTAATCTATTTATAACTATTCATTATAATGCATTAAATTGTTCATTTTATTATTCAGATTTTTCAGAAATATTCCATTATAAAAGAAGTCAACAAACCAGAAGAATATCTGGAGAAATGTAGTTAAACAGTTATAGAACGACACTGTTTACCACCATATTTTGTCATTCATATTAGCACATTTAAAGATAACGTCTTCTGAACTTGGCTTGTGTTTTGAAACCTTCCGAGAGGTCAGAAAGTGGATTAGAAGCACGTCTTTTTGGCTAGGGAGCCATCAGAGTGGGATCGCACCGATGACCGTGAGCTTGGCGAGGGACAGCGCATCACGGGCCGCGAAGGTGATCTCCTGGGGGGGCCCAGCCCGGGCACAGCGCAGGACCAGCTGGTGCGAGCGCCCCTCAGTCTGCATGGTCCAGTTGTCGCTGGCCTGCAGCTCCGTACCGTTGGCGTACCAGGTCACCTCGTTCTCAGGGATGCGCTCACTCAGGGTGCAGCAGAACTCTGCTCGCTCACCCACCACCACTGCCTGATCCTCCAAGGGTTGCAGGATGTCCAGCTGCCAGCCTGAAACCACCACAGCCTCCGTGAACACAGCATTTCCCCATTTAACCCAAAGCCAAAATAAATTAGTTTCTTTCTATTAATCTATATATCTATAAATATGCCGCCCGATGGAAATCAAATTGCTGCCAATATCTGCAGTAGGACCTTTTCCACAAGAAATAATTTGATTATTTTAGAAATAACCTTCCATATTTTTAGTTTAATTCTTGTTCTAGACCACAGAGTCACAGATGCTCACCTTTGACAGTCAGCAAGGCTGACGTGGTTGCCGTGCCAACCTGGAAGGTGACCCTACCACTGTCCACCGGGTGGAGCTCCTTCAGCAACAGCAGGTGGCGCCGGCCGTTCTCAAAGGCCACGATCTCCACGTTGGCGGATTCACGCACCGGCTTGCCATTAATCAGCCAGCAGCAGTTCTGCGTCTCAGGCCGGGACAGTGAGCACTCAAACAACGCTTCGCCACCGTCCAAAGTGTCCGCGTTGTCCAGCCCCTGGATGATGTCAACGGGCTTAGCTGTTGGTGGGAAGATGGTATGAGGATGTGGTATCAGATTCCTCAAAATATGATCACATCTTAGTTATAGTGGCAGCATTAAAAATCTAGTCTTTTTTCTTGATCTGATTTTTCTGTCATCACCCTGTAAAAAAACGAAGATATGTCAACCTTCCTCGGGAGTCAATTTCCCCCTACATTCCTGCATCCAGTTTTCAATTCCACTGTTACAATTATGCACTAACTCTTCAAGAGTCATTTGATTTTAAGAATTCCTACAGAATCCTTAAGTTCTGTGCATACACTTCATTTTGTGATGAAGTTATTATCATCGGAAAAAATAAAATAAAAAACACACACATATATATATGTACAGTGGTCCTCCGCCTATCGCAAAAGTGACCCATCAGCGATACGAGAAAATCTGCGACATAGACTTACCATATCAATTTACATTTTTTTTTTTTAGTTTAAGCCTTAAAATACGTCTCCCACACGCTTTAAAAACATGCAAACTTATTAAAACACACTTTGTGAACACATGTGATATGTGGATGTCAGGCTAAGGATATGAGTAATAATTATAATAATAATAATATGTGATGTATATGTATACTGTATATACACATCTCTCTCTCTTTCTGCCTATGTGATGGAATATGTAAAAATAAAAACACTTTAAGCTCAGTATGGGTTCACAAAAAGTTTGCTCGCAAAAAATCGGACTACAAGCAAGGTACACGATGCGCAAAGAACTGTGATGCATCTGGGAAAAGTGCACAATATAGCTATAGTGGGGGATCACTGCATATATATTTTTGTGTGTGTGTGTGTGTGCGCGCAGATCAGTTTTTCCAGACAGCATAATTAGCTTTCCAAGTTCCCAAGTCCACTTTAATTGATTTCAAAGACCTATATAATTCCCGTTATGACTACTGGGTTTTTAATTGACGAAATGAAAGTAAAGATCTGATAAGTAGGCCAAAGCAGCAGATGAAAGGCAGCAAGGTGGTCCTCCCATTGAGAGACAGGCTCACCTTGCACCTCTAGGACAGCCACCACGCAAGTGCCCTCAGCCTCACAGGAGTACGAGCCTCCATCCTGGGCGGCTACGCGGCTGATGTACAGCCGGGCCACGTTCCAGTCCTGCTCCACCACCACCCGCCGGCCGTCTGGCTGCACAGGCCTCCCGTTCCTCCTCCAAACTGCCTTCACGGGCCGCGAATACTGGCAGATGAACTCCACGGGTTCGCCCTCCAGCACCTGCTCGTCTCTCATGGCACTGACCACCTCCACTGTAGGATCTAAGCCACAGGGGGAGGAGGGGAGCCCACAGCGAGGACCAGTATCAGGTGCTGCTCTACAGCACCCCCCAGTGTAGAGACCAGATCACAACGCCTGGAATTTTCAGAGTAGAATCATTTTTTTTCTGCCACGTGTTTTGGTAAAATTTATACCAGCACCTGGACTGGAATACATTTTACCGAATTTGAATACAAGTCGCAAATGTTCTAAAATCGTTCCATTGTTCAGTTGGTGCCCTAAACATCTGGCACTCCGTATATCCAGAACAAAAAACACACACCCTACTCCAGGTTTTCCAGGGCTGTATGGTCAACTTGGCACCCTTGCACGTTAAACTGCTATGGGGTGATGAGTGTGGATGGAATTGCAGGCAGAGCACAAGCCCAGCAAGGGTTAGGCAGGTTTTAGTACCCGGCAGGTGGTAGGAAATTTGGAACAGCAAATAGCCAGGGCAGGTAGATGGAAGGCTGAGGTGTAAGTGGTCAGTTATTAGTTTGTCCCTCCTCACGCACACTTGCCAAAGACCTGCTCAAAACCAGCATTTCCACACTCTTTCTGGCAATAATAACCATTATCATAAAGCTCCAGGCCCCCGCAACCCAGTAGGATAAGCAGGTTGGAAAATGGATGGATGGATGGATGGATGGATAAATCAGTAACTATTGCTTAGATATTAACCATATCCATATGACTTTTGTGACCTTTGTTACCAAAGATTCACTCACACAAACTTGTATAATAACATCCATCCATCCACCCACTGATTTTCTATACCTGCTTGACCTATTAAGGGTCACGGGAGGGCAAGGCAGAGAATAACCCAGGATGGGACACCAACCCATCACAGGGCACACACACATTCACACCTATGAGCAGTTTGGCGACTCCAATGTACCTCAGAAAGTTTTTGGAATGTAGGGGGAAACCAGTGAACTTGGAGGAAACTCCATAAATGACCAGGGGAAACCATTACGTACATAACACAATCCTCATCTTCATCATTGAAAAAGCAACTCAGTTAAAATTTAGAATTTTAGAAGACTGATGAGAGAAACAACCATTGTCCCCTCTCTCATAAACAAATCTATTGGCATAATAACCCCACACCGTCATAGGTATGTCTGCATAACAGCACAGCATATCATTACCATTAAAATTAAACATAATATACTGCCCTTGGTGAAGTGGACTAATAATCACCTAGTACACCTGTCCATACCTCACAGATTCTGTACTTAGGTAGTAAGTAAAGTTCCTAGTCTGTAAGGTGGGGCATAAACAGTGCAACAAATTCCAAAGATATAAAGATACCAACATTTCATCCATCTGTACATCGACCTTGCTTTACATGGCGTGAGTTTGGGGCCGACCCCAGAAAGAGCAGGCTACCAGGAAATTCCCCACATGGGACGCCAGTCCATCTCAGGGAAAACACACGATCACACACTTTGAGGATGTTTTCGATGTACCAGTTCATCCAAGTGCACATGTTGGACGGCAGGTAGAGAAGGAGCATCCAGAAATAATCCACGCGATATAGGGAGATGCCACAGATCTCAATCCACCACCGTGCTGCCAACAAACATGTCTTTTTTTATCTCTGGCAAGTAATTTTCCACAACCATAACATCCAAAATATGAAAAACTTAGAGAATCTGCAAATTCTGAGTGTTGCTTAGCAACAGCAAGAACCAGCAACATTAATGCCCCCGCCCCCCTTCAAAAAAGGAGTGCTAATGAACACAAGGAATAGCAAAAAGACCTTTCGAACAAAAATCTCACAGGCCATTGTAAGCAACTGGCTTAAGGAAGCAGCTTTTCATGGATTTAATTTTTCAAAAAGCTCATGCATGGCGGAAGCACGGAACCAGTGACGCAGCACCATGAGCCGCTGGCCCGCTGATCAACATTACCCAGTCGACCATAACCAGTGTCGCTGCGCCATGAGCCGCTGGGCTGCTGATCAGTGGTGTTGTAGTCAAGACTGCCTAAACCGAGACCAAGACATTGCCTGGAGACAGGAGGGTATCAAGACCAAGACACTGCTGAGACTTGAGGGTACCAAGACCAAAACCAAGTCCAAGACTAAGACCAATACACACTAAGGTGAGACCAAGACCAAGACAGAAAACATGCTAAGGCTAGAATTGACATTGCGTGATTGATCAACTGTAGAGAAAAAGGGTATTGCTGTAAAGTGTCATTACTCGTTAAATCAAATGTATATGTTGTTATCTTTTCAATTATATTGTCCATATGTCTCTCATTAAAAATCTCCCGGATTTGTCATAGTTATGAGGCCTGATGGAAAATAATATTCTTAGCAATCCTCTCCTATAGCCACTTTATCAGACCTCATCAAGGAAAAGAGATGAGATGTACCAGAAAGATGTTCATATTAAGTCTCTTATACCAAGGACAGAGACCTTGGGTAAGCTATGAATTGAAGAGAATGAGCCTCCAGATTGACTTGCACCTCCAAGACCGTGCTTTATAATGAATGTAAAATACCTAATTTATTTGAATTATAACTATACTATAGACTTTCGGACATTTTCAGACATTTCTCTGCCGACAAAGCTATGATGCAATGTGTATGACGTATGTGGATTGTGAAGCACTGGCAGTGTCTGTTGAGAAAATGCATACAACGTGACGTTTTAAAATAGATGCATCTGACTGATTGCATTTGAACTGAGGCGTGAAAAAAATAATGATACTGTTCTGTGACAATGTGCTGTTTTCTCTTTTTTTCCCCATCCCATTCAGACCGCTATGTCCGAGACCAAGAAAAGACTGAGACTAAATACAGTCGAGACCAGGACTAGACGGAGACCAAATTGACTCGAGACCAAGACAAGACCGAAACCACTAAAAAACTGGTCTTGAGACCGCTCTCAAGACCAAGACCGGTCTCAAGAACTGCAACACTACTGATCAGCATTACCAAGGCGACCATAACCAGTGACGCAGCGCCATGAGCCGCTGGGCTGCTGATCATCATCACCCAAGTGACCATAACCAGTAACGCGGCGCCATGAGCCGCTGGCCCGCTGATCAGCATTACCCAGGCGACCATTAATGCTTTTCAGCTTGAGTGCTGCAGTTACACCCTGAGCAGCTGATATGACTTTTTCTCCATTTCTCAGCCTCCACTGGTCAGTGACAAGCAACAAGCCTCATTTGACTAATTTATAAATTTGTGTGTGACGAAATGAAGGCATGACAGATGACCCACTAATTTTAAGCTCTGCTTCTCTCTCTGAGTTGTAGTTCAGATTCCGCAACCTTAAGCGTAATGTTATAAAACAGCACTTATAAAGATAACTGTGATCGCAAAACAGAACATATTGAGATATTACTGATTTATAAACTGGTGCTGATTTATCATTTATAGCAGGCATATTTGCATACACTTTTAATGCCAAGCATGTCATGTGACACAAACATCACCTGCCATTCGTGTTTAGTGACATCACTGCAGCTCTGAAGTCAAGGGCGTAGATTTGGGTATTTATGGCAGGGACATGTCCCTCCCAGGGGCAGACTGGCAACAAAATGCAGCCCAGTGACCAGGGTCCCCCATGGTATATTTTGCTGCAGACTGGGAGGAGGGGCGTCTCCCCTAATGTATTGGAATATTCTGCCAATCACAATTAACTGAATGGCCTCCAATGAAATAGCGCAGCATCCATTATTCATCTCCTGAGATAAACCTGGAAACAAGCTGAGGTATGTAGGCTACGTAATGCCGGGGATGAGGAAGAAAGACAGACTCTCAAAAGCTCTAACAAACTCCTGAACTTCCCGAAGGCCATTCCTTGCCTTGTCCCTACCAATATTGTGGGGGTACCATGTGTGTTTAGGGGTCCAGGGCTGATTAGGTCCCAACCAATGCTGAAACCAAACCTACTCCCTTGTCTGGTGTGTTTCACACTCATTTGACAATGCTGCACTCTAGAACTGAAATCTGTGTTGACCAGCAGATATAGAGGGATGCTGAGGAAAGGACCAAGCCCCTGTTTCTCGGTACCTTTCACCAGCAGCTTGGCAGAGGATACCAGGCTGGCAGCCTTGAAGGTGACCGTGCCTGAGTCACTGGCAGCCAGGTTCTTTAGGACAAGCGTGTGGACGTGGTCACCGGTGACCCCGATGTTGGCGAAGGCACCCTGCTGCAGCCGGGTGCCATCCAGCCACCAGTGAGCATCCCTGGCAGCCCCGCGGGACAGCTCACAGCAGAACAAGGCCTGCTCCCCCACAAAGACATCTGTGCTCTTCAAGCCAGACACGATCCGCACCTCCTCCACTGTGGAGCGAGCCACAGAGAGTAAGCCTCAGCGTCACATGACCCTCATTAGGCTTTTCTGGAAGATTTAACTCTTGCCTGATATACTGAGGCAATCTACTGTGAATATTTAGCACCTCCAAAAGCTCTGGAACAGCATCATTCAGAATGAGCATGTCCAACATGGTCTTTATCTTATTTTACTCTAGCATTACCATTCCAGGGGTACATGTCGTGCTTCCTAACTTACTGATTTTTACCGCATAATGGGTGGTGATGCTCATCTTTTTTGGAATGTCTATGTACCTTTTACTGTTAGGGATGCTGTGGTCAGCTGGTCTCCAGCATCGCAGGTATAATAACCACTGTCCTCAGGTTGGAGGTCATGGACGCAAAGCTCCAGCTGCCGGCCATCCTGCTTCATCTCGTACTTTCTTCCGGGCTGCAGAACCGCACCTCCCTTCCTCCACTCCACGGGGGCACCAGGCTTGGAGAGCTCACATCGCAGGATGGTGCTGCTGCCCTCCATTGCCTCCAGGCTCTTCAGCTCCTGCTGAAAGAAGATGGGCTCCCCTAGAGGCAAGGTGCGGAAAGAAAAAAAATAAATGGATAAGACAATGCTGGGGAAAAATAGCTGGCGGGGATATGGAAGAAGGGAGAAAAGAGACAGGGGCAATGTTTTGTGGAGTTTCATAGCTGAAGATGTTCTTCAGATCCATTCTTCCAAATTGGCATGAAGATCATGCATAGTCCTACAAAGATGCAACTCCTGCCTTAGTAAACCTCAGTGGATTGGTGGGAATTTCCAGCATAGATGCTGTGGCTACTGGGTTTATTTTAGAGCCATGCACCTCCACCCTTGAATACATCATACCAGTCTGCTCTTCCTACAGCTGATTCGCCTGTAAGTCACCAGGCCTTCTGCCTTTGAAGCTCTGCTACATTAAAAGCTCCTACTGTACGGGCTGGGAAGTCTTAAAGTCTTTCATTGATCGATACAGAAGAGCCTGCCAGGAAAACACTCCACGTTCTCAAAAGTTTCGTGTTAGCCGCACCGCTAATCACACGATCTTCTTGTCTGCTGCAGCACTCACCAGTGTCTTTATTGCATCACAAAGGGCTTTACAGGATTTGTTACAAAAGAAAGCCATGGAAGATGCAATAAAGAAGAAGAGGGTGTGGGCAAGAGGGAAATGTATACACACCTATATAAAGATAATTTCTAGAACTATAACCATGCCGTTACATCTAAAGAAGTAGCAGCAATCAGCATAAGCATTAGGGTGGTCAAGGGCCAGCCATGCGAGGAACAATGCTGAGATAGAGCTTCTCATGGCTAAGAGACAGGACGAAGGTGAGCCATCGATGGAGCAAGACCACCTTCCGCCTTCTGCCTTCTTGCCTCTACCTTTGGGCTTGTCCAGCACCAGCAGGTTGGCAGCAGTCCTCTCCTCGCCCACTGTGAAAGCCACGAGGCCTGAGTCATCTGGCGTGAGCATCCTTAGCACCAGCTTGTGCCTACATCCCTGGCAGCACATCTGGTTGAGGTCGTTGTTCTGCAGAACGTTGGCGCCCAACCGCCACTCGACCTCCATCACATCGGGCTGGGAGAGCTCGCATTCGAATCGCGCATCTTCGCCTGTGGTCACAGCTACGTCACGCAGCCTCTCTGTGATGCGCACGCACTCTGCCGGAGAAGATGGCCATGGGGCAAGAATGTGGGGAGGGGGCTCCATACTTTCCCCTTTGACAGCTTAAGCATTGCCACACTTGCAGTGCCAATACTTAGCCAAACTCAAATAACGAAATACCCTAAACCAGGGGTCTCCAACTCCGGCCCAGGAGAGTTACTATCCAGTAGGGTTTCTATCCTACCTGGCTTCTGGTGATACACACTTGTTTCATGTATTTACTTGAGTACTGTGTGACAGAAGTCCGGTAGGATAGAAAACCTACAGGACAGTAGCTCTCCAGGACTGGAGTTGGAGACTCCTGCACTAAACAGATCAACTGTGTACACAGCAAGTACACGCAGACAGCTGACCTACGCTGAGAAGGTGTAAATATATATTTTAGTGTTGATATCATGTTAGCAGAATTACAGAAGTATATATTTTCAAAATCTGCTTCTCATTTTGCCAATGTCATCTATCACATAAAATTTGAGCTGAGAAAACATATAGGGGTTTATTTTCATGATATGAGCAAGATGTCCTGTTCTTTTTTGGCTCTCAAAAGTATCTTTGACAAAAGTTTATTTGGAACACAAAAATATGGAGGTGCTAATCAAAAGGAATAAAAGAAAATTAAAAAAGAGTAATAAAAGGTTTCAGTGTTAGATTTCGGGTAGCATGAGTTCAGCCGCAAAGTTAAGAGTTGCTCAATGTCAAAGACCAGAAGGGGAAGCTGAGGAAACAAACCAACTACCTGTTCAAACTGGTAGGCGAGGTTGCCCAGTTACCTTTGACTGTCAGTTTGGCCTTGCTTGTCTTGTCCCCAACACAGCAGCTGTATTCACCAGCATCTTCGGAAGCCAGCTGGTGGATGACCAGCACCCGTGTGGATCCCTGGTGTTGAAAGGTATACTTTCTCCCCTGAGACAACATCCGAGAGCCCTTCTTCCAGGTCACCAGGCCTTCGGGGCTGGAGATCTCACAACACAGGTAGGCTTCACCACCTTCCTTTGCCTCCACACTCTCTAGCTCTTTCTTGAAGACCACAGGAGCCGCTGCCAGGACAGAAAAGATTGAAAGAAAGGCCACCATTTGTTACGAACAGTCCTCAAAGGTCATTGTTGCATCTGATCTGCACTGTTTACCAAACCAGTAAAAACACTGCAGTGCCCACAATTGCTGTAAGATGTCAACTTGACCACACAAATAGTCTCTTGTTTTTTATATCCAATTTCACTTACCACAAAAAAGAGTCTACAGTCGCTTCTAAAATGTATTTGCAAACCTGGCCGCCATTAATGAGAATTATAGAACATATCCGGAAGAAGCACAGAGAATGATGGCCATCACTGTTCTCGGTCTTTCTGTTAATTACAGATATTGGTCCACAAACCTGAAGGTACGCATTTTGAAAATACAGAAAACTGTGACGTGCTTTGTGTCAAAGAGCACAAAGAGGTCCTTAGCTGCAAATTACAGCTAAATAGGGCAGATTAAAAGAAACTGGGCACATGAACTGCAGGAAGACAAAGGAGTTTCAGTGCCATTAGTCAACATAGAAGTTTCAAGACAAAACCTTCTTCAGATTTGACAGGAAGACACAAATACAAGCACACAAATAAATACACAGTAGCACCATTGCAAAAATCAAGGTGGAAGTGAGATCAAAAGCACCAATGAAGATGACCACCAATTGGCATGAGCTCATTGCCTCCTCTCTGTCCACCACACACCTTTGACCTTGATTGAGGCTGTGGTCTGCTGGTGTCCCGTATCGCAGGAATAGTCTCCCGAGTCCTCAAGCGTGAGATTGTTGATCACCAGTTCAACCTTTGTGCCCTCTGACCTTATCTTGTGCTTGCCATTGGGCGTCAGGACAAGGCCTCCCTTCGTCCACTCTACGTGTGCCCCAGGCACAGACAGTTCACAGCTCAGAGTGGTGCTGCCCCCTTCTTGTGCCTCCTGGCACTGCAGACCACGAAGGAACATCACTTTGGCAGCTGTGCATGAAGAACGAAGAAGGAGGCTTCCTCCTTAGTGTCATGATGTCAAAAAAAAACATAAAATGGGACAAAACATCTGAAGCAACAGGGCAGAAAACCCTAACAGAGTGGGATAACAAATTAACCCAGTACCAGTCAATGCCAGTTGATGGACAGAAGAGTAAGTAAAGTAGAAGGAACAAAAAGAAGAGTTGCAAGCATAAAAAAAATATGTGGGACTATTTTCTCAACAATCAAAGGCCCAAATCAAGGACCTTTAACCGGGAAGATTTATGAGCCTTTATGATTCCAGGTGGCACCAAACAAGCAAGATTTTGATGGATACCACAGTGCCACCTCACCTGTGACCACTAGCTGAGCAGAAGACGTGTGGGCACCCATGACAAATGCAATGGTGCCCGAATCTTCTTGGGTGACATTTCGGAGAGTAAGGGTGTGCATTTTGCCCTCCACCTCGATCAAGTTCATCTCATTATTTTGCAGTGGTACACCCTGCAGCATCCACTGGACCTGAGGAGCGTTGTCATGGGAGACGTGGCACTCAAACCGCACGTCATCTTCCTCACGCACCGTGCGATCCTCTAAGCCCTTAACTATGGTGACCTCCAACTCTGTTTTGAAAAATCCATTAGACACCCAGGGTAAGACAGGGGACTGTACACACACACACAGACACACGCACAGACACATGTTCTATCTTACTGATCAAAGCAGGGAATTAAAATGTGAGTAGGTGCAAGAAACTCCCATAGATCAGAGTACACTTAGCTATTCTAAATCAAAAAGTAAGAATAAATAACAAGAATTCGAACATTCCAATTCCAAGATCCAAAAATGAGGGAAAACACAAAAAAAAGCAGGCAAAGAAATCTGGATTTGATGGAAAGAACATGAACAAGAGATTCCCCCATTGTGATGAAAATGGATGATGTGGATTCATGAAATACCATGTAGAAAGTAAGAGTTTACACACTGATGGCAGCCATGCCATCTCCTTGTCATAGTGACAAGCAGAACTCAGTGACATCACAGAGAAGAAAATCCTTTACCCACAATGCTTGACGTGAATGCAGGTGGGTGACACTGGCCAATGAAACAATAGAGATGAGGTAAGAGTGCCAGAGTGAGTAGAAAAGGAACAGAATCATTTGGATGAGATGCTAATAGGTGATTCTTGGCAAGAGTCATTCTTGTACCCCCCCCCCCCCCCCCCTACCCTGCACGGACAGCCTGGCCGACGTGGTGTGGTCCCCAGTGTTGCAGGTATATTCTCCGGAGTCTGCCACCTGCAGGTTGTAGATGACCAGCTCCACCACGATACCCTCCTGCTTCACCTGGTACTTCCCACTGGACTCAAGGGGCAGACTGCCACGCATCCAGTGCACCTCAGCACCAGGCTTGGTGACCTCACAGCGAAGGTTGGCACTAGCGCCCACCTCCCCCTCAACGTTCTCCAGTGGCGTCCGGAAGAACACCGGCAGTGCTGTGGAGAGCGTGATGTGCGCCAAAGGGCACATTTTCCACATTCTAAATGCACCCTCAACATGACCAAGAAAACATGACTTTTCTCCATGTTCATCAGCCTCGATCACATTCACCATATTAGTAGCCTAAATGTAGTTTGACTTTCTACGCACATCTATCATTCTAGTTTCTTTAAAGGAAAATTCAACTGAAAACATGCCCATTGAAAGATAGTTAAAAAAGTTTTGGCCTACCCTTCACTGTCAGCTGGGCTGTACTTTGCCGATTCCCTGTATCGCATGTGTAATCCCCTGAGTCCTCTGGATCTACACAGTGGATGACTAACTGGACATGGCAGCCATCTTGGCTCATTTCGTACTTGGAACAGGGGCAGAGATCCACCCCTCCTTTCCTCCATTCCACTGGAGCCCAGGCCTTCGATAGCTCACACCGGAGGACAGTGCTACCCCCCTCCTCAACTTCCTGATTCTTCAGCTCTTGCGTGAAAACAACTGGGAGGGCTGCCATTTAACGGAAGGAATATCAAAGATGACAGACTGAAACCGATCATGCATAGCTACCACTTCCATTAACGGAAATTACTTGATAATTCTCTCATTTCTTGGTGGTTAGAAGTAGAATACAAAATTTCTGCTACAAAAGGGACATTATTTTGAATGCAGCTTAGCAGTAAAAGGGATATGGGTTGAGACACACACCTTTGGAAAAGTTTGTTACATGACGAACAACAAGGGGTCTGTATCACAAAGCAGGACGCCTTGCTTAGCTGGAGAACCTGTGAGATTTAAGGTATCCCAGTTTAAATGGACTTTATCTTCATTAACTTTCATTTAGCATAGACCCCCAGACTGCCATACATTTGATAAATCATCCAGCGAAGCAAGAAATCCTGCTTTATGAAACAGACCCCAGCAGTTCTACATGCTTAAAAACTATTCAGTTCCTGATGAGCAGGAAACACAGAATTGTTCCACTGACTAGCAGCAAATGCCACAAGCATATCCATTACACGCACAAGTCATTTTCTTAAAAGCGATATGCTGGAAAAAGGACAGCAGGAAAACCACATAAAGACTGATGAAAGGATCAGGAGTACCTACATCCAAGTTTTATGTCTTTAAATTTTCTGTTTAGAAGAAAATCCATGAAAATCTTCAAAGCATGAACATGTTTCTGAGGACAGAAACCGCACTAGGATGAAACGACTGTTGGGATGTAGACAGTTTCCTACCGTTGACTTTGATTGAAGCCACACTGGTTTTCTCCCCTATGTCACAGAAGTAGTCACCCATGTCGTCCATCTTCAGATGGTGGACCACGAGTTCCATCGTGGCTCCAATTTGCTTTATTTCATACTTTTCACTGGGCTGCAACACCAAGCCACCTTTCCTCCACTCCACCGGAGCTCCAGCTTTGGAGATCTCACAGCGCAGGCTGACACTGCCGCCTTCTTCTGCCTCTTGGCCCTGAAGCTCACGTTTAAAGATAACCGGAAGAGCTGGAAGCCCAAAGGAATATAAAGCAGGTTTTCAATTCCAGACTTTTCTTTTGCATGTAAATAAGAAATGGTTAACAGCTGCTATGTAGAAAACAGAGGCAAGCAAAGTCCCAGAAATGGCCTTTTTAAGTTATAAAATTCCTAAGTTTGTTTCCGTGGTGTTTCAACATTGAATGGCATCCCCTTAGAAGTTGCTTGGGAGGACTCTCAAAGATGAATATATCATAAAATAAATCAGATTTAACTTAGGCTCCCAGTTACATTACAGCTACAGTTCTCCTTCCGGGGCAACACAGCCTACAAGAAATGCATACAATGAACTGCAGTCAGGCATAACCAAAAGAAAAATATTTGCTATGCAGAGGAGGGAAATATAACAAAGTATAATTATTCATAAATTATTTATAATGCAATGGATAACTCAGAATCTGTAATAAAATCTGCAGAACGATGAAATCTCTCCCACATCGGCAACCCCTCTCCATAAAGCTCACTGAATATGAGACGATACGAGGCATGAGGTGATGAGGTGGCTCCAGACATCAGGAAATGTAAATCCTAGGTGGCTGTCCTACCGTTGACTTTGACTTTACACGCGCTGTGTTTGTCTCCAGCATGGCAGCTGTAGTTTCCTGCATCCTCAAGTGTCAGATCACTGATCTTCAGCTCAGCACAGGTGTCCTTCTGCTCTGTGTGGATTTTTCCTCCAGACCTTAGCGGCTCTGATCCCTTCCTCCACTCCACCGGAGCTCCGGCTTTAGAGAGCTCACAGCGCAGGGTAACGCTGTTGCCCTCATCGGCCTCCTGGTCCTTCAGCTCACCTTTGAAGGTGATGGGAAGTTCTGGGGTTCCATGAAGTGTGAAATATAACAAGCATTGCAGATGTGAATGATCAAAGAACTACATCCACAAAAATGAAAACAACGATTCCAAAGCAGAAGTAGGCAGAGAGAATGTGGCGTCTGCAAGTTTACAGCAGAGCCAGTAAAGAGCAGGCAGCTGTGCAACTAAAAAGCTCCACAAATGGGGTCATGAGGTCAACATAGGAAAAGATAAAGAATCAGAACCAGCACAAAACGTCCCTTTGATCATTCTTTGCAATTCCACCAGGGGCTGCTGCCTCCTTATCCATAATTCCACCTTGGAGCTTAATTATGTTGACCTATTTTTGATCCTTATATCAAAATATCATTTAGCTGTTCAACTCTCTTTAACTCTTCAATCAGCCAACCATACCAGCATATCAACAGCAAACTTTAAATAAGTTTTCCATGTGTATTCATTTTCTAGTTATCTGTTCACTAAAATAACATTTATAAAAGTGCAGAGACATTCCAGTTGCTCTGTAAAACCAAGGATTCCTCCTACCATTGACTTTGAGGTGTGCCGAAGTCACTTGGCTTCCACATACGCAGCTGTAGTCTCCTGCATCCACAAGTGCCAGGTCAATGATCTTCAGCCCAGCACAGGCCTCTTTGAGCTTCATGTGGAACTTGCCTCCAGACTTGAGCACATCTTTCCCCTTCCTCCACTCCACTGTAGACCCAGGTCTGGAGAGCTCACACTCCAATGTAACGCTGGTGCCCTCATTGGCACTCTGATCCTTCAGCTGCTCTTTAAACGTTACGGGAAGCGCTGGAGATGTTTCAGACGTCAGTGAAAATGACGATGAAAAGTAAACCGGACGCAAAACCTCTATCAATTACAAAAAAAGAAAAAAAACAATGCTCATGCTCAAAGTTAATAACCAGTTAATAACCAGTTAGAAGGAGTTAAACACTGATGATGAAATTAACAAAAAACAAGACAATGTACACAGCCAAAGACACACAATATCAGGATAGGCAACCCTGATCCCAGAGTGCCGATGTCCAAAAGGTTTTCCATCCTACCTGGACTCTAAGGAACCTGATCTCAGGTAGATATTTAGGTAGATAGTCACTCATCAGGTAGAATGGATACCGGAATTCCAGAATCAGGGTTGCTTAGTCCTGCTCTGCACTCATAGTCCACTTTTTGGTTAGTCAATTACATGTGAACAAGTATACCAAGTTCACAGAAAAACATTACATTCTTCACCCAGGAGAAACAAAAAAATGTGATTGACACAGTGGTGACATCCTACCATTGACCTGGACGTTAGCCATGGTCTGCCTGTCCCCACATTGGCAGCAGTATTCCCCACTGTCTTCAGACTTAACATCATTGATCTTCAGCTCGACGGAGCAGTCCTTCTGCTTCATCAGGAACTTGTCTCCCGACTTCAGCACCACTCCACCCTTCCTCCACTCAACAGGGGCTCCAGGTTTAGAGAGCTCACAGCACAGGGTAATGCTCTCGCCTTCCTTGGCCTCCATGTTCTTCAGCTTTTCCTTAAAGTCGGTGGCTGTAGCTAAAATCAATAAGCACCGCTTTACTGTGCAAATCGAACACAGCAACATTTCCCAAAGATGATGGTGGAAAGCACAGCTGCTTCATGGTTGATGTTTGGGAATTTTCTCTCAAAAATCTTAATTTTCAAACCCTAAAACCAAAACTATCCCCATGACACATCTTACAAAGGTTATCCTCATAGTTTGAAAGATTTTCTATTTGCTTGTCACAGTGCTCTGGAGTTAATCCCAGAAGCGCAAGGCAGGGAACAACCCAGGACAGGCTGAACTCCACACACATGGAAACAGAGCAGAGACTCCAACCCTGGTCTCCAGAGCTATGAGGCACACAGTATCTGTCCATTTATATATATGTTATACATAATATTATAATACATATACTATTTCATTAGTCAAAACTAGCATCAGACAAAGACAGACATTTTATATAACACGTGGTTAATGGATAAAGTGATACAACATGCTGAGGAGTTAATCTTTCATGGACAATTAATTAAAACCCAAATTGTAGTACTTTATGATAATATTTAAGAATATAATGAACTAATGGCAAGCAATAAAGCGCCACATGGAAATAAAATATCTGTAAGTAACAAAAAAGATGATTTGGCGTTCTCCTAGAAAAGATGACTGATTTGGATGCAGCCCAGCAGATCCTGAAACCAAGCCATGGACAAACAGGGGATCATCATTCTTCAGTCGGAGGTCTAAGCCTTCTTGTGGTTAACAATCCAGGCATTTCCACTTTCCTAAGTTGCAACTATTCTCAGCTTCACTCTCAGGGTATCCTTTCCACTTACACGTTTTTATAATTTCCACGGAAGTATCATAAGAAGAATATATCCATCAGTCCAAAACAGTACCTAAAAGTACTATACTGTACATATTGCAGGCATGCATAAATTGTATACTGCGCTTGAGTGGTGTTTCTCAACCAGTCCTCTGGGACCCCCAGGCAGCCCGCTTTCTCGTTCCCTCCCAGCTCCCAGCCAATCATGAACACCAAATATCTGGTACAGGGGTGTTGGGTGATGGGAGGGAGCAAAACTGTCTGGAATGTCTGGGGTCCCTGGTGAGTGTGTTGCTCTAGAGTACCAATTCCGTTGAAAGTATATCAGATAAAATTTGCTGCGTTATAAAAAGAAGAGAAGACCATCATTCCGGCAGACAGAAAATGCGATTGCAGTGTAAGAGGAGAAAAGAAAACAAATATAGCAAAGAGTGAAGTGAATGAGGTCTATGATGTGGTTTTGAAAGGAAGTCTTCCCTTACCCTTCACTGTCACCAGGGCTCTGGTGGTGGCCAGCCCTGCCTCACACTCATAAACCCCTGAGTCCGTCTCCTCCAGATTCCTAACCGTCAGCATGGCCTCCTTGTCAAAGTGACTCACAGCCCACTTGCTGGAGTCCTGGATCAAGCATCCATCCTTGTACCACTGGACATCACAACTCTTAGAGATCAAGCATGACAGCACCAAGTCCTCGCCCTCTGCAGCCTCATAGTCCTCCAGTCCTTTAAGAATCACCGTGGGCCTTGCTAAAAAACACAAACCAGGCAAGGCTCCTCCTTGTAATCCCAGGAAACTTTCATGTCCCTCCATTCCTATTCAGAAAACCTCCCACTCTCTTTGTATGTTTAACAGGTACCAATAGTCAAACCAGTTCTAAAACAGAAAGTGCAGTCTCTATTACACTCTGTTACTGTTTAAATCAGCCAAAAAACTGTGTTTATAATCAGGTAAAGAGGAGCAGATTTTACATAATTATGATATGAATGATACAAAAATTTCAACAAAAAATCAGAAGCGATGGAGCATTTAGAGCTGTAAAATAAGGACACCAAAGATAAAAAAAAGCGTCTTATGACGCTACAGAATGGTGTGGCACTCTTGGACTATCCACTGGGTGCAAGAAGGTCCAGAAGGTATTAATTCCAGTGCAAAAAAGAATCAAAGAAAGCAGAAACTGAAAGCTTCCTGGCAGAACTTTCATGATGATGGGGTCAAGACAACAAAGCATTGTAATGCTATGCAAAGAAAGGCATGGTTACCTTTGACCATCAATGAGGTATATGCAGTCTTATCCCCCGCCACTACAGAGATGGTGCCCGAGTCTTTTTGTGCCAGCTTCTTGACAGTAAGGGTATGGTACCCACCAGGAAAGGCTTGGATTTCATTGAGGTCATTGTTGTGCAGGGGAGTTTTGTCAAGATACCACTGCACACCGACGTAATCACTAGGGCTAATGCGACATGTAAATGTGGCCACACCCCCCTCGAAACACTCAATATCTGACGGTTCCTCTGTGATTTGCACTTTCTGACCTGGATGCAACATAAACATTGAAATGCATACCGATGACCTGACAAGATTCAATGGACTGGATTTCTCTCATTTTTAGAAGAATACTATCCATGTCAAAACAATCAAAACCAAAAGGAATTCAAGGAATTCAAGAAAAGAGCAACATTCAAGACAAACTGCAGATATTAGAAGAGAAAAGTAGGGGAATCGCAGAAATTTCTCCCTTCCAAGCATCCAGCTGAAGTCTGAACTGAGACTACCACTATAAGACAGCAGCATGCAAACAGCGAACACAATACCAGACAAGGGTCATCATACCATACCAACGAGCTGAAGATAAAACATGAAAAAAGAGAAAGAAGCAATCTTCTAAACAAGAACTGCGCAAACAAGATGACTGTGTGTAGATCAAAAATATATTTAACATAACGGCAGAACACAGCTATGTAACTGATTCAAAAACAGCTTCTAATGATAATCCTGATCTGTCAGTTGAAGAAACACCACAACAGGCAGGCATAAAACCAGCAATAATGAATCCACTGGCAATTTATATTGCAGTAAATGAAACATGAGCAAGAGTTAAAACGCCAGACACATACTATCCCAGCCTACAGAAGTCTAGCTAACGTTATATGATGTTTTTCTAAAAATTTGCAGACAACGTTCTTATTATAACATTGGACGTTTCCATACCTTAATTGTAACATTTTAGAAATAATCCTAGAATGAAAAATTGTTAGCAGGGTTATTTCTAGAATATTCCACAGCTTCAAGTCATCTTTCAATCCAGGCACCATATCCCAAGGTCCAGATACCAATCAGAGTACTAACCTCTAACCTTTAACTCAGCGCCTAGTGCCGACTAAACCGTGGACCACTCAGGTCTTACCTTGCACCAGTAATCGCGCCCGGGTCTGAGCAGAACCCACGTCACAGCAGTAGGTGTCACCGTCACTCTTCTCCAGTCCCTGGATGCTAAGGGCGAGGACGTTCCCCAGTTGCCTCATCTTGTACCTGCTGCCCGCTTTCAGTTCTGTCACTCCCTTCCACCAGGTCACCTTGCTTGCAGGCCACTTGGTTTCACACTCTAGTGTAGCTGTGCCTTTCTCCTCGGCCTGGATGTCCTGCAGCTCTCTCGTAAAGACATGGTCCCTCTCTAGAGATGAGATTTAAAGAGAGTACATTTGACCCTTCCTGACAGATAAAAATTATGACAAGGGCACTGAGTAAAAGCTTCCCCATACAAACCCAAAAAATGTGAGTACTGTACGCTTTCAGCATACATAGAATTACAGCTTATGGAGACCCTCTATCTTGCCTTTGACTTCCAGCTTAGCTGTTGTAGTGGCACCATCGATGTCGCATGTATACTCCCCAGAATCCTTAGATGTGGCTCCACGGATCACCAGTTTTGCAACTACTTCCATCTGGGTGATGTCATATTTCTGTCCCTTCCGTATAGCCTTACCATCCTTAGACCATTTAATGTTGACCCCAGGCTGGGTGGTCTCACAGCTAAGCTCAATATCCTCACCCGGAGCAACACAGAGGTTCTTTAGCTGTTTGGTCACAACAATGGCTTTCCCTGTAGGAGAAAAGTGAGAAACTCAGACATGGCACCAACTACGTCAAGAAGAAGAGCAGAATTGAGACAACTCACCCTTCACAGATAATGTAGCTGAGGAACTGAGGCCTTTGATGGTGAAGATGATATTCCCTGCTTCAGCCCCTGTCACTCCCTTGATGGTCAATGTGTACTTGCGGCCCTTACTAGAGATTTGGTAGCGACCGCCGTGAGTCACGGGTTTTCCATTCACTGTCCAGGAGCACTGGTCAGTGCTTTCCCGCGATAAGATACACTCAAAGCTACAGTTCTCACCCTCCTTGACCTCCACTGACTTCAATCGTTTGGTAATGCCGATGGTCAAGTCTGCAGGTAACCCAAGGAGAAAAATGAGTGCCCTTCAATACAGTCATCAGAAGAACAATCAACATGGACAGTTCATTGCAACGCCTGAAATATGCATTCCAATCAATTTTTAAAGGTTTTTAAGATAAGATTAACTTAACTGATCTCAGGGAGAAATTCTGGGATTTACCGAATACTCTTAGTTTTTGTGCTTCCTCTACTCAGGTTACCAAATACGTACCCTGTACCGTGACCTTCGACTTGGCCAGGTCTGTGCCAAGGTCACAGGTGTACTCTCCTGTGTCTTCCTGTGTGAGGTCATGAATTCTAAGACCCAAAGACTTTCCTGTATGCAAGAGCTCATACTTGTCACTTGTAGCCAGGACTACACCATCCTTTTTCCAAACGGGAGAGACTCGTGGCTTTGAGGCCTCACATTCCAGAGTAATCGTGCCCTGCTCCTCCCCCATCACGTCATCCAGGGACTTGAGGAACACTGCACGCTTCTCTGTGGGAATGAATAATATTGAGGGCATCATATAGTAAATCCTCAAGGAGTTGCCAACATTCTTCAATCAGTTTATGTATTGGCACCAAAACTGTAGGATCCCAAATAGGGCTATATATTTTCCCTTTAAGATGACCCAAACAACTTGGCTTTTAAGAGAACTTACATATACCAATAGAAACACTTATTACTCAAGTCTCAACTGTGCCACTTTATTCCAAGCTACAGTATGGAGTCATTAGTAAAGGGCCAGCAGCTGGATCCATCCTTTATAATTCTTACCTTTGACCTTGAGGGAGGCAGATTCTTTGATCTCCCTGACCTTTATGGTGATGGTGCCCCCATCTTCTGGTGCCAGGCGCCTCAAAGTGAGGGCGTGTGCTTTTCCCATGTGTTGGATTTCGTTGACGTCATTGGAGCAGAGCACCCTGTCGTTGAGCAGCCACTGCAACTCCTCGTCAGCATAGTTCAACTCACAGGTGAAGGTAGCATCACCGTCTTCATCCACCTGGACATCTTGCAGGTGCTTGATGACGTTCACTTTCCTCTCTGTAGTTACAGGGGAAAAGTTGTAATTTGTAGATACATTCATAGTTAACCGTTAAGTGAACCATAACAAGGAGAAAATGGAACTTGAGAATCCATAACGGGGGAACCTGAGATGACTTTTTTAGCGATTGACAATATGGAAAAAACACCAGCTACTATGGGTTTCAGACTTCTGACCTTCCACTGTGAGGGTTGCCTTGGTCTCTGCTGGCCCAGCCTGGCAGCGGTATTCTCCAGAGTCTCCACCCACCAAGTCCATGATGATGAGTTCCACACGATCTACGTCTTGCCTCATCCTGTACTTCTTAGACATCTCGAGGAGAGTCTGGCCTTTATACCAGCACACTTCCTTGGCTGTGGCAGAGAACTTGCAGCTAAGGGTGACAGACTCTTTCTCCTTGGCTGTGGCATTTTTCATGGGCTGTGCAATCTCCAGGGGGCGCTCTAATCAAGAAAGCACAATAAATATGAAGCTATGCGTCAATGAATGTTTTTTTCTCTAATAAGTATTTGTTGCCTGTATCATCTTCAAAGTTTCAATTTATCAGATGGTTTTATCAAACTTGAAGTTCAATTGAAAGTAGGGCCAACAGTCCCTGAAGCAGAGCATCTAAAGGTTACTGGCTTTGCTCAGAGACCCAAATACCGGTGACCTCCTGACCACATGCAAAGTGTGTAAAACACACCATTCCTAAAGCATGCATCAAAATAAAACCCATTAAGAAACTGCAACAGTACTGTATGGGTACAAAGTTTCCAAATCACACAATGCAGTGCAACCTGCATGAAAATGTCTTTTACGGAAAATTTACCTAATTTCACCCCCATCTATATCTAACAACATACATATCTACCAACAAGAGAGCCAGCTCCATCCCCCAACCCAGCCCAGCCTGACATCTGCCTCACAGTCGATCAGGTGAAAAGCCAGCTCAAGAGGACGAAGGTAAGGAAGGCAGCGGGGCCGGACGCAATCTGCGCCAGACTGCTCAGGGACTGCGCAGACCAGCTCTGTCAGGTGGTCCAGCATATCTTCAACCTGAGCCTGAGCCTGGAGAGGATTCCTGTACTGTGGAA
>JABFDZ020000084.1:3888640-3907773 GCA_019775955.2 Pollimyrus isidori
AAACAACTTTGGTAAGATATATCTTAAGAATCTTCTTAGCGCGCTAAGAGTGTTCGTTATCGAGAAACCGGGCCCAGAGCAGTGGGTTCCCATATGGGACATATATAACTCAATCAGTTGGGTTTGTTTATATAAAAAGTCAATGTCTGTATTAGAAGGCTATTAAAAGAAAAACACTGGCAACAATATCCAATAACTCGTACACAAGTTGACATTTACCTTTGACCTTTCTGGGCTTTAAACACCACATACCCAAAGTACAGGGAGCAGGTCACATAAGCGGGAACACAGGCGCCAACAACTTTGTCAGAGGGAGGATGCAAGCAGCAGGAGCTCGAGCGTGTCACTCACGGTTTTGCCAAAACTCTGCTCATTCGTGAGTCTTTGGGCTCCAAATGTGAAAGGGGTCGGTGTTTCCGTCAGTACGAAGTGTAACGTGAAACATATGAGCCGGGGATTAGCGCCGTTCAAAACGAACGGGACATTCCATTAAGTCGAATCCAGTGAGTGGCCTAGATCGTCAGCTGCAGACTGCAGACACATCCAACTCAGCTGGATGTGTCAAACCCACTGGACACACTGCATGCCAGCTCAGCAGTGCACATCCTTCAGGATGCCCTTACTGCTGAATTACTTATTCTCCTCCAGACTACATCAGTTTTAAATATGGTTGGTTATTATTGTTATAGACGAATCCAAAATCCACAAAAACTCCACAGCACCACTACAGTCACAAATAAAAATTTTACTGCAATATTACAAAAAAAAAAATATATATATATACATACACAATTCTGCCGTTTTATGGAAATTCATTTAGGTTTTGTATCAGCCTCAAGCTGGAAGATGCAATCATTCATATTACTTATCATTATTATAAGTTTAAAAATGAATGAATGTGAATCTGTACTGCAGTGGGTTTCACTGCAGCAAACAACCTAGAGCCCAAGACAACAATAGATTACTAATATTTTTTATTTTCAACTGACAGGGGTTTTTTGCAGAACTTTGGCACTGCACTGGAGAAAGAATGTTCATGTGTTGTTTATCACAATTGAAAGAAACAACAGGTTTCTCACCACTTCACTGAATTTCATGTCACATGATCTCATTAAACTGTTCTCCAGGAAACACATAATGGTGGTCATTCTCCAAGGTCTGCAAGTCAGAACTACAGGCAATATTTTTCCAGCCTCATCCTACTCAGCAGCAACAAAAGCAAAGACTCATTCAGGGATACCTTCTGTACATGGCAAGGTTACTCTGCTGATGGAAAAGAAATTTCATCCTTCAACCACTATTATGCAATTCTGACTTTTTTTTGCAAAATGCCAGTGATAATCTAGTAATATCAGGTTATTGGAAGGGTAACAAAAAAGACAAACAATATTCTTCGAATTATTTACCTGCATTGCCAATGGGAATACAATTAGTTACATTCAATTGACAACAGTCGCTAAGTGACGATGGAATTAAGATCAGAAAAAAATGCTGTTTCCATTTGCAGTGTAATAATTTGCAAATAATTTTAAATGAATTCTAGATTCCCAAAAATATTTTTCCCTGGTGATTTCCTCCATAATTATTACCCGAATCCAGAGGTCTACTGGGAATTTGTACGATGGTGTTGTGAAATGTGTGAAATGTACAGTTGCCGTTATTTTGCTTCATTAATCACAGTGGGACCCATTGAATTCAGTCTTAGCAAACCGCATTGTGGATTTTTAATTCATAACTAGTAATAAACTCTGAAGACGTTCCTCAAAATGCAGCGAAGTCTAGCATGTATGCATTTACAAACTATATCGGAAAGCAATTCAGAATCCGGTAAAGAGGAAACCAGTTTTAATAACATTTATAACACAGAGCGCCACAAGTACTAGTAACCATGGGTCCTTAGTCCGGCAGCTTAGCAATGAAAACACAGTCAGGCTACCAGTGTCAGAGGTGATTTTAGTAAATATTACGGCTATCACTGACTCATCTCTAGGGTTTGGCAGGTCCAAATAGCGATTTTTTTTTCTGAGTAACCAAACGTGCCCAAAGGCATCGGTGCTGCAGTGAAATGTGTCCCCCGCAAAAAACGTATTTTTATAAAGTACATTTTAATGGTAAATGATTTATGAAAATGATTTTAGATAGATAGATAGATAGATAGATAGATAGATAGATAGATAGATAGATGCGTGGAAAGGGTGTTAAAGCAGCGAGAGGCAGTCATTTAGGGATTTAAAAATATCTCTATGCACACATCCATTTAATATGTGTTATATCGCGTATCATATCTGTCTCCTCTGTCTTGTCCACAGGTGTGACAAAAGTGCACTTGCGGGGTTAAGGCAGTGACGTTGGGGACTCGATCCTTAATTACAGTCAGCCGGGTACAGTGTAATTACGGCCTATCATATAATAAAGTTTTTTATCATTATTATTATATTGCCTAAATTTAAAGACCGATCAGTGGATGTGGTAAACCCACGCAAACTTCCTATAGTTTTCGCATATTTAATAATCAATATTGTTCAAAGCTTTTAGAAAAGTTAGGGCCTACTTCTAAGTCAAGCTGGGTGGGCTACATTCTTGATGTTATGCAGTTACTGCGGATGGATTATTATTTTGCAAATTATAAAACCGAAGTGTACTATTACTATAGCTTTAGCCAACGTTGAAAGACTTAACTCGACATTTTTTACTATTTACTTGCTGTATGCGCAGACTATTAATCTTCGTCTTACATTGCCTACCATAAATGACAGAGTGAATGGAGTTAAAAGGGAGCGGTAAAACCGCAAGGATGTACCTTTCGACTGACATTTACAGTTTTTGTCACCTCATTCCTCTGAGCATGGTGTCCCAAAAATAACTTCAGCTGTCCAGAACCGTCTCACGGTATTGCCATTTGTAGAAGCAGACTGAGATCAGTCGTTTGATATGGCACCCACAAGAGATCATATATAATATAATAAAATATAAAATGTATATATATTGATAAATAAACACAGGGGCCGTTTGACAAAACATTAATGGTTACCTAAAACCATTTATTAACGGGAATAAATCAGCATAGACGGAATACTCAGTCAAAACCAAACATCGCGATGTCAAAATAAAAACCTTTTAATTCCATATCGAAAGCGGGTAACTGTTAAAATCACATTTAGCATCTAGAATGTTGCAGATTTTATTTTTAAGAAGCAGCATATTACGATTGAATGAAAAGATTAGTAGTAACTAAAAATATACACTTAAAAAGTTTTTTTAATGCGAAAACCACTGTTTATATTCATATGTGTTTTTTAACTGCTAAATTAGTAATGATAGGAATGAAATACTTACCGCGTTTAGTTAAGCTTTTCACGAGTGAAACAGACGCCTTCTCCTCGGTAAATAAGTTGATGAGAAGTTCCGCAGTCACATGCATGTATCCATGATTTGTTTCACTCCGTACGAATCCCCGCGGAATTTCGTAGAAATCAGGTATATTTCCACAAGAAAAAAAAATAATCAAGCGTCTTACACTGTGCAATATCCCCCAGTCCCCTGTAGCGGGCTGACTAGGGTATTTCCTTTTTTCAGTACTGCATGATGTCAAATAGCTGACGTTCCTTTTTCAGTGCAGCCTCTTTTCCAAAATAGCCGTATCATTTGCTGCAGATAGACTTACCGTGTTCTCAGTGGGTTTAAAGCAACCCCTGCACACACCGCCAATGTATGGGGGCTCAGAGACATCCTGGTACACTGCAGCAAAACAATTTTAGACTATTTAGTTGAGCATCAAGCTCAATTCCAGTAAAAGCTGGACTTATGTATTCATGACATGTCAGCATGTTTAACGGTTTAACGGAACCGTACTATAATTTCACAACTGAGTCCTAAATGGTCCGGAAAAGGCTGTAAATATCCTTAATTCTCTATTGCGAGAGAAAAGGGAATATTAAGAGTAACGCATGTGCGCGTTACGTGGGCATGCATCATTGCGGCGCCGCTGTGGCAGACGCTCCTGGGGAGGCAGGGTTCTGTACAGTGCTTGGGAAGCCAGCCAGCTAATTATCCGGAATGCGCCGTTTTCACTTTCCATAGCAAGCGCAACTGCAGCTATCCCGCCCCAGCGCAGGCACCCACTGCAGCCGTCTCCGGTACACCAGTGAATGAGTCCCGTACGTAGCAGTGAATGCAGCTCCCAGCGGACTGGGATTCCCAGTAAACTGTGACAAACGACCTCCTCTTTCGAGTTTTATTAGCAGAACTGAGCACTACAAGCTTAGACGGGTGAGGCGGTTGTAAAAAGTAAAATAAAAAGTGGAAAAAAGTAGAATCCTCACAATTGTAATTTCACCCCATGACACGTAATGAACAAACGAGTTTAAACATAGGTAAGATAATTCGAACATTTACTCAATCATTACTACGTAACTATAGTTTAATACTATCCACTCATAGTCTATAACGACTTTCCAGTATACCAGTGTGTTGTCAATGCAGACACTTTATTAAATAAATCCTAAAATAGTTGAAATTGTACTGTACTTAGCTTTTAGATAAACGTTTCTCTCATTACCGTATTCAAACACTGTCAACCTCATGTGTACTTAATGGTTGCTACGTGCGATTACAGGACACAGGGTATCATAAATTATGGTTTACAACACATCAGCAGTCAGTAAAGCATCCGTCCGCGCCTGCCACGGCGTCGCAGGGCTCCACGTGTCGCTGTAACACATAGGAACACATAGTTAATAAAGCGAGCAAAGCACATGTCTGCGGCCTGTGTCCCATGGGCGTGCCGACGTCATTTCTGTGCTGTGAACACATTACCATGCATCCATCATCACTGCCAACTGCTGCATTTCATTTCTCAGCTGACGTTTCCACGCAGCGCCGTGCATGTGCGATCTTCAGTCATACTGTTGAATATGTGCTGAGATCTGAAGTACCTTTCCAATAAGTAGGACACTATAGGGTCACTCCTGAGACCCAAGCAGTCCATGTCATCAGCCAATACATTACCTGCTACCCAGCGTGGTATTCGGTTGCCAGAAGTTATTACAGTGTAAAGTAAATTACATTTATAACTGACACAAGATGCAACATACATTGTTGGATTCTGGATGATTGATTCAGCATTGCACTCTGCTAGGACAGATGAAGATCTTCTCACTTTCTTTGCCATGACTGTTTATATGCTGCATCCGTCCACCACTTAGCAGTTGCTTTTAAAAGTCAGTAACAGCTGTAATAACAGGACAGCATTGCACTTGAAGTTATTAATCTCTGTATTTAAGTCACTGCTACCATCCTATGGCAAAAGCATTGACAGCCAAACCACTTTCTGCTGCCTTGAACATACATCACTGTACCTGCCATGGTTACCAACACAGTTTAAACCCATCCCACAATGCACGGCCCTTTTTGTCTGATCTTCATATCAAAGCCGTGAGGAGTAACATCCCACTTAGGTGTCTTGTCCCCTTTACATTTGGAAGCATGAATACATGCCACTGATTTGGGTTTCTTACCACAGTCCTCAAACTGGATAAGACAATCAATCCTTAGAAGAACACAGAATTGGTTATGAATTGCTTCAGCTTATTCTGCTGGGATCGGTTAGCGCCCCATCCGGGGTCGTTCCCTGCCTTATGCCCTGCGGGTTAGGCACCAGACCCCCTGCAACTCTGAATAGGACAACCGGTTACAGAAAAACGGTGGATGGATAGAAATGAATTCTGTCTTAAGAAAGGAATACACAGAGAGTGGCTAGTGGGAGAAAAGTAAGGAAGGGCTCAAGGGAACACGACTGGCTGCATTCATTTCTGTTCCCCAGAAAGCCGTCACAACCATCACCAAGTAAACAATAGTGCTGGGCAAACTGACTAAACGCTCGCTTTTGGAAACCCCAGCAGCAGCAGCTCCCGCCCGAGCACACCACGCCTCATGTGCTTTTCCTGGCTTCGCTTGACAGACAGTGCCAGCCCGCAGCGGCAAAGCGCGGTGAAACCCTATCGCTGGGGTAATTCCGCTGATATGCGCAGCCGGTGTTACGTGGCAGGAAGGGAGATTGCTGAAGACCAAGGCATGACCAACTCACCGTCTTTTGTGCGCGTGTCGGGTCAGGGGCGTGTTTCCAGTGACAGTAAAGGGGGGAATGTGTCAACCGGCTGTGTAAAAAGTTCACTGCAAACTGAGGCAAACCATTCAAACCAAAAGAGGCTAACCATTTTTTTTTTTTTACCCTTCTCCTTTAAGACTAAAGAGCCGACATGGAATCCCAGAGACCATGGGTACATGCGTAACGCCATTGTCAGGGTCACACAAAAACTTTGCTCGGCCCCTAAAAAAAAATTCTACCTAATTTCCCCCCCCCCCCCCAACTTCTCCACACCAAAACTACCATTACCAAAGTATTGACCCCCAGTGTCTAGGACCCTGAAAGTCCTCCGCTTTCTCCCCTTTTATAGTGAGTCTTGGATATTGTATATATTTTGCTGGCCCCATATCAATACACCACAAACATTACAGGACTATATTTAGCACTGCATGTGTGCGCCCATCTCTTTGGGTGAAAGGTCATTGAACGAATTAACCGATGGGATTATTTAGTCGCGTGTACAAGTATCTGCATGTGTCTGAGGTCTTGGAGGACACCAAGTTTGTTGGCGGCATTTTCCAAGGTGTCCCTCGCAATAAATCCTCTCAATCCAGTGTTAATCGGACCCAACCTAAGGGTTACATAATCTGCAAATTCTATAGCATCAATGGGCAGTCACTTTGATCACAAGAAATACGAAAAGGAAGAGACCAGATTTAAAGCACCATCACATTACAAGCTGTACAACCAGTCTGTGAGAAAATGGCAACTCCATGGCAACATGAAAGGAGATAGGCAAGTGGGGGGATGGTGACTGTAATTCATCTCTAAGTCTCCTGGAGAACATTCGTCAGCCACCAGATGCCCCCAGTGCATAAACATCTCCAGCTACAACTGGGGAAGAGGGGTTACTTGTAAGCGATGCCAAAGGATGATGTCAATCAGAGGGCAGGCTGTTCTGATCGGGCGGGCTGGACAGAGGCTGGCTGACCTGCTGGAGGACATCGGTTGTGGGCTGTAAGAGACTTTTAATGTGATAGATTGAAGTTGACAGAAGACTCAGTTGGCCCAGAGGACACTAGACAAATAACCTCAAACTCAGAGCCACTTCACAACATTTCTTGCAGAAATACCTTTAAAAATTTGCATTTCCAACTGGGGAGAGGCAACACACAACACAAAGGGGTGTTAAATTGACAACTTTTATTTTGTTAATTCTGTCAGTAATGTGCTAGATCATTTTCAACATCACAAACCAGGTTTTTCCATAAAACTTTCAAGGCAACTCTGCAACACAATGCAATAAACATGAACCGTAACATCAAACTCAGCACTGACACTCTCTCATGGACACCCAGGTTGGAGTTCAAGTGTCAGACAAGCCAGACGGATACTGAACAGCACAAAATAAAACACAAGTGGCAATATATACGATTAAAGCTCATTTAAAAGAGTAACAAAAATAAAACCTCATTGTACAGAGGCATATCTTGAAGCTTAATCTTCTTTGACTTGGATAAGTGAATAGTGTCAATCTTTGAAATCTGTCTAACCTGAACATTTATTCAAAATTGGTACAAAAAACTGGCCCATTTCAGTATTTACTGAAATGCTCTTATAGATGACTGAAGGATGACAGCTTTTGTAACTCACCCAGAGTGGTTTGAATGTCTCCTGTGGAAAAGCAGGTCACCTACTCTTCATACCCTCAGCTTTAAATGCAAATACCAAATGACCAACTACATAAAAATACTGAAACGTCAGTTCCCAATTACCATTAACGACTGATAAAGTCCTGCGCACCACAAGATTAAAGTCACAGACACGAGATTTCAGCAAAAATCACAGTGTTCCAAGAGGCTGAACAGTGTTTGACATAAGTGCTCTGGCCGGAAATTAATCCAGAACCACGACACTCATTTTGCTGGTATGACGGAGGATACGCAATACGGCTATTAAGTGGTAGAACATCAAACAAATGTTGAAATAATGTGGGCCAAAGTGAAGGGGAAAGAAAATAAATATTCGGCTTTGGTTGCATTAATTGAAAAATTTGGGTCCTTTTTAACCAAAACTGTACCACCAATTCCCCCTAATGATGAACAGAAATGAACCTGAAATGACAAAACTGATTAAATGATCCTGACATTTGACATTTAAACAAATCGATATTCAGTAAGGTCACTGTGGTCCAATTATGGGGTTTTAAAAAGATAAACATGACTGAACATACTTGCATACTGAACATATGCTTCTGTTAAAAGTGTAAGCATAGAGGACACAGCCGGAATACCAACACAGAACCGAAATTTTTTGAAAGATCATCTCCTGTATTAGTGGTAATTACTTCATGGTTCTCCAGTATGATTTCATCAGTAACCAATCACATTAGAGCAGTCTTTCTGAAACACCTTCTCATATTAGAAACGGCCTACGTTTCATGGAATGCAATTATGGGGATCTGGAAATGCAGCAACTTCTCTAATCATTCTGCCCCCTGCTGGTCATAATGAAGTAGTAACATTGAGAGTTCCAAAGCTATTGCTTCAGGTCAATTAAGTTCTGATACAGCGATAAGCAAGCAGCTACAAATTGATTTAAGAATGCCACTTGTAGCAGAATACAGAGGATAGGGAAATTCAAGCACCCAGTACAATAAAAACTTTGAATTATTCAGGATATTTGTTCCACAGAATCCATGTTACTTAAATGAGTATCCAAGACACTGGCATATTCTTATTGCATAAATACATTCCATGCTATGTCTACAGTTAAATGATAACCTGATTTTTAAAGTCCAGTTTATAAATTTGCTAAGGAAAAACAATCTATAGAGCTTCATGTGATTTTGTATGTGTACATTTCCTTAATATATAGGAAAAATAAACAACATTTACTCTGCATGACTGGCCATGCCTCTGCATAAAATTGGGGTGGGCACCATCTTCCAACAACTCTCCACCTGCATAAGCAAGCAAAAAAAAAAAAAAGGCCTTCATTACGTCACCTTTTCTCTACCTGCATTTAAACATTCCTTGTCTCATATCTCCCAACACTGGCTGGCATCTATAATACTTACAGCCATCAAGAATTAGCTGACCATAAAAAAAAAAAAAAAAGTCACAGCTCCACACCAGTATAATCAACACTGAGAACCACCATCCGTTCCAACGTCAAACCCATCGCAATATATTCCAGACTTATTCTGCACCACAGTCACTGTGCTCAGCCTAATTGGCCAGTTTTTCCTATATACTACTTTCCCAAGAGGTTAGATATCCTGGCATATAGTCGAACAAAGGAAACACTTGGGTGCATGATCCGAGTTCTGACTGATTACACATTTAAAATGTGGTACGACACTAAGACAGTCTACAGAAACACACACAGCAGCTGAGGTTTCAGCTTTTATGGATATGTGGAGATTTTAAGTGGCTGTCTAACTTAATGAACAAGGACTTGCAGAAGCCTGTCATTCGACAGATGAAGTTCAATGGCACATGAAGATCTGAAACCTAAAACTCAAAAACATGCATTTTACTCTGCCTCTGTAAAACTGCTACAGTGTCTTAAGAAAAATAAAATGTACTCTTTCCTCTGTACATATATCTAACAATCTTCACATTACAAAACAAATAAAAAATAATTAATTCACAAACACTTATGGGGTCCCACAGTCCATACGTCTGGACGAAGAATGAAACAAGTATCATATATTGCTAACGTAGCTGCAAAATGGCGGCAAAAAAAAATAATAAAAAAATCCTGATTTGTAAACTTTTTTCTTCTTTTTTTTTTTTTTTTTAACGCTAGGACAGTGCTAAAAGAGAACAGACATGCAGCCCCTCACTTCATACTAAACATCCCAAGGGGACCCAGATGAAAACACAACCAGGGCTTTTCCTTCAGAAACAAGCCACGTTATTCAATAATCTCCCTGCTGGTTTGGGAACCCCAACCAGCCACCCTGAGGTGATGCACCGTGAAATCCAATTGATACAATAAAACAAACAAAAAACATATATACTATGTTGCAAAATAATAATTAAAAAAAACTGGCAACGTGATTCATATACAAAATATCAGTTGACACAAAAAGTAAAATGTGCAGTGGCCACTATATATAATTTAATATTTGGGGAGTATGATGAACGGAAGGCACATATACTCTCTTAAGCTTTAATTCAATTTCTCCAGTGCTACTTCACAAAAAATATTAAAAGAAAAATACTGAAATATATAGTGTTATCTGATCTATATATAGCATCATCTGCCCTATATGATCCTTTACATTCATATACTCTTCCAGCTACATATTAATAGGTAATGTAAACAAAGTCTTAATTCCAAATGCACAAACAAGTCAGCCACAATTATTACAAAACGTTGTCGTCTTTAGATCAATCTGGTCTGCAGAGACTTCACTGCATGTTATTTCACAGACAAACTAGAGCTAGAGATGGGAAACGAACAGCACAAAGCACACAAACAGTCAATCCACCCGAAGTCAGCATGACAGTGAGCGCGAGATTGGGAATTCTCCCTACTGGGTTCTTAATACCTTATCTTATACAAGTTAAAAAATAAAATTGGTCTGACAGCTAAGCACTGTGAATGCACACACAAATCACAGGAACACCAAACTGAAGATATAGATTTGAAAACACTCACATGGTTTGTCGTATCTCTCTCCGTTTATGAAAACCTGAAGTGCGCTTTATCAATGTTAATAAAATGAGGTAGATATCATCTACTTCAACGTACAATATAGTAATTGAGAAATGTATAAAACAGGTATCTTCATACATGCCCATCACTAGGGTGTTTGCATGCAAACAGACTAAATAATATTTTGACCCACGCAACAAAAAGTTCAAAGTTAGGATTTTAAATCTGGGGGAATAAGCACATAAATCTTCATTTAAGTTTTTTTGTTTATCCATGAAAATACACAGACAAGTAGAGTATTATAAAAACACTATGACAGGAAGTGGCCACTACGCTTTTCTTGAGGCTCAAAAGCAGAGAGTAAATACGTACAGGAGTTTGTCAGCTATGGTGTTTGAATATCGATTAAGTGCCGCTTAATTCTTGATTCTGCATTTTGACATTATTCTTTTCGATTAAAACGATGCATTTTATTTATAGTATTATATCAGAACTAAACTAAAAGTCATTCCTGTAATACTACTCCGAAATAACAAATCATTCCTGTTTTTCTGTGTGGCTACCTACATTCAAAAATGCTGCATTTTAAGTTGTACAAATGTGGTGATTGTCTAAGTCATAGTACTGTAGAAATACTATTTGACAAGCTCTGAATACTGCAAAAGCCGAAATAGCAAACATATACATCAACATAAAATGGTAATTAAATGTATTTTAAATGTATTACCTTTGGTAACTTAGTATAGTTAGATTATTTAAACATGCTTAAAACAATATACTAAATACACATTTCCTGAGTAAATAGGTAATTCTGATCTAGTAGGAAACTACCAGATGCATTAATACTATTTTTTCCCCAAAGCAATTTTAATAATTAAAATAAATATGGTCTCTAAATTTCCGTAACATAATATAATGTATAAGTGCTTACTAAGACAGAAATCCTTTTTAACTCTCCACTGGTGTTAGTTGTGATCCTGAGTATCATCTTATAACCCATCTAATTAAACAGAAAGGCTCACTAGCAGCAACTCACACTCTCTCTCTCTCACTCACACACACACAAAACATATTTTCTACCAATGCTTTAAAGTCATCTCATGTTAGGACATTTATGCATCATTAGCGTGTCTTTTCCAGTTTCTGAAGTTTAAACCACTGAGAACAACAAGGCACAGAACTGATACAACAACCACAATGGCATCTTAACACAGCTTCTGTGGCAGTTTGGAAGTGCCAAGAGGAGGAAGAGCACAGGGCTAGCGGGCGTGACAGCGACCCATCTCGGCTCTTTTGGCACACGGTGGCGAGACGTCCGCTGGGTCTCACACAGCACTACGGGCAATCCAATCCATAAACATGTCTGTGTGTCTCACGGGGGGGGGGGGAACCATACTTTGCAGAACGAGGCCTAGCAAACAATTTCAACTCAACGCAAATGTGACACACTCAGCAACAGTAACGTACGCAGGAAACATAGGACTGGATGCTTGGCAACAGAACGTGTTTGCGTTCAAAAGAACATTTGAACTCATTCAATGAACTGAAGGTCCAAAACAATAATGTGGAGAATTTCACATTCAAGCACGCTCACACCCACATTAAGCATGTGTCCACCTTCATCTCCTCTCCATTTTAAGATTCTTCCCATAGTAACCATAACACCAATAGAAAACAAGCCCATGGTCACAGTTTCTTTTCAGAGGCATTCTTTCGCTCCTCCACAGCCTCCCCAGTACCTCCCGGGCCCTGATCCTGCGCGTCCCCCTTCCTCTCCACAGGCTGCTGGTTCCTCCTGTGTGCCACCCCCAACACCTCGTTGTTCCCCGGGTCA
Source organism: Pollimyrus isidori (assembly GCA_019775955.2). NCBI lineage: Eukaryota > Metazoa > Chordata > Actinopteri > Osteoglossiformes > Mormyridae > Pollimyrus > Pollimyrus isidori. The sequence goes on from JABFDZ020000084.1 coordinate 3,901,228, forward strand.
CACAGTTCCTGCAGGGCTCGATCCAGCTCGGCAGGGGTCCCAGCTGCACTTTTGGGCAGGGTCATCTGCAGGGCACACCACAGGGCCGTGCGGGCCTTGCGGGTCAGAACCACCAAATCCTTGATGGCGGATGCCAATGCCAGGACATCTGCTGCTCGGAAACCAAAAGAAGAGACTAAAAAGTTATCTTTAAGAAGACTTTGCTGCATCGTCACCATCCCCACAGATCACCGACTATCTGTACCTTTATCATCATGTCCTCTTGGTGCCCCTTGCCTGTATCGGTTGGTGGAGTTGATGACCTCATCCTTGCGCCGTGCCTGCGTGAGGTGGATGGCCTCCAGGTGCCATTCCAGGGTGGTGCTAATATTGGCATGCACTGGAGCTCCACGAAGATGCTCCATCTTCCCAACTAGGGTCATAACCTGCAGAAATGAACCATTCCAAACAACAAAAAAGACCAACAGTAAGACGGAAGGAGCAAAGGAAAATGTCTAATCTGTTACACCTAATGCACGCAACCACCTACTCTCTGATGTTCTCGCAACTGATCCACGATCAAACGGTCAACTCTGGATGGATTGGCAGGAAGTGCAGGAACCGGCCTGTTGTGGGAACCACTCATTCTCCTCCCAGGAAAGTTCCTGGCTAAACTGGCCTCGGTCTGGAAAAGAAAGGAAGATCTAATAAACCAACAACTAATGTCTAAACGGACTGAAGAGCAATCATCTGCAAAATACCAAGTTGCAGTCAAACATTTGGGTCATGCACCCAAGTGTTTCCAACATTCAAGTCACCTTCTTCCTCTCTTTCTCCAAGGTCCTCCACTGCTCATAGCACACCTCCAGCTGCATGTGCAGCTCGCTGGCAGGACCCGTGCGGTTCCTCATGGGTCGATACTTGCTGGAGTGTGAAGGAAACCCAAAGAAAGGAGGCGGCATTTCGCTGCCAAGCAACTCGCTGACAAAGGGGCTGAGCTGGCGAAAATCTTCTCCCTGAAGCACATCTATAAGGTCAGGAAAAGGAAATGCTGATGGAGGCAAGGAGAAGACCCCGTTGCCTTTCCGGCTACTTGCTGGATGGAGGCCCAACTGCATCGATCCAGGGCTCTGTTTTTGACCGGTTTTAAGGAGCGGAAAAGGTGGTTCAACAGGCAATGAGTCACTACTTCGGTCTTGGTCTTGTTTGCGCCGGCAATTGTTGAGGATATTGTTGTTGTAGTGGTTCCGGTTAGGACCCGCGGCACCAGGGGTTGGGGAAAACCAGTGGCTGTTCTTCTTCATACCTTTCATGTCGTCACGGCCCTCTGAGTTACACTTGTAGCGGCTGGAGTAGGGTTTGTCTGGATGTTCTTGCAGAAGTGATGTTCCCCAGCTGCCAGGAGCACAGTGCCAACTTTTAGGAATATCAGATGCTAAAGGGTGTTCTTCCAGCACAAGTGGATCGACCTTGGAATGTTTGCCAGGGAAGCTCAGACTCGTGTTGCCAGGAGGCATACCTTGGGACCAAGCACTCGGAAGACACTCTGTGGGTTTGCCTCTCTGGTACTGGCTGCCACCAGGTGACAGTGGGGACTGGAAGTGGTAAGACGACATAAGCCCTGGAGTAAGCAGCTGGTTAGAGACAGTTTCATTTGGCTTGCATGACAAGGGTGCCTGGACACTACTATCAGAGCTGCCTTTCTTCCTGTTCCACAAGCCAGATGCTACAGAGGGGCCCGGCATGTCTCCTGTGGACCAGGTGGGACCATCCTTTACCCCTTGAAGGTAATCCACATTTTGGAGCTCCGAGGTCACAGCTTGGGTAAAATCGCAAGGAAAATCAAGGGAATTCTGCTGACCTGGACCATACGGTATTCTGTCTGGGGAATAACCATTTTGGATATTTGGATCAGAACATTCCAGACCTTGCTTCCAACCCCTTCCATTTACCCTGGGGTTCTGTTGGCCATAGTAACTTTGAGAGTTGGAGGTGTTCTTCCATTGCAGTGGGTGGACTCTGTAGTCCTCATAACCTCGGGAAGGGTAGTGCCTTTTCGGCCATTTATCTTGTCGGGCCTGACTGGCAAGGTCACATGGAAGTCTGACCTTGTCCACAGAGCCACCATGGTTTGAGAACTTGTCTCGGATTTCATCCATTCGTGACTCCTTCTGCAGCCGTGTGTTGTTGCTGTTGCTACGGTTGTGAAAAGCATATGTGCTGCCAGGCATTTTCTCATATCCTGCATTACGGACCTCTTGACCAGCTACTTGCAGACATGGGCCAAACTCTTCTCTGTTGCAGACAAAATCTTCCCTAGGAAAGAAGGAATGACTTTTGATCCCAGAGCTGTCTGTATACGGTGTTGCAGCAAAACACCTAGGCTCAAAAGTGGCCAAATTTGGGCATTTCTGATTTTCTAGAAACGTATCTATTAAGCCAAGTCCATGGAAACTTTGGTACAACTTTTCTACATCATCTCCTGGCGTTTCTTCAAAAGAATCTTGATAGAAGTCAATAGCTGCATCAGAAAATCTGTTTGCGTTGTGCACCATTTTCGCTTGCTGGTTCATTTGGCTGCAGTCAGCTGGCCACGATGGAAATAACTTTGATGAAGAATTCCTGGGAGAAACGGAAAAAAAAAAAAACAAAAAAAACTTTACTAGAGAGTTCCAAATGAACACAAAAAAAGCCTTTACCACCAACTTATTTTTTAAAAAAGCTATGCAAAATATGAATATGCTCGAAACCGAAATGCTCTACAAAATAACAAATGATTAAATTGACAAACCAAATGAAAAATAAATCTAGATATGTTATCACAATATCATACACTGGATCACTGCAAGAGAATTTATGCAAAGTGTACTAACATTGTAGCAATGAATGACGAATTAAGAACAACACTTTGTGTCTGTGCTTAAATAACGCACACAAAATTATCCCAGCAGTTAAGCACCAGTGGTTCGCCCCAAGAACATACCAATCTTCAAAACGCTCCGATCCATTTGCTTCTTCAAGGATACTGGAGACCATTCCATATATGTCTGGACCATTACCAGAATGAGACAAGTTGTTTTGAGGCCTACAAAAATTTAAACAAAAAGTTCAGAAACAATGATAAAATAACACCTAAAAAGTTACTGACCTGTATGGTGATACACTGGCTAGTGGCTGCAATTCATTTTTTTTTTGTATTGCATCTTTCTAGATCACAGGCAATAAAAAACAAAAAAAAAAACACAAAAAAGGCAGACAATCAAATATCAATAAAAATGCAAGCCTGTAAAAAAAAAATTCATTTTAAAAGAGCCCACGCTGTTAGCCTATCTAACGTCCCCTGGAAGACTATTCAACAGCCTCAGGGGCAAAGCAGTAAAAGCTTGGTCACCCCTGGTCTTAAATTTAGACCTGGCGATAAAAAGATGATCCTGATCTGAGTTCCCTGTTTGCTGAGTATGGGGTCAAAAGGTTGCAGGATTATTAAGAGCCTTATAAACAAATACAAGATTGTTACATTTTATCTCTAAGACCATTGAAAGTTTTCTGCAAAAACATAGTTAAGACACATTATGCTGAACTAGGCTTCACGGCTATCCACTGAGTCAGTCAATAAAAACTGAGTCAAGAATTACCACCGAATCGACTATGGTCAATTACCTGGACAGACTGCTGCAATGTGTGGCGGCTGCAGGCTGGACATCATCAGTAAGCACCGACCAGCGGTTGTAGAGCACACCCTGGCACAGATCTGAGGTCATCCTGTCATTGGGAGCTGTTGGTACCAGGAGCTGGGCATCCAGCATACGCTCCTGCTTCAAGTGGATCTTCTTGGAGATCACAGACAGAGAAGTAAGCTCTCAAGTGTAAACAAGCACTAGAGCGCATGTACCAGCAATATGTAACATGGAAAAACCAAGAAGGAAAGACGTCAATGTAAGCAAGAGTCATCTAATCCAATCCCCCTACTGCGCATTTTAACGCTGCTAATAAGAAACTAGAGCAATTAATGCAGATAACTATATTTCACCTGCAAAAAAAAAGGTAAACGCCTTGGTAAATCATTTGTGTTTTTACTAAGGTCTTTCCTTTTACAGCTGACCCCCCATTAATAACTTTATTGACTTACCTGTGGCTTGTAGTTACTGAAAGAGCAGTTTGGATCAGCCATCCTTCTATGAAAACCGTAAGACGATGCAGATGGCAGCTCTGTACCATTGCACCATTCATGAGGATATGAAATGTTCAGTGGGCTACCCTGTTCGGGACAGAAAGCAGACCGCCTTACGGAAAAGAAGGGCTCCCTGAAAACCTGAGACTGAAAAGTGGCACAATCTACGACGATGCAAACAGACAAGGTCCACTGTAAAACTGTAAACACAGATTCCCCTTTTATTGTATGTGCATGTGATATATCTTAGCCTGCTTCAGCCCGACGAACAAACTCACTTAGTATCTCGTAAATAAACCAGCAAGAGCAGATACACAAAAAGCAAAAGGAAATAATTAAAATGATTTGGTACTTGAAGCCACGGGTGCAAAGCCACGCCATATAATGCACTATTTAAATGGATTGTTTTAAGTTCTAAGCAACGCAACAGCTGCCATACTTCGGCAAATATATATAATTAAGTAGATGTCTTATTAAAAAACCAATTCGCTACTTCTTGAATGATGCTAACTGGCATTGCTGCTGCAGGATGCGGAGCTGGCCAGTTAGAGCAGCCCATGGAGGTATTTAATGTCAGCCGCTGATATCCCGAGATCTTCAGGGCTTGGACGAGCCAAAGACGGGTTGGTGTTACTGTCGCCGTCGGCCCCGCCAGTCCGGTTAACGTCACTGCATCCCTAGGCAGCCCAGCAAACTGCCAGCTACATTACCGCGCACTCCTCCCACGACGCAGGGATATTAATACCCGCGCATCACCGCAAAGCAACCGGCTCCGCACTGGCGCAGCGGCCGCACAGGCTTCACCAGGTGGCCGGAATGGTTCGTCTCACAAACGATGCGCTACGCTCCGTGCCGAGGGACCAGTTTGTGAAATGTATAATCCCAACCCGCTACCAGTGACAGCCTTCAAACCGTACTTCGTGCCTCAGACCATTCCCTTCCACTTCAGCACGAAAGCTTCACTTTAGCTCATTCCTTAAATTATTTTTCACTCCCAAAGCAGGGTTGTTTTCTTCCCAGACGCCATTATCTAGTTATGGAAGGAGCGAAGCTTCGGAAATCCACGATGGGCGGAACTAACGGTGCGCTGTCAATCAGCATCCGACCTAATCCAATCAGAACCAAGAAAAGTTGCCAATGGGGTAACGGATTTAATGCCTGTAAGTTGATTGACAGCGCAATGTCGTCCCGCCCACCGCTCTTTTGGATTCTTCACGCGCAAGGAACACGCAGTGTTTTCGACTCGTGGTTAACAATTACGTCATGACCATCGCACATGTGGGTGGCGACTGTAGACGCAGAAAAACATCTACATTTTAAATGGATGATTTTATAAGAAAGTAGCGGTGCAGCTTTAACAGTGGTGCAGTTTCAGTGCAGTACTTAGCGGTAATTCAGAGTTTAATATCTTGACCGCAGCACAACATAAGGATTTCTAAATTTTCATACAAATACCCAAATATCGTGATTGTATTATTGTCAATTTCCACCCCTACTTTTCAGATATGTGTTAAACTGTAAGTTGATCCCGCTCCCGTCACACTCTGGCACCAGGTACCAGGACCACCCAGAGGACCCAGTTGACAAACTATAATTCTTGGTTCCAGATAAGGACTTCTAAGTCCTGATTGGTCACAAAATACTAACAAACCAAGCTCAAACGTATAACAAACACAATTCTCTCTGTATTGGTTCACCTTGGCAGCAAGGTAAAATCCACCCATTTTGCACAATTTACCAGAACATGCCTCGATTGCTAAGCTCCAACTTGGGATATGAATCTAGATATTGATTATATGACAATGAATAACTGTAAATATTTGGTTGTCCATTGATTAATGATTTGTACTTTAATGATGATGAACGTATTGACGTATTGTCATTGAATCACTGCAAATACACTGCTGAAAAAAATTAAAGGAACACTTTTTAGTCATAGTATAGCATCAAGTCAGTTAAATTTCTTGGATACTGATCTGGTCAGTTAAGAGGGGGTTGTTAGTCAGATTCAACTGTTTTGGTGTTAATGAAATTAACAACAGGTGTACTAGAGGGGCAACAATGAGAGGGACCCCCAAAACAGGAATGGTTTAACAGGTGGCTACTGACATCTTTCTCTCCTCATGTTTTCTGACTATTTTTGCACTAGTTTTGCATTTGGCTACAGTCAGTGTCACTACTGGTAGCATGAGGCGATACCTGGACACAGTTGCACAGGTAGTCAAACTCCTCCAGGATGGTGCATCAAGATGTGCCATTGCCAGGAGGTTTACTGTGTCTCCCAACCCAGTCTCCAGGCCATGGAGGACATTCCAGGAGATAGGCAGTTACTCTAGGAGAGATGGACCGGGACATCGAAGGTCCTTAACCCATCAGCCGGACTGGTATCTGCTCCT
>JABFDZ020000084.1:3908303-3926323 GCA_019775955.2 Pollimyrus isidori
ATGGAACACCTCTGGGACATTATGTTTCAGTTCATGTCACCAGGTTACACCTCAGACTGTCCAGGAGCTCAGTGATGACCTGGTTCAGATCTGGGAGGAGATCCCCCAGGACACCATCTGTCATCTCATTAGGAGCAGCCCCGACATGATCAGGCACACCTACAAGCACGTGGGGGCCATACAAACTACCACTGAGTACAATTTTGAGATGCTGCATTGAAATTTCGCCAAAATGGACCAGTCTACCGCATCATTTTTTCACTTTAATTTTCAGGGTGTCTTTCAGTCTTCTGTAGGTTGATGATTTTCATTTTTATCAAAGGATGGGGCATCCTTTCATTCCTAAGACATTCCTAACACTGGGTGATCACATTACCCAGTCCTTATCAGTATAGATATACAGCATGATTTTTTTCTCCATTGAGATCTGATGTGTTTTCCAAGCGATCCTTTAATTTTTCTGAGCAGTGTACATGGTTAACATATAATTAATGTGATTATCGTAACAATTACTTCTACATTCGTACTACCGCATAACATATTGCTTATGGCCTACTGTGACTACTTCATAACTACAACTTTTTGTGCACTAGTTGGGGCAGCTTTGAATCTCTTCCTGCAGGCAGTTTCTCCACCCACGCCCTTGCTCTGCTGTCTGTCTCTCCAAGGTCTGAACTAACCGCAGGCAGCTATCATGAAGCGAGGACACACAGTATTCAAAATAAATTTCTTCTTGCCTAAGGCCTAAGACATAACAGACCCAATGTGCCTCCCCTCCCAGGCCTACCGATGTCCAATTTTCCTTCCACAGCAGTAACACCACAAGAAGAATCTCTGCACCCCGTGGTCCCCACTTTATCTGGGAATATTTTGCAGGGTCATACAGCTGGAATACTTATCAGCTTAAATTGTATCAGATAGTATATCATTTATGAAATTCTACCATACAAACCAAATCAATTATATAAAATCTGTTGTGCAAAAATATTGTACTTTAAAAAAAAAATAAACAAAATGTTGAAACTTTACTCATTATGCAAGTTTGTCAAAGATTTCATCTAAACCTAATCAAGTCATATCTGATCTAATCAAAATAATGGAAACTGGACCATTGTACAATCTTTCCATCAGGCATCAGTACCGCACTGATTGCAGGAAACGTGCAAATATTTTTGCTTTCAGAGCATGATATCAGAATACTGTGACCCCCTGACCTAAGTCTCACAGAATGTGATCCAGAAAACATTACGTCATTTTTAGTATCAACCCATTCTTTAAAAAGGGATTCATGTATGAAATCCATGCAATAGATAAATACGGTTTTGGAATAAACTGAATGGAAGTTCCGATAACACTTCAATTCCGTCCGGGAAAAGTCACAGGTTGGAAGCAGAAAAAGGTTCCTTGACACAGGGAGAGTCACTAGGGAAATGGGGGGCAGGGGGAACCTCAGGCTTCTGGCCCTAAAATTGTGGGTGGAGGAAGCAGGAAAAACGAAAGAACCCAAACTTGCAGGAACCAGTGGGATAATTTGATGTGCCTACGGAATGTACAGTAACGTGGCACGAATGAGGAGGGCGTCAGGGATCAGGGATCAGATGAGTGCAGCCGGGGAGACAAGGCTGTAAACATTAACACAGGATGCTCATGTATTTGGAATATCAGAAAGACAGGCCATCAAAAAGGAACCATTTTATCACCATGATTCAGAGTAATAGAATAGCATTGCTCTGTAGACTTTTATTTGTGTCTTTTTATCCAGCCACATTCTTGAGGATCTTTCTCATGGTTGTATAGAAAAGTTATCCATCCATTGCTATCTATTGCAAAATCATGGGGGAAATCATCACAAGCCAGTTGACTTGATTGATCGGCATGTTTTAGTCACCAGGTGGCACCAAAGGACCCCAGAACTGCAGTTTCTTGGGGAGCCTGAAAGCACAGTCAACAGTCGTGGAAAAATTGACACCACTCTATGACAAATCCTCATATTTAAATCCTGGTTTAATCCTGGTTCTGTTGGCAGAAAGCAACACTGAGCAGCAGGTTCCTTCCAGGTTCAAAATGCCTAAGACAGCAGTACAGAAAAATAAAGTGAAGCAGGAGACACTGGGAATGACCAGAAACCAGCCAGGTAAAGGAGAACGACTTTCTAATGCGAGGAATGACCTCAACTTATCTGCCCGTTTCTCAAAAATTTCAGAATGACAAGTAATTCTGAAAAGGAATGAGAAACATTAAGTGCAGGTGTGAGCTGCACTGCTAGGACAGTTCATATCAGGCTCCTAGAAGCAGGAATGAAGTCCTACAAAGCAAGGAAGAAGCCCTTCATCAATGACAAATAGAGACAAACCAGACTGCAGTTTGCAAAAAAATAATAATAATAATAATTTACGGAGACACACCCATAAACTGAGAAATGAATGAAACAAAAAATTGTGCTTTATTATAATTTTTTTTTTCCACGGCTGTATATCAGGGCTATTCAAATCCTGCTCCTCAAGAGCTGAGCACTCCTGATTTTTGAGCCTTCCTTCACCTGAGAGCCAGGTGCGAAGCCTCCAGCCAATCAGAATCAGTAATTATTAAACTAACTACCTGGGAGAACTAAAAACACAGCCTGGATTTGGAATCGAGGGCCAGATTTGAAGGGTCCTGGTCAATATATTTATTCTTAAAGCCGCTGATTGGGCAGCAGTTTAAGTACATATAACATTCCTGTACATGCACAATAAATAAACACTCATGCCAGCGATATTAGGGGTGAATAAAGAGTCAGTGCATGACTTGAACAAATTCGGAATTTTATTGGAAACCAAATGCTTCTTTCAAAACACTACTTCCATTTAATACACACAAAATAAGATTTTTCCCCTGTTCATGAACCAAGAGAACAGATGAAGGCGTTTTATAAAGCTATGCGTTTTATTAAAACTGATAACAGTGTAAACCAAGCAGAGGTGCCCAGTCAGGCAGCTCTAATGGCATTATTTCATTTTCATGAGTGTTTTAAATAAAAATTGACACACACACACAAACAAACAAAAAAAAATTAAATAAAAAATCCAAAATCCAAGCACTTAGCACCTTGGAGCAGTTATTGTTGCCTCTCTCTTCAATCTGGTTCAGAAGTGGAAACGACAGTAACAGTGTGTGCAGGCAGGGTGTAGGTGAGTATGTAAGGAAATGCTGAACAGTGGTATGCAGACTGCGAGCGCGTCAGAGCAGACAGCTGTGCCACACCTAACACAGACACACACCCCCTGACATTTCCGTCACTCTGGCCATGACAGATCGGCGGGGGCGCGCTCATGAGTGGTCCTGTGCCTCCTGCATTTCATAATTCTCCCCACAGCCTACACCTACACCTTAAACATCCTAGCCGAGGTAGCCATGCCGTATGTAAGCAGTGTGAAACCAGGACAGGTGACTCTCGGGGGGTAATCTATCCTAAGCATCCACCATTCACCCACCATGGTAACGCCATCGTTCTGCTCGGTAACCCTTCTTCTAGCATGCACCCCCACGTGTCATAACACAAACACTGTACATATGAACTGTTTTTTTTTTTTGTTCTGATACAAATGAATGAAACCTTTTAAATAAAGCATGTAAAAGTATACGTTGCCTGCACATTTAAATGTAATGAGAGCTCTGGCACACCTGCAGTACATGGCATACGGATGAATGCAGGCAACAAACAGGGCCTATCATACAGGCTTTAAAGCACAAAAGCTTCAGACATACGTCTGTGACATCGCATACATAGACGCCATTTTAGCTGCCTTACTCCATTCTAGAGCCCTCCATGGGGGGGGGGGTGATTTTTTCATTTTCATGACTGAGTAAGGAAACAATGTTTACAACCAGGTCGAGTGAGAAGACGAAAACTGAGGATAGTTCAGTCTGTCAGCAGACTGTGGCTCCTTGGTCCGCCCCCACACCACACTACTCCTACCGTCCACAAAGCTGTGTAGGTTTTCAGTGCAAAAGGCTGTGCAGATGATGTCTCAACACAGCTGCATGTGAGCTCCTCCTACAAACACACATCTGTATAGACACACAGTTCATTTCACTGCGATTAGAGACAAACTTTACATTTAGTATTTTTATATTTTATCTACAGGATACCGGCAAATTAAGAGGGTATATTATATATTCTAGTGCTATTAAAGGTGCAGTAAAACATTGTTTGAATGGTGAACATCACTTTCCTTTTAATTTGTTACTGATTACACAGGGACATATTTGTCACAAATGGGGTCACCCTGCACTTTGTTAGTGTGTAGAGGACATCCTCTACTTATCACCCCAGCCAATCACTTGGCTAAGATCCAAGCACACATTAGCCAGTAATGGACTGATTAGTTTTCAATGAACATGCATTAAGATTAAGGTGCCATGCAACAGAGGTGGGGGGGGAGCGGGGGCAAGCCATCCCACTGCATTAAATGCATTTTGTGTAGTGCTAGAAGACATTAAATTATTGTTCGCAAAAACCAATCACATTCACCTTGTTTTACAAGTGTTCCTAATAATTATTGGTGTATTTGTCTTATCTGAAATAAATACGTATTGCTTAAATAATGAGACAGCATATAAATAAAGTTCTGTGTATAGTTCAGATATAAGCCATGGGGGAGAGTACTGACTGTAAACAGAAGCCTGGAAAACAGGACACCATGATAAGCTTCAAAAGCCCACCAGTTCAAAAATAACCCAAGAGAAAGCAGGCAGTAGGAGAAGCCATCTTTCCTCCTAGACATTTAAATGGCCCCATGCATTATATCAACATACCGAAATACAGAAAGGCCTGGTGTTACATGGGTACGTTCTAATCAAACAAGCAGAGGATGAGGTTTCAGCTGAGATTCCGAACAGGTCTAGGTTCCAGCACTTATGGGGCCAGTGAACCCAGACTAGAGGAGTTTCGTGTGAATGATGATTCAGGTAGCATAAACCAGCTTTGGTATTAACTACTCTGCAAGCCACTCTACTTTGAGTGACATTAATAACAATATGATAGTGGTAGGAGAAGGCATCCCTACTGACACCTCTGGACTTAATATTAAAGAGAATGTTTAAAGATTGATTGGTTTTGTTCCAAGCATAGTTAAACGTGACATGTTTCATTTTTTGAATGAGACAGTTAAAGTTCAATGAATAGTGGAAAATTAAAAATCAGTAATAACTATGCATCCAATTGCACAATGTGAAATGTGATATTTAAATAAAAACAGTAAAAAATTACTTTTGACAACCACACTTGCTCACCTCTGTCAGCTAGCCACTTTACGTGGGAGTCCCCCAATAAGCATCCGCCCAGAATCTGGCCCAATCGAGCCTTTGTCACAGATCCAGTCGGAGAGTCACCGTTCACTCTTGCACTCCGCCCTTTTTTTGCCATGAGTGGGATCAATCCTCGTGCGCAGAGCCACTAAGAGTACTATAAGAGCAAGTTAGTGTTCGGTTTTTTTCCCCCCTGATCTTTCCAACCCATCTACAAAACAAGGACAAGACCTTGCAGAACAAGATTTAAAACGTAAACTCCAGGGGTCCTGTGAGTGAGGGTCACAGGCTCATGAAGAACAGGGTAGATACCTCAGGGAGCAGAGCAGCAAAGCCTTCCTTCTTAGTGTCCAGATGTGGAGGCATCACTGTACCACTAAACTCACAAAAGCACCCAGTTAGTCTGTAAACTTCGGACGCTCGTATACAGATGGTTACCTTGTCCCCTTCTGCAACAGCTGGGGATGAGGTCTTTTGTTAGCTGTGATTTGCAGTGCGTGGGTCAGACCTCGCTCATGTTCATCCCCCAAAAAAAGCAACAAATCACGGAGCAAAAACATGAATAAATAAAGGCGGATCCTCTTTGACCCAGGTCCAAATCCTGCTGAGTGGGACTGAGGTTTACTGTTCCATGAACAACCATGCTGCAGGGTGTGGGGGATGCGGGGTGGGGGGGGCTGGAAGACGAAGGGCGCACACCCCCATGTTTCCAGGAGCGATACCAAGTGTAACGGAGATGTGGAGGAGACCTTGGAGAGTTCTGCATATAAACCCAACCATCACTCACAGGATTGGCATGAATGATCTAAGGCCACGACGTTCATTTGCAGAAAAAAATGACAAAAAAAATATATACATTTAAACCCTGAAAATAAAAAGGAGAGAAAATTCAATAAATCAATGTTGCACAGGTTCAAGCGACCGTAAGAAAAGTTGCGCCCACGTGCACTCGATGCAGACCGATCACAAGATGCCACATTAGTGCCACTCTCTCTGATAGCTGCACCTCCCCACCCACACAGCCACTGCAGGTGCTTCACACCTTCTTACCCCATGTTAAGGCACTTCAGCAGGTCCTGCCCATGTCCCGACGTGAAGCAGATCTGCTGTTGACATCTACCTCCACCTCCTCATCCTCACCAGCCTCCTCTTCCTCTGTCCAGCCTACTGGGTGTACGTGTGTGGATACAGAGGCTCCCCCGGGGTGCGAGGGCAGCCGTGCAGTATCTGACACACACACACACACACACACACACACACACACACACACACACACACACACACACACACACACACAGAAATCACAGAGGACTGAATGGATATTCAGATTTAAAAATCTGGCGCTGACATCTAACAATAAAACAGCTGTGCTACATTACTGGTACTTAGCAGGGTTGAGAATATTATCCAACTGCATAATAGAAATGAAACCAAAAGATTACCTGTTGCAATCTCCCTCATAGGCATGGGGGTCTGCCACCGTCCGGGGGGGCGCTGGGACTGGGAACCCTGCTGGTGTAGCTGAGGGGGGGGGGGCAAAATACAACATATGAGAACCAAACTGCTGGTTGTCAGGGGTCCTGAGGCAGCCAGCCAGTGAGAAAGGGACCCATCAAGCCGGCAGACAGAACTGACAAATGGTGACGTACAGATCAAGCCACAGTAAACTCATGGCATGCAAACAGAGTGTTGACGGAGTAAAGGCTGGATAGAGCAGACAGAGGGGTTTTTCTGGGGCCTCATAACCAGGCTGCAGTACCCACCTCGTGCATGTAGATGGCGTGCAGGCTCATCTCAGCAGAGGCCAACTCCAGCTGCAGGGCGGACCTGGACTCGCCTCGAAAGCGCGAGTCGCTGGCACACATGCTGTCCAACGAAACCAAGACGGGTGTAATTTGTAAACCTGGATTCAAAATTGTACTCAAGGGCCCGGATAAAACGACTATATTCCCGGTGCCTGTCGCGGGGGCGTACCTGTCCGCCATGGTGCGGTCGCTGTGGTACATGGGGCTCTCGGCGTGGCCGACCGCTAGCTGGCCGTGGGAACGCGTGCGGCCCGGCAGCTGGGAGCCCGACAGGGAGGCCAGCACGCTAGCGGCCACAGAGGCGGTGGAGCCCGCCCGGTGGGGGTGCCGGTCGTGACCCGGCTGTCCCGAGGCGGTCAGCACCGGGTGGGTCAGGACGCTGGCCAGCAGATTATCAGTCTTAAGTTGGAAACCCAAAAGACAAAGGGATGGAGGGAGACATGGAGACAGTAGGCTGACGGTTATGCTCTCTTGAGAAATATATCGGCACCCACTTGTCCTATGTAGGGTCACTGGGGTCCAGGGCCTGTCCCAGGAGCAATGGGTACAGGGCACAGAGTAACCCAGAATGGGGCGCCAACCCGCGCAAGTCGCACATACCATTCATACCTATGGGAAATGGGGCCACTGGTGAAAACCCCAGTATGACAAGCATGTAGATCCGGGGCAGAGACCCTGGTTCCATAGGTATGAGGCAATGGTACTAATCACCCATTAAAAGATGGTCATAAAACATAAATCTGACTTGGGTCTAAATTGTTTCCAGTAGGTTCATATTGATCTGTTATGCACACAGATATCAGTGTGGGATGCAGGGGAACTTTCTCGGGTAAGATGAGCATTTGCATATGGGAATCGCCCCCTATGGAAAGGGCATCCCCAGCTGCCTGCGGAATCCTCAGGCATGGGTAGCATACTGTTCAGGAACATATTTCTCAGAGTATAGGAGCTGGTAGTATCTGTGCATACAGACTGCGGATGCAGACCTACCCCATGGCCGAACTCGTTGGACAGCAGCGAGGCGCAGAGGGGGGCCTCGGAGAGCAGCAGGGCCCGGGGGGGTCCTGTGGCCGCATCCTGCTGCACCTTCTCCTTCAGGTGGCTGATGAAGACCGAGCTCTCCTGGGGGGGCTGCCAGTGGGGGTTCTTGATGGTGAAGTGCATGAGGGACAGCTCTGTCTTGCCGTTCTCTGCCTGCTGATAGACGGACGCTTCCGTCTGGCCCTCTGACATCCACTGGAAGCAGGAATATTAGTCAGGTCATCTTCTGATTGGTACAACATGGGATTTTTTTGGGGGAATTTTTAGAATGTTTTCATTAAATTCACATTTAAAGCACAGCACTTACTATCTACTGTCTGCTGCTGTTGCTGTCATCAAATAAAAAGCATGTCACTTAATCGAAAGAGGTTACATACTATTCCCAGGGGAATTTTTTTCTTTAAGTCTTTCGTTTTCATCCCCCCCCCCGACCCCCCCGACCTCCCGCTGCTGACCTGCGGGTTGCCGTGGCGACGGATGTCCATCTGCGCGAAGGAGCAGATATCGCCCACGCCCACCACCTCCACGGTGAAGTTCCTAAAGAAGTCGATGATTTCCAGAGACTTGTGGCGGAGCAGAAAGATGAGTACAAAGGGCGTGACGATGGGGCTCAGAAGCTCTTCCAGGATAAAGACCTACGAGAGGAAGATGGACGCGGGGCGTCAGACATGCGACAGACATGCGACCGGCTGCAGGCCGTGGCTCCTATGAGAAGCCCGCTGAGACGCATGGCCTCGCCTACCGCCTTGTACTGGAAGAGCTGGGCCATCTCGTCGCGGGTCTCGCTCTTGTTGGCGTTGCCCTTCCAGTGGTCGGGCATGTAATGGATGTGAGCCAGTACGCACTGCAGCAGCTGCTCCGGGCACCACACCATGTGCTCGTCCGGGATGAAGGACCTGCGGGTAGCCGGTGCTTTATTACCAACCCCAGCAAACATGCCACCTAGCCGCCGGCATCGCGACGCATCTTTCCAATCGCCCGGTGTCATTATTTGGATGGAAGCTCAACATGCTTTGACGTTCGGCATCTAAAGTCAACGCTCCTTTTAAGGCGACTGCACAGGTCCTTCAGAATGTGGTGCCTTTGCTGGAGTATGATTAAACAAACGGTTTCCTAAGACACCTTCGCTCCGAGCTCTGCATTTACCCAGAATGCCAGTTGGAGCCTAACCCAGGCAGCACAGGGCATACGACTGTTAGGAGATAGATGCACACCGTTTAGCGACTTTACAGATTAAGGATATTAACTCGGCTCGCAGACCCAATCCCCAAAGCCCCCCCACCTGGACAGCGTGATGACCACGCCCAGCACGGTAATGGCCGTCAGGATGTGCTGCACGGTCAGCACGTCCTCGTCGTAGACGGTCAGCGCGATGAGCACGGCCAGCACCGAGCCCGAAAAGAAGGCCACGTTGCGGGCCAGCACGGCCAGCGTCGGCGACGTGAAGGAGTTCATGTACTTGGAGACGGCCTTGTAGCCGCGGCCCAGGCGGCTGTGCAGCTCGTGGTCCAGCTCGTTGAAATGGCGCAGGTAGAGGCGGCCGTAGAGCGACCAGCGGCGGGCGCCCAGGCTCCCGGGCTCGCGGCGGATGGCCTCCGTGTAACTGAAGAAGGCGTAGAGCACCTGCCAGACCAGGACGAAGGGGCAGAGCAGAAGGTTCGCCAAGCCCATCAGGAGGATGACGCGGCTCAGCTGCTGCGCCAGCTCTAGCCGGTTCCCGGCTCGCTTGTACTTGGGGTGCAGGTTCCACTTGTTCTGGAAGAGCGAGCCGGGCCCCCAGAACAGGATGAGCTCAAAGTTATACTTGAGGCCCTGTGTGAGGAAGACGACTTCGCCCAGCAGGGGGAGCTGCAGCTGCACCGGCAGCAGAGACTTGTTGACCATGGCTACCATGTAGTTCTTGAAGCGCAGGATACGGTGGTAGATGTCCAGCTCCGTCAGCTCCTTCTTGTGGATGCACATCTGCTGCTCGCGCTGCAGGCTGATCAGCCGGCTCTGCACCTCCTGCCAGGTGAAGTTGCACAGTTCATCCTGTGGAGGGGGCAAGAAGACGACACGCATTCGCTGGGGGAGGACGGGCTTCTCCACGACCGCAGCCCTAAGTCATCTGGAGGGGAGCAAATGTTCTGTGGCCAAAAATGGAATCGTGGAAATTCGATTCAATTCAACAAATTCAATTATCTGACCTACTAAGTGGGAAGTTTGATCTATATCTGGAGGAGGGACATCTGATTTTACAGAAGAGTGAGATCAGCTTGCAAACTGGTGAGCAGCATATTTAACTTACATGTTGAAGATTAAAAGCTACCTACTGATGTACTTTGTGTTTATAACAAATGAAATACAGACTGCAAATTAAAGTTGTAGACACAAAGCATGGGAATAATTTGTATTCCCAGATCACACAGCAATGTAGTTACTTTGGTTGATTATTATCACTGGTCATCATCGCACACAGTAGCCAGTAACTATGGCAGGAGCCTGGAGCCCACATTCTACTGGTGCTAGCACTGGCATTCCGTTAAAAAATATGATCTGCCATGTACAGGAAATTTGATCTTTTTTTAGACGGAAATCAAGTAATACTCAATTACAGCATGGTAGTAACTAATAATGGTGGTAATGTCATGATAACATTTTTATTAAAGCTACCAACCGCCAAACAGCCATTATCACAATAAGATCAGCAAGAAAAGCAAGACCACCATATTACTGTATTGCTTCCAGCAAATGTACATCACCTCCTGTTTTCCATGTGCTATGCAGAAATCAACAAGTCAAAATAACAAGCTCTGTGAATTTGTCCACACTCACAAAGGAGAACAATACAGCACCAGGATATTTCTGCGGCTGTATTACCCAAAAAAACATAACTTGAAAGAAATCAACCCCCCTTCTTGGCCCTCAATGTGATAAATGTCAGAAAGACTCACCATCCTAATTTTCAGTGCTTTAATGTAAAACTGTCGTATCTCCCAGTAGCTCAGGACATTGCAGAAGACCTTGATCAGCCGATAGACCCAGAAGATAGCAGCCATGATGAGGAGAAAAATGATCCAGCTGTTATCCTGAATCCTGCAAGGAGACAAATTGAAACTGAGGTACAATCATTCTCACTATGGTCTGCTCTTTGTTTTCTCAACTTTGATCTTTGTGTTGGAACTAAATGAAGGAACAAACACTGCAGGAAAATCATTAGAAAGCCTTGAAATAGGGGAAGGTGGGAAAAAAACTAAATAAATAATGTACAAGACTCATGAGGAATGCAGCGGACGATACACAATGTGTGTGTGTGTGTGTGTGTGTGTGTGTGTGTGTGTGTGTGTGTATATATATATACATATATATATATATATATATGTGTGTGTGTGTGTGTTCATACCATTTATGATCAACAGACAGGTTGTCAGCCTCGATTTAACACAAGTTTAAAACTGTTCTACTAAACTTTGAAGCACCAATGCATAGAAACAGAGAGAAACGCAAGCACAGATGCATTTGATCCTTTAGTTTAGTTGTATAGTGCAAGGTCACTCAATTGTAAACGCATGCACCTTGATATTAACGTCCTCGTTTTTCCTTCAGTAAGCAGTTTAAGAAATTGAATGCTGAACCGGCCGTCATTCTACCTTAACTACCAGCTGAAACATATCGAGTTCAGAAGACACTGAACCCAAGGCACCCACTGCAGCGAGTGCGGTTTCTTTGATTAAGGCACAAATTCAGCCTGCACTGCATTCGCCGTGAAGGCTGCACTCTGACTCATCAAAGATTAAGGATTCCACCGAACATTCACTACCAAGTTGCCCTGAAGGATCACTTCTACCAAACAAAGTTAACATAGGTGTCAGACAAGGCAGACAAATCAGCCGAGTCATAAGAAGTTTTTGTGACTTGCTACAATAATGACGATAAATAACACACCAGAAGACCAGGTCCTCAAAAAAAACGATCTCTGAACATAAGGTATATACTTTCTTTGTGGTGAAACACAGTAATACTGTTCAAAAAACACAGCACTTTCCTACAGTCACATAAAATAACGAAGAGCTCTGAGGCTAGCAGTAGTTCTGTAGGTGTTCTGTACACAGCGTGGGATTTTCTCATTAAAACAGACACATCTGACATCTCAGGCAAATCTTGGGGTATTTGGAAGCCTCCTCACCTGGACCAAACACCCCGTGCACTGTCTCGTGCTTTGGTCTCATTTTCTGGGAAGTGAGAGAAATTACTTGAAGCAAGATGACACATCGCTCTATAGCTGACACTCAGGCAGGGGATGTAAATAAGGACCCAGTACTCCAGACTATTTAATTTTACCTCATCCATACCAGACAAAGAATACTGCAAAGGGGTACTGCTATGCACGTCCCTCCTTAGTGTAATCACAGGATCACTGGCTCGTACATACGCCACGATGGCACTGTAAACATAAAGCTATTTAGCACAGCCTCAGTGCTGGACACAAAAGAATGCAGTCTGAATGAATTATGAATGGGGGCCATAGTCTGGATGAACCCCAAGGGTGAAGCAGACATATGGTGCGGAACATGCTACATGAATGATAAATCATCTGAAAACAGAGCGCTTGAAAAATGAAGCAATTCATGATAAGGGCCTTATGAAAAAGACTTGGTTGGCAGCTTTTTTGGGTTTTCGAGCAGAGATTTTAGCCATGCAGCTGTACTGTGATTTTCATCCTGATAACCCAGAAACATCCAGAGGCTTCAGACAGGATGCCAGTTCTTATGTAGACGTGACATAGAAGTCATGATTGGTTAAACAAAAAAGCCAATGGTGGCGGATCATGTGTTGACCGGGATGCCGGGCCAGTTCTCCCGCAGCTTCTTATCCCTGGGTTGCAGTTTCAGCAACACCAGCACCTCCTTCTGGATAAACCAGAAAGCTCTATAGGTCGGGCTGCATCAAGGAACCAGTTTAGTGGTGCTAAAAATGTCACTATTTGGAGGGATGATTTCACTGAACAGCTCTTGTGGTGTCAATGGCAAAAACATCTCTGTCTATAAGAAGGACCTATCAGAACAGATTTCAGTGCTGCTGACGTCCTGCCAGCAGCCTTGGCAGTAAGTCTAGAAGGAGCTTGTTGACGTGACTCTGCGGGGCAATTTATTGAGGCACTTTCTCATTGCGAAACATTTCAACTACCCATTGCACATGCATCCAATCCCATGCCTGCATTTTAAAAAATGGATCACTTTACTGAACACGCCAAAGCTAAAAATCCCCAAACCACATGCATTAATGGTATTGACATTTTAAACTCGTTGGCTATCGTCAGAGAAACCATAAACAGCCCGGAGGCCCTGAATGACATCCAGTGTACGGCACATTCTAGCCATCTTTACATATCGAGCAGCTCTACCTGAAAATCTTTTTACACTGCTGTACAAGCCCTATAATAAGCAGACCCACAGAGGCATCTCTCATCAACATGCTATTTAAAAGCGTCCACTTTCTTTGAAGGTCTTTCTCTACCCTCTAGGTGCCTCTGCCCATAGGGTGGCACAAAGAACCCCATCTATATACTTAAAAGGAAGTTGTCCTACACTTTAAAGCAAAGGCTGTCAAGCTGACTTCACCGCAGGTGGTAATATCAGTGTAACCCTTTATCTCATTTTACTCAGTTTTGTTTAATAGCCCCATAACTGTCCTTTTGTCTGCAATAATTTTACTTCAGTTAGGTGATATTAAATACCTTAACGCATGGGGATTTCTTACTCTGTCCACTCATGCCCTATAGGCATAATTTTCATTTCATTACCACGTGACTCCATGTGGCAGTGATTTATTACCCGGAAACATCTGCGCATTTCTGTATCAGCTGAACCCAACACACCTTTCTGTGCACTGCTGGCTGGGCAAGATGGCATCAGGCAGCGTCACCTTGTTCCGGTCCAGGGGGTTCTGGCTGGTGTGGTTCACTGCCCGGTTGGCAAAGAGCACATCGTACTCCACGCAGTTAAAGAGGAATGTCGTAAATGTGACCACAAACAGGAACTGTCTGCGGGGGGGGGGCAGAGGGGACATATCGATAATGCTGAAAGTGAAGGTCACTGGGGTGAAAGTCGAACAGCACTAGTTGAGAGTTGTTTAAAAAAATCAGTCTCTTTGTAATTTAACATAGCAAACAAAGAAAAATTGAATTAAAGCAATTAGTTGTAAAAATGCCAATCGAGCACCACCCAAGGTCTCCTCAATATCAATGCACCTAAGTTTCTATTTTTCCTGGACGTAAATAAAACCATCTGGCCCAAAACGCCAAACACGCAAACAAGGGCCAGTAAGCTGAAGCGTAGCGGCTGCCAGGGAGTCACTGGCCAGCATCGCGTCCAAGCTTCCTATCCCTCCTGCTCTAGGTGCTGCCCCCAGAATAGGTGGCCTGTGTAATGGGAGTCGGCCGTGTCTGGGGCTGCATCACGTTACAACCCGAGGCTCCTTTGGCAGCAAGCAGCTCATGTGCTCCGTGGCCCATATCAGGTGCACGAGTCCCTGTATGCCAGCAGGTTCTTGGAGCAGTAATTAATATGATATTCTCAGATACACAAGACGGGAACACAGGTACACTTACACCAGCTCGAAGAACTCGGACAGCATCATACACGCAAAGCCATTCTTCTGGTGGAAGTGGTATATGTGGAGGAAAATGTTAAAGAAATCAGAGCAACATCTGAAACCCCTAGAGAGGGGAAGGCTAAGTGTACAGGGTTAGTTTTGTTGACCCCTTGTCTGGTCCAATATCAATACCTATTCGGGGACCACATTTAAATATAGATCCTCATGTTTTGGAAGTAGGAGAGCTTCTCCTGTCGGCCTTGCAGCCAGTTATATATCTTATTCTCAAGACAAACCAACTAAAGCCATAAACAACCCTTCACAGCAAAGTCAGAAGGTCAAGCTCATTTTATTTAATTTTGTTTTCTATACAGCGCCAGATCACAACAGAAGTAATTTAAGGTTACCTTTCCTATAGAACAGGTGTATACATTGTCCTTTTATTAAACAAACTAAATAGCCTTATGTTATATCTTATTTATATAACAGCATTTTTGTCTCTACACAGTCGCACGTTTACAATTCTCCTCTGCTCTCTGTACTCTGTATTGCACATGGTGGAGTTCCGCCCCGACACGCACGCACACAGGTGAGCACACTCCTGCTAGCAGACAGAGCGCGGGTTTAAAAATATGTTACATCAACCACCTAAAAAGCAGAGAAATTCATCTGGGTTTTTTTAAAGCCCAAAAAGATACACTGCAGTGACAAAAGCTGCACACCTTCTGGATAATTGTCATAAAAACAAAAGTTCTGATGTTTAGTTCAGTTGCTATATTGACTGTTATCATTAAAACAAGCACATGAACACCATGAATCCAGTCGGTGTTTGTCTGTCCCCCCCCAAAACCTGTTGACCTAGGGGAAAGATTGCAACGCAATGGCCAGCTAGATGTGTCTACATTGATTGACCTCCAAAACCATGTAACTTCTCTAAAGGCAGGTTTCCATGTTATTCTACCCCCTACATATAGAGGTAAAGGGACAAATACGTAAATTTGTTTAGATTTAGCATCTGTTCTAAGAACTGGAAAAAACTGTAATTGTGACTCAAGAGACTGTGCATATCTAAATAATATATAACCATGAAGCCATTTTAGTTTTAATAGGCTGTTGCATCTATGCTACCAGTTATTCTAGAAGCAAATGGAGCAGTTCTACTCTAAAGTAGACATTCTATCCAATGTGCTTCAATTGAACTGGAAAATATCCAGCTTTATAAACTTATCAGCATGCATCTCTTGATACAAGCATTGGGTTTTAAGGCCCCACTGGCCCAGGCTCACCTGCTAATCAGGGCTGAATGTTAGGTTCTGATTTCCTAATACCTTCAAAGGAAAAAGGAAAAAAAAGAGTCACCAAAGTTAACATGTGAAATGCAATTCAATTTGCGACTTGTGCCTCGACCCTTTGCAAAACCAATTGAGCTGAAGAAAAGGAAATCAGTGTCTCATTTCAGAGCGACAGGTCCTGAATTACTAGGCCCATTGCAATGTGGCATCATGGGAAACCTTCCACCCACAATGTAATTGGAAATGCATCACCAATCAAACTCAGCACTACAGAAGAAAATGAAAAAGGGCTACCAGAGGACACAGAGACACTGGGTTCACAAAAGTCCTCTCCAATTGCCTTCTAAGCTCAGGAAACACAACATTTAAATGCATGGTCTCATGCTTCCTTAAATTTTCTACAAACACTATACCCACAAATGGAGCATCTGGGTGTTCTAGGGAATTTAGTCAAAGGATATTCTTGTGAAGAAGTTGTCCAGATTCTTGATATGATGCCATGAATCTGTATAGAGAAAAGCATCAGTGTTAAATACCATCCAGCTCAGGAAAGCAGACTCTGTGGCTTAAATGACACTTGAACAATATCATTACTTAATTACTTCACTTACACTTATACTGCCAAGTCAATTATTGCCCAAAAGACTAGAAAAATGTTATCACTATAAAACTAACAACTAAATTACATTAAAGTCACAATGACAATGAACAATGGAACCCAAAACAATGAAGGCATCTTGTGGTATATTTAGATTGTGTGACAGAAAATTACTGTTTCACCAGTATCAGTGAGTGTCGACCTGACATATTCTGCAGAACAATGTTTACTGAATGAAAAAATCACAAAAGCAGAGAATCTGCCCCAGTAGTGCCTTAGAGTATCTACCAAGGTACCTTTCAGGCCTTCTGGCACATGGACAAGCAGGTCTTCCTCCCCAGGCGGCGAGTCCTCCTCAAAGTCCTCGATCCGCTGGTACTCCTGGTATGCTTCAAAGTTGGCCATTGCGATTCACATTCTCCCCCGTGGCTTCTCCCCGAATAATGTGGGATGCTGTATGTAAGAGGATACCCACAGTGAACCCCAGGTTTTAAGGAAAACGATCATTATTCCTGGTTCCTGGCGCAAACGGAAGTAACCGAGAGCCTGACCTTGGGGCTCACACTTGAGAAGCGTGCTTAACCTAAATCACTTCAGAAAATCAGCACATTTTTAGCATGTAATCCAACACAGATTTTACATCAGCTAAACAAAACTATGGAGAGAATTTTTCCAGCCAACCCCATACAGCAGGGATATTCAAATCACGGTCCTCGAGGTCTGAGCACTTCTGGTTTTCCAGTCTTCCTTTACCTGTCAGTCAGGTCAGAAGCCTCTGACCAATTAGAGTCAGTAATTATTAAACTAACTACCCGGGAGACCTGAAAACAAGGCCTGGATTTGGAATCGAGGTCCAGATTTGAACAACCCTGCCATACAGTATCTCTAGTCACCCTGGTCTGACAATCAGAGGGATGTACTCAAAAGATTTGATTTTGCTTTATATTTGAGCTCTCTTAGCAAGGTAATTATTGACTAAATACTAATTTAACAGATGCAGGAATAATGTCATACAGTTATACCATGCCACACTTTTGCCTCTTCGATGCCTACAGATGCACAACACTGTGCTACACTCTCCCCAAAATCATGACGGGAGCACTGAACTTGGCACGGATATATTCACTGTGGCAAGGGAGAAGAGAGCATTCATTCTGCACATTTTGATGTACAGCGCTTCAGCATTTAAGTAAATACTTCAAAAACATTTTACTTGTACAACTACCCCCTAATGTAACCCAACAATATTAAGGCAGCAGATGGCACAATACTGCTGATCATAGCACAGCATCTCTGATTTCCAGACATTCGATTTGATAATGGAGACTAGGGCTGCACGATTAATCTTTATCGCATCGATATTGAGGTTTTAACTCCCGCAATAACCTAACCTCAGGAGTCTGAGGTTTTTTCCCCCGCCTC
>JABFDZ020000084.1:3926423-3938442 GCA_019775955.2 Pollimyrus isidori
CGGCTTTCTGTCAGCAGCAAAGCAGCTAACACACAACGTGCACCTCGAATTGTGCCAATAGAAAAAGCTTATAACTGCGCAGAAATGGCCGAAGGTACTTCTTCGGTGACGGGAGAGGAAGCGGGGGAGCACTTGTGTATGTAGTTTATTTAACCCTCTGTGTCGTAAAAATAACAACATATTTTATTCATAATTTTCGCTTTTATGCACTTAAAAGTATTGAATGCAAAAATCGAAAATTGCATCGCAATCGCAATATTTGTCAGAAAAACCGCAATTAGGTTTTTTCTAAAAATTGTGCAGCCCTAATGGAGACCAGCGATGGAGTGGGGCAGGGATGAACCCAGTACAACAATGTTTAAGTATGTGGCAGCAGGGTGAATGCAATAAATAGACTGAAAAACATAAACAGTTGCTTTTGTTTTAAATCCCATGATCACAATTACAACAGTACTCATTAGCCATCATATATTTTTCCTTAGAAAACTATGAGCTGTGTTCCTGACCTAGAAGGCTTCTGCACAAATCGTCTACAAACAAAGATCTATATCAAGGATCAAGAATATGACAATCAGGCCTCAAAAGCTCAGTTTTCAGTGTCCTAAAACACCATGCCCGTGCAGAAAAGGGCAAAACACATAGAAAAAGCTACCTTTACAAATAAATATATACCCATGCACCTGTGGATAAGGCCTCATTAGGAAAATAACGTTCCTCTTCTCCTCAGGATTAGGGAGACTTCAGAGTCCATCTTCCTGCCAGTGTGCTACCTTTCATATGAACACATAACCCATGGGAAACAGTGGACCGTATCTTGTGGTTCACTGAACTGTTTGTACAGTATCATAATCGGTCTTTTTCCACCCTTATCATTGAGTTCTCTTTAGGTACGATGTCAAGGTCAAAGGGTGACTTACATGGAATTTCGTGGGGCCCTCGCTTTAGGCCCACTAAAAGGAAAAATTAAACTAATTTCCAGTGTCTAAAATAACAAGCATTGTCAAGCAACATCTGCTTAAAATCTCCAGATACACAGTCATGGCTCCCAGATCTGGTCCAACTCTGCTAGCAATATTGGCATGTCCAACCCCCAGAATGCCTTTACCTCTCCTGCATTTCAGAAGCTTTCTCAACATTTGATGGACACAAGTGGTGCGTCTAAGGTTCTGCCAAAACAGCAGCAGCTGGCACCTCCATGAGTAATAATGTGCTGATTTACAGACTATAGACTTTGAAACAATGACTCCTCATATGAGCAGCACCAATGTGCAACAGCACAAGTTTCGCCAGGCACAAACTTTCAGTAAAATTTCCAAAGTAAAACTGCTTCACAACCCCCTCCGAACATACTTTCCTTATGAAGTGGTTAGATCAATTCAAACAAGTTGCATGTTTTTTGTTCTTATCGGATATCTGCTTGCAGATATGGGCCTGATATGGGCCACGGATCACTAATGGGATGACCTGACCAAAAATAAGTCTCATGATAAGCTCTAGTGACAGTGATGCATTCGACTTAGCAAACATTGGCAAACAATTACAGTTTCCACCTTGTGTGTTTGTTAGCCAGCCACTCACTGTGAACATCTGCTCACAGACAATGTATGCGAAAACAGATGGGTGTTTTCCTCAAAAACACCAGTGGTGGAAGATCTAGAGTACCTGGAGTTTCAGCACGTTACCAAAAATATTCATGATGGAGTTGTCCAAAAACCACAGTGTGCTGTTACACCACAGAGGTTACTGTTAGAGGTGCCAGAAAAGTACTAAAAGTGCTGCTGCCTTAACACAAAAATGCAACTTTTGCAACAATGGAATCAATAAAAACAGACTGTTTTAAGGCCACGGATTGTTTAAGGTGGTTGGTCAAGCCTACAGCACTTGGAAATATGCAAAACCACATAATGCCTACATGACTTAAGATTTGGTCACTATTACTGCATATAATTGAAAACCAAAAGTTTCCTGCTCTTTATGACTAATAAAATGCATGATTTAAGAAAACCAAATGCGTAGACTACCTGTGATATACCTTGTTTAATATAATTGCAAATGTCAAAATAATCACTGCTAAAAGTAATGTTAGAACCATCATCTTATACAATATGGTATTAAATTTTTTGTGAATGTAGAGATGAATAATATTGCAAAAAAGTTTACCCTTTGCAATTGAGATATTTGAAGTTTTTGCAGTATTCAGAGTTTGAAAAACTTATCTATCGTGTCTGTCAAATAAGTTATTGAAGTTGACCTGAGCTATGCAAGCACACACAAAGCAGTGCTGATAAATCACTTGCTTTTGCTCAATATCATCTCCATGTAATGCAAAATGTTTCCAAACAATGTAAGATTAATGTCTTTTCACAACCAGTTCTCGTTTGCTCAACTCTCTTCTTCAGCCATTTTTTTCAGTTTCTCACAAACGGGACAAGCAAGAACAGGTCATTGTTATTTGTACCTCTTTCCAATCACAGGGCACTTTATTTTGAGAAGATCCTGTAATTTAGTGTAGTTCAGGGGAAATTGTAAAGTTTAACATTTTCTTTTATTATGAAAATAAAAATTTGCACTGAAGAAAAGTTGATTTTTGTTAGTATATGTTGTCAATTACAGTATCGGCCAGTCACACTTGCAGAAAAATAAGAAATTGGAATTAGCCAAGAAAACTGGGTACAATAGGTACATCTCTATATTATTATATATTATTTTTCACATAAATGATTACTCGATGAATAATCAATCAGTAGATTAATCTGCTGCTTTGATTACTCAAATATTGTCATTAATCATAGGATATTGAGTGTCATTAATAATGGATTTCTCCTGTAACTTCACAAATGTTCCAGTTTTAGATCTTGGCTTTGTCTCAACACAAAAAGAGTGCCAGATGAATCACAAAACTGTGTAGCCACAGCACATCTGAGGAGTGATGAATTCTGCACAGCACACCAGAAGACGACAGAAACCGCGCCGTATGTTTTTTTTTTTGCCCCCACTCTTTATTTTTCATCCTGTAATCTCCTCCTGCACTGATCCAGCATGAATACTTTCCTCTGGTGATTCAAGCTCATTTTTTCAAGTTACTGAGGTGTGCGATGCAACACACACACACACACACACACCAGTGGCAGTGTCTCAGTGAACAGCTTCTCACTGCCAAATCCAGAGCATCTTTTTGGCTGGAGCTGCAGTGAAGCATACTGAAAGTCTACAGGAGCCACTTCTATGTAGCTGTCACATCGCACCCACTAGTAGATGTGCCCACAAGCTATTTCAACCATTGATTTATGTAACTTCTGGCCATATGTTCTAAAATATTTATTGACTGTTGGCTAAATTCACTAAACAGTCCAGTCTGTCCAAGCTTTGAGCATGTGCAGGCCCCAAGTTACAATCTAGATTTGTTCCCTGCGAAGATAAACAAGTCCCAGCCGAGACTGACTTGAACCAACAGGCCAGGCTGGAAGACAACACGCGGAAAGTTCATGTCATGATTTGTTATTACATCACAAAACAGAGGAACTGACAAGTAAAAATGTTCAAAATAAATGCACTACTGAATATTTTACGCTAGCAATTCAAGTAAGAACCCTGCTCAACTCTGCTGTTCTGGGCACCTGAATGTGGCTGAGGCAGCTCTCTACAACCACACACACTTCATACTGTAGCACAATCGGTCACAACCCAGTCTCAGCGCACAACTGTCAGGCGGCCAGAATCAAAGGCCTTGCCCTGTTCACAGCTGTCAGGAATGGGCGACGGTGCTGCCTGCGCCCCAGGACATGCCAGCCCTGTTTGTACACCAAGTTCCCAGGTCTGTGAAGCAATCTGCAGTCATGCACTTGCAGCCACATCAAATTACAGGCTGACCTTTCCCTACGTGATCAGCTACTTGCTCAACAGTGGGGGAGGATTCCTCCCAATTGTCATAACGCCACGTACACTTCACATTAAATGCCCCATAGGGTGAACCATAGATGAGGTATGTAAAGCTAAGTATTATCTGACTGACATACAACGGATTTACATTGTCCTTGAACCGCTCAGGGTTACTGCTACAAACAACTGCTTCCTGTAATCCAGGAACAGTTAGCTTACTAGCTGCAATCAAGGTTTTATGGTATAAACTAGATATGTGTGCCAGACATTTAGACCTACTGCACAATCCCGCAGTTAGCTCCATATAACTGACAAGCGGTTCACACCTTTACGATGTAACTTGTCAATATCAGCCCAAAATGACACCATACATAGGTAGCCAAATAGCATTACTTTCTCAAACATTAAATATAGTTATTTATGCTGTCAATAATTATAGGATAGCTGGAATATATCAGCACACGCCCACTGTCGTACTAGTTAAAAAAACATGTCGGTTGACCCACTAAACTGTCTTCCCCTCGGCCTGAAGACGATCTTTCAGCACAAAGGCGGAGCAGCATCTCCACCTGGTAATTTGGCGACCTGGACGGAGGACTACAACGCCCGGACTGACGGCTTCGGCCGCGCCTAGCCGGATGAGCTAACAAGCTAGCCGTCCATCAGTTGGTGGACTCGCCTAGGAAGTGGTACACGGCCTAACCAGCGGCTAGCACGGGAAACAACGGCAATAACGTGTTAAATCGACCGTAGCGAGGTTACACCGCGTGTACAGGGGCCGGACAGTGACTTACCTCGTACTGTTCGTCGGACAGCTAGCCTCGCTAACGGCTACTCCTGTAGCCCATCTTATCATTCCATCGCCTCAGTTTCTACTGAGGACAAAAGTCACCTAACTCTGGAGCTGGGTGACATGGCTTAGAGAAGCAGCACGGCACGTTTATTTTGTGTGTGTGTGTTTGATTTCCCTTGTCTTTTTAACATTTGACTCGTGCTCCCGGGTGGCCGTGAGGTTCCCGTCTTTCCAGCGCCGCGCGAATGTCAACACGACGCTATGTGACGTCACTCCGCCTGCCTCCTGGTCGGCGCTCACGTGCGCACAACACACAAGAAGTTCGCTGCGTGCCAAGACGCGTAGCAATATCCCTTTAAAATGTTCGAAGGCGTTTGTCCTGTTTTATTATTCATATTTCTAATCTCCACACGTTATTGTTTTGTTTTGTAGAAATAAAGCGTCGATTCACAAAGCAGCAGCATCACATGCGTTGCCATATATGCAGCAAAAATACATAAGATAGCTATTGTGTTTTCAGTGTTGGGAATGTTTTGAGGCGTCCTGTTTGTTTTTGACTGTTGCATTCTGGGTGAAAATTTCGTCGCACCAATATGGCTGCGCCCGTCTGGCTTTGGAAAGCCTTCTGAGCTCTAATGTTTTCACTTATCCAACCATATAGCAGTAGTTTTAAACTTTTCGTGCAAAAATGTTTTATCTTTTGCTAAAGTGCAAATTAAACTGCAGCTCCAGTATTCGGCTGCGATATGTGCATACTCGTCTGACTAAAGTCAAAGACGTATGGATTCACAGACGGTAGGAGGACAGACGGGGTTGCTGTAGTCTGTAGATTACCGGTTTTATGAACTAAACATTTTTAAAAGATATTGTCACTGCTGTTGCAAAGATTGAAATCTGAAAAAAACTGCAGTTCAAATTCATTGTATTATCAGTTTATATAACTGTGTCAATCGCGGTAATTTCAATTTCAGTTATTTTACGATTGCTTTAAAAAGCACTGAACATTACTGTAATTTGGTTTGATGTTGAATAATACATGTAAATGGTGTGCGTGCGCCCTGCGATGGGTTGGCGACCAGTACTGGGTTGTTTCCTACCTTCCGCCACTGAATGGATGGATGGATGAATAAATAATATAGTTCTTAAATTCACCGTGAAATGTGCATCTTACCACTGATCCCACTAAATCAAGAAACCATGTTCGTCTTTACAGAGAAACCTCACTGGCCCAACTCGTTGGTAGACGGAACTTCTGTACGAAGCTGAATGATGCGACCAATCGGTTCTGGGTTCGAGCCCGGAATTCGCTCGGACACGCTGCGGGGCGAAACGCCAGGCTCCCGGGGGCTGTCCTGGGCTTGTTTGTAGTGGCCCCGTCGGCACTGACCGTCACAGCACGGCTGCTTTACAGTCCAGCATATTGTCAGGATGGGACTGAGGTCCAAACTCCAGAGGCTGATCTTGAGTTTAGCTGGGCGATTCTCTGGGATTTCATTAAACCACAACTTCTAGCACTCCTAGGTGCAGTTGTTGTAAGTAATATGAAATTGCCCTGAACTTATATATTTCTTCCAGTACAAATTTCTTGGGTATTTATATGCTAAAGATATTGTCCTTTAGTTGATGTGGTGTTGCTCTGAAAGGATTGTATGCAAAGTTCATGACTCCTGGCTGTGCTGTGCATTGTCCATGTGTACAAGTACAAATTATTAACATATACCATCATGACAATGCACTTTTAGCACCTTGCAAGTGAAGTAGGAGACCTTCATATTCAGGGTTACTGTCAAACAGTACATTGTATCTTCACATCCTTACTACTTCATTTTAATTTGCTAAGCAATTACATTTATATCTTTTTTGTGAATGTTACAGTATAATCTTGTCTGTATTCTGTGAGCATACACTGGAGGTAATTTTGTAACTGCATTAACTATTTGACTGCTCTGTTTCACGCTTTTAATCAACATGGATGTAGAGGTGCAGTCTGACGATTCAGGATTGTTTTGTTTATCTGCTTTGCCTTGGCGCTGTTCAGCTCGCCTTTGCTGCAGCTCTCTTGAACATACAGATCCCTCTTATGCTGGGTGACCTGGTCAACGTTGTGGCCCGTTACATGAGAGAGCACCCCGGGAGCTACCTCAAAGAAGTGAAAGAGCCAGCTCTGAAGCTTCTGGCATATTATGGGCTGCAGGTGAGCTGCTGTTTAGCCTTAAAGCTGAAACGTTGCAATGCTATGCAAAGGTTCGTTTGATGTCACATCTGTTATCATGTTAAGATATTGTGACAGTCGGCCCTCCATATCTGTTGATTCCATATCTACAGATTCAACCAACCACAGATCAAAAATATTAGGGAAAAAAATCTGTAAAGTTATAGAAAGCAAAACCTTCATTTGCTGCAGAGAGATAATGAATTTGTATTTTCTCTATTCCTATATGCACTGCAGTGGTAGTGTCTCTACTGAATATATGCAGATTTTTTTCTGGTAATTATTTTCTAAACAATACAATATAACAACGATTTACAATGGCATTTACATTGTATGACATATTATAAGTAATCTAGAGGTGATTTAACATATGTTGGAGGATGTGTGTAAGTTAAATGCAAATACGCTTATTACACCTTTTTATATAAGAAACTTGAACATCTGTGGATTATGATATCTGTGGGGATCCTGGAACCAGTCCCCCATAATGTTATGGGACACCTGTATTTCTTATGTGCAAATTAAAATATGAATTTTAAGGATTTGTGTACACTCAGTCCCAGAGGTTACATGAAAAAAAAAAATGTGCAAATTGACTCATTGCTACTGAGCTTGTCTATACTCTGAGGCGTTGTGCTTGCTAATCTGAGTCTAAATGTCACATCCATAATGCGCAATTGGCCCAAATGCTTTTTACTGCATCAACAGAAGCATGACAGCATGAAAATCGTCCTTGTGGTACTGCAGATAATTTCTCGCCAGATCTGGCCAGTGAGTCAGAGTTGACATGTACACTCACAGCATGGTATCCTACATGATGTCCATGAGATCAGATGAACTGAAGTCATCTCAGACCAGCCCATCGTTTACTATGCTGTCTTTTGTGCAGGGCCTGTTGACCAGCGGTTACATCATCTGCCTCTCCAGGGTAGGAGAACGAGTGGCTGCAGACATGAGGAAACGGCTCTTCCTGTCTTTACTAAGGTTTTTAAATTCAGTAGTACTCCTTTTGCAGATTCCGAGATGTATACCAGTAAATTGTACAAAACAGAAGAAAACCCTTCAATGTGATTTTACCATTAGAGGAAACATACAGAATTGGGATCTGATTAGAAAATAAACTTGCTGATTGATTTTATTTACCAGACAGGATATCGCCTTTTTTGATGCCAACAAGACGGGCCACCTTGTGAATCGCTTAACCGCTGATGTCCAAGAGTTCAAGTCTTCATTTAAACTGGTCATCTCTCAGGTAGACGTGTTTGCCGTTCACATCTAATTTTCGGTTCATAATCACAGAATCACAGCTATTATTCAGCGCGGCAGTTGGTTTGACCCGTGGCCTTCAGTGGGGGGGGTTTCAGGTATTTAGCAGAGGGTGGGGGGCTTCCTGAATAAGCCACTCTATGGATAGGTTTATTAATTATCATATGTATTTATGATTACATTCTTAAAGATCCAGTATGCTCATTTGTCAGCATATTATGTTACCACTTGAAAACAATACATAATATACTAAAAATGTGATTACTTAATTACTTTTTTACCAAGCTATTTTTTATTGCATATGATATTGTACATCTCACGGGGTTAAACATACTTGAAGTGTTTTAAAATGTAACATGTATATGAAACTTAAAAATGCATCAGAATAGCTTATCACTACGACTAATATTCTTGCTCATTCATTTGTAATGTCCCTGTGAAAATACACTAAAATATCAAGCTATTCAGTGATTGCTTCCCACACACGTCTTACTCCTCGCCGAATCTCGATAGTGAAGTTTTAGCCCGCGGTACGGTCAGCAAAATAAGTCAAAATACAAAAACATAGGACAAAAATCACGGCATGATGTTGGAATATCTCATGCACTCTAGAAAAGAGAGTGACTAATGAAATTTAACAATAAAGCTAATGAAAAAAATATTAACGTAAAACGTTGACTTATTTTTGGGACATTAAGAAAAAAGGTCAATGTTGAAGGTGGCAGAGCTGCGCTCCAGCAAGTGGTGATTTGTACATGAGGCTGGGCTAGACTCCATTGGGCTGAATCTATATTTAAACTCTAAGCTTAAGGCAAAGGTCCCTGCTTTCGAGCTCACACACGTATGTCTGCTGTCGTCCGCAGGGTTTGCGTAGCGTCACCCAGATGGTTGGGTGCTTCGTGTCTCTGTATTTCATCTCCCCCAAACTCACGGGCCTGACCGTGGTGGTGATGCCCTGCCTGGTGGGGGTCGGGGCCCTCATCGGCTCCTTTCTGCGGCGGCTGTCTCGCAAAGCCCAGGAGCAGGTAACCATTCTTGCTGGGGATACACGTGGCCGGTGTTGCCGCACAGCATTCTGGGACAGCGGATGTTCTTGCTGCGGAAGTGAGGCAGGTGTCTTGTGGATCTGTCCGGGTGCCTCAGGTAGCCAAAGCCACCGGCGTGGCAGATGAGGCCATGGGGAACGTGCGCACAGTGAAGGCCTTTGCCATGGAAGACCACGAGATGCAGTAAGAGACTCATTCGTCATTTTTCAACCTTTCTACCTGCTGAATGCTTCCTGACACATGCGCAGGCATCTTTCAGTCTTTGCTGGTGCCTTGGCAGTGGCTCCTTTTCCCCTCATGAACAGCCCTAAACGTTCGGGTGGCTTACCAGACTGTGTCGCCGTTCTCCCGTGTCGCAGGATGTATGCTGCTGAAGTGGATAAGTCATGTGCCATGAACGAAAGTCTGGGCTCCGGAATTGCCGTTTTCCAAGGCCTGTCCAACATCGTCCTGAACTGTAGGTATTGGCAGTTGATCAGTCGTAGAAACTCTAGCTGAATTTAAGCACTTTCCTTGGAATTCTCTCATCCATGCATGCATCCATATTCCATAGCTGCTTATAGAGAAAAGTGGGGGGGCGGGACATGGAGCTTATTCATTACAGCAGGACACAAAGGACTGGAATACCTTGGATACCATTCTAAATTGGTAAAATACATATGTAAAAGACCTTTTAAGTATGTTCTCAATAATTGGTATGACTTTTTTTTTCCCACCAGGCATTGTCTTAGGCACCATTTTCGCAGGGGGGTCTTTAATGGCTAGTGACGAGCTGTCCCCTGGCGACCTCATGTCTTTTCTGGTGGCATCTCAGACTGTGCAGAGGTGAGCTGCATCCTCCAGGTTCATCCTTCTCAGCATCTGGGACCCACCCACCCAGAGAATAGCTATGAATGCAACAGCTTGACGTTATGCAATTCAAGTTCGATGTGATGATGTGATTTTTAATAAACATCTATTTATTAAAACATAATTGGGATAAAATTAAATATAATCATAACTTGTTTTATTTTAATGGACAGTATATTTACAGTAATTTATATTTTCTTTATAAAGACATCATGGCTGAGTATTTTTGCTATTTTCATATACCTGCATTGCTGGCTGAGCCTAAGTGCTTCCTATAAATCAGTGTTTCCCAACCCAGTCCTCAGGGAACTCCAGACAGTCCACATTTTTGCTCCCTCCATGTTCCCAGCCAATCAGGAACACTGAATACCTGGTGCAGCTGCACTGGGAGCTGAGAGGAAGCAAAAACATGGACTGTCCGGGGTTTCCCAAGGACTGGGTTGGGAAACACTGCTATAAATCATCCAGCGGCAATTCTACACATCTCATGCAGTCTGAACTGGACGATTCTGGCTGCAATAAGTATGGTCTTACAAAGAAATTTATTTTATGTCTTAAGACATAAACTGTCCAGATGGACATGCTGGGTGATGCCTGTAGTGAGGTGTGCTTTCTTTTTGTGTAGATCTATGGCCAGCATCTCCATCCTATTCGGGCAAGTAAGTAAAGGTGTCACAGTGTCGTTACAGTTTTGGTTTTTAATGTAGTTTTCATTTTTATATTCAATTTTCATTTGAAATTCAGTTTAGTTTTAGCTAGTTTTCATTGTGGCTAATTATCTTTAGGTTTTATTTTAATGAAATATTCTATCTAATTGTTATTAGTTTCAGTTTAAGTTTTTGTAACATTATTCCTAGCTATATACTGATACTTGTACAGCTTGTTCCATACACATAACAGCTGTTATATATCCAACATGAATACACAATGTACACTATGTATGAATATCCTCAAAATAGGAAAAACATCTTCCAGGTATCATTACTGTTAATTAAAGATGAACAAATCAGTACTTACAGGATTGATTTACTACACTACAATACTTACACTAACAGGATGCTTTTGTCATTTGTATTATGGTATGCATTTGGAAGCCCAATTTACAGTTTTTATTTAGATGTTTCTTAATTTTATTTTCATATTTTTAGTTCACAATTTAGTTTTAGACAGTAATAACACTGTTGTCACACAACTCTTCTAATAAAGAACCTGTTAATTCTAAGTCTTATTTCTGGGGTAGATGGTAAGAGGAATCAGTGCTGGAGCCCGCGTATTTGAATACTTGAAGTTGGAGCCTACCATTCCACTGAAAGCGGGAGGCCGAATCCCATACCATTCCCTCATCGGAAGGGTGGACTTCATGAATGTCACTTTCAGGTAAGGCTCTATAAGTACCTGGATACATAATTAAGTAATGTTTTCACAGCCGTAAAGTTTAAAAGAATTCATATGTATTAATAATTATGTAATTTATAATCTTTAGTGCCTGTTAGGTATTTTGCTGACGTAGGGTTCTCACTCTTTCTTTCAGCTACCCAACAAGACCAAAGCAGCAGGTACTGAGAAACTTCAGCCTCGCCCTTCCTCCTGGTAAAACTGTGGCCATAGTCGGCGAGTCTGGGGGAGGTAAGAGATTAATATCATACCCGATTACATCATTACTGGGCCATCTGTATCCGTCCTATTCACTGATCAACTTGTTCCATTGCCCAGGTAAGTCCACGGTGGCTGCTCTTCTGGAACGCTTCTATGACCCCAGCACAGGAGTGATCTTGCTGGATGGCCAGAACATTCGGACCCTGGACCCCTCCTGGATCCGTGGGGCAGTCATCGGGTTTATTAACCAGGTGCCTCCACTAGCTGAAAACTTTGTCTTGCTATTGCTATATACATATACTATTTCTTTTGGGGGGGGGGGGGGGGCAATGAAAAACAGCCTGAGGGGGCTACGGAAACAAAAAGACATGGATGCCA
>JABFDZ020000084.1:3940669-3962760 GCA_019775955.2 Pollimyrus isidori
ACCCAATAGAGCATCTTTGGGATGTGGTGGAACGGGAGCTTCGTGCCCTGGATGTGCATCCCACAAATCTCCATCAAATGCAAGGTGCTATCAATATGGGCCAACATTTCTAAAGAATGCTTTCAGCACCTTGTTGAATTATTGCTACGTAGAATTAAGGCAGTTCTGAAGGCGAAAGTGGGTCAAACACCGTATGAGTATGGTGTTCCTAATAATCCTTTAGATGAGTGTGCGTCTGTAATGAATACTCCTGATTAGATGTGCGCGAGGTGGGCGGTGACCGCGCTGTAATTCCGCCTTTCGCCGGAAGGTGGCTCGGAGTGCTGCCATTGTACGTACAATATTTCACAAACTCCCTTTTACAAAAAGCCGTCAGGCAGCGAGCGGTGGCTAGCCGGCCAGCTAGCTGCGTTAGCTACCAAACATGCAGAAATATGAGAAACTCGAGAAGATAGGCGAAGGTGAGTGCGTAACGCTTTGCTTCTTGGTTTTGTTCCTCGCTGTGCGGCTTTTAACAGTCCTGTTAGCGGCGTAGCTAAAGCACGGCGGCTATTTAAAAGCCCGGCCTAGTTTACCGGCACCCAGAAGCGCCCTGCACAAATAAAAACCCCTTTCTAACGACCATGCCTGACAGACTGTCAGTTTATAATTTCTTTTGCTAACAGCTAACAAAGCAGTGGGGTATTTGCAGGCGGCTGACGAGCAAAGCTGCGATTTATAATAGCAGAAGTGCATTAGCCAGCTAGCTGCACCTTACATTGCCTTTATATATATATATATATATATATATATCTGTATAACCCCCACTCCTGTGATGTTTCATACTTATACGTGCCGTAACTGGAAGCCAGAGACACCGTGCTCCCGCTGTTATCCTTAACAACCCATTCCCAGTATGACACCAGCAATTCCCAGTCAAACCAAAGCCACTTAGAGCCTGAGTTATGGGCCCGTCCATCCCCATTACAGAAACTTCACATTTTCGTTGTGTGCTGTGCATCTACGCATTATTGTCTATCTCATCCTGGTATAACACCCCTGTTTATAACACTCCATAGCTGTTTGGCTCGCTGCCGACCGGTTGCATGAATTGAGTTAGAAAAGTACTGAGTGTCTGGCTCGATGCAGTCTAATCTACTATTAAAATACATTCACGATTCCGGGCACAATGAATACCACACATGGCTGAATTGACTGCGTTTTTTCCCTACTGGATATGTAATAATAAATCGACTGTCTAAATATTTGTGACAGCAGATGCTCAAGTTTTTATTCAATCTTTAGTACATCTGATCACTGTCTGGATTCGCCAGGACCAGTATATATTTGCTTATGTAGTACAGCATTACATAATTAGGAACAGTTTTTAAAACAAGTTCTAAAATATATATGTACAAATCATAAAGTAGATATGTTTGTAATCTTGATAAGCCTCTTTCTTTTAACAAGCTTGTTGATGTCTAATGGATTTCACACAGGTACCTATGGAACAGTCTTCAAAGCCAAGAACAGAGAAACTCATGAGATTGTTGCTTTGAAGAGAGTGAGATTAGATGACGACGACGAGGTATTTGCATTAATGTGTCATACATAATATACAATAACACGCAGAATGATGCGTCCCTTATTCTTGTTCTGTTCTGTCTTTCTTTTTAAAGGGTGTCCCAAGTTCAGCTCTACGGGAGATCTGTTTATTGAAGGAGCTAAAACACAAAAACATAGTCAGGTAGGCATTAAAGGCACTCTGACGTAATGGCAACTTACACTTGTAAAATACAGAAGCCTTTACTGAACAATGTTTTGGAATTCTAGTTTCAGATTAGTGGAATATTCTTTCTTGTGTAATAGTTCATGCAGTAAAAAGGCTAAGCTAATTGAGTCTGTAAGCTGTATCATTTTACTGGAAACATCAACACACAACAGGAAGTGTTGTGCTTGCGTCAAGACAAGTTTTCTTTTTATAGGTTGCACGATGTTCTGCACAGCGACAAAAAGTTAACGTTAGTGTTTGAATACTGCGATCAGGTGAGGAGTTGCGATGACTGCGATCAGACCTAGTAACTACAGAATACTAAAAGTGACCCTTTTATGCAGGTTGGAAGCATGTTATAGGGATAGTTACATAACTGTATAATCATTAAAGCCTTCTGAGACAGCTCATGACATTTCGAGACTGGAAAATAGAATCCTTGTTTGCAATGGGGGTTACACTTTTTGGGAAGCTTTAGTTTAAATCCATTTTTATCGACGGCATGTACGTGAGCTACTTTTAGCAGTGGACAGGAAAATGCTATTTTTACTCCAGGAATGGGTCAGTGTTGTTTTAGATAATTATGGCTGCAGTGGGATGATTTTAATGTCATGTTTATAAAAGGGATTTTTGTGCCTGTCAGAGATGTATTGCTTTGCAGTTATTGGGGCTGACTTTAATCCACTGGATTCTGGGTATTTTTATTCATGTTCAGATTAATATCATATTATTTTTTTATGTTACTCTCTTTCCAAACATCTGAAAAACGCCTGGTCTCTCTACTCCACAGGACTTAAAGAAATATTTCGACAGCTGCAATGGTGACTTAGACCCTGAAACTGTCAAGGTAAGCATTTAAAGATCTGAATTGATTTTGTAGTCAGTAGTAAATGTGAGCTTCATTTTAGCTTTAAGATAATTCATGTAGCTTTTTTGAAGTATATTTAAGGAATTGGATACGTAATGGCATTTTGGACAACTTAATGTTCTTCAAGCAGGAATTAATTTCTCAAAATAAAGCTGCCAAAATCGTAAAATTTAACAAGCTGACACATTTCATTAGCCAAACGGTGAGATTCTCACAGCCTTAAATATCTGCCTCTGAAGTCACGGAAGCCCTCAAAACAATTGGCTGGGAAAATATT
Organism: Pollimyrus isidori; assembly: GCA_019775955.2. Classification (NCBI taxonomy): domain Eukaryota; kingdom Metazoa; phylum Chordata; class Actinopteri; order Osteoglossiformes; family Mormyridae; genus Pollimyrus; species Pollimyrus isidori. The sequence continues at coordinate 3,943,565 of JABFDZ020000084.1, forward strand.
CTGTGACAAACGGACATCTGGAACAAAATCACCATGTTAAAACAATGAAACTTAGTTCGTTTACTTTGCAGAAAAAATGTGGCCATTGTGAATTTTGCTCTCCCTTACGATGCCATGAGGATAAAACCTGCTGTCTTGGTGAATGCACGCTTGGCTGCTCCCTGCAGTAACTCTGCCACACAGCCAGCGGGTGGCGGGCCAAGAAGAAACATCTGGTCATATACCTTCCAAAACAACATTCACTTAGAGCCAGAAACTGAGGGGAAAAAAGAAAAAAAAAAAAACACAGTCATACATAGGTGACCCAAAAAAGTACTGTCACAACACAGGAGCAATGTGAAAAGCTATACTGTCCCAGATCGCTACAAATGGTGTCTCGTCAGTGCTTACCAGCCTTCCTGGGGAGCAAGGCTGTATTCAAGCTGTCATGGTCTAGTTTGGCTGTGTCACAGGTAGATGTGAGAGAACTTAATCTCTAAAAATGGCTGCAGACATGGTGATGCTCACCGCCCTCTAGATGTACCATCTCATCTGTGTATATTGTTCTTCCAGCATCCTGCAGCTCCCTTTCAAAACCTCCATGTTTGAGGTTAAGTTGGCTTACAGACAAATGTTCCTTACTGAAGGACAACCAGATATCCTAGTACATGACACATTGTCATTTTTTAGTGAGGCCTAATTATGTTTGACCAGTTGAGACCTGCTGTGTCTTGCCACTCTTGTATGACCATGACTTACTGTAGACTGGCCCTGGGCGGTCGAGATTTGTTACTCGAGTAACAATTATAAACAACTATAAAAACTATATAAACAATTATTTATATATTCAATGGTAAAAATCCACATGTAAGTTTTTGAAGATTTATGTAGGATAATATTGGTCATCTAACGCAGCATTTTGTTTAGCTTAATAGTCCTTGTTGCTTAACGTAGAATAAAGGATCTGCCACTAGGGGCAGACTTCCATAAATTAATTCAGCTAGCCAGAATCGCTGAAACTAATCAGAAAAGAAGCTAGTGAAATCAGAAGTCTAATATGGCAATATAGTAACTCCCAAAAACCTGAAAAGGGTTTGTAAAGTGTTTTGGATTTCGCCGGCATGTTTTACCGTATGGACTCCCCTCAAAATGGCGGAGTAGTGAAGTATTGTAAATTATGATCAAAATACCATATACCACAGTATAATGTATGGACAGTATGGTGGTATGAAATGGTGCCCAAGTCTAGATGGACACAGCCTAAGCTCAAAGTAGGATTTGACTGCATAGATGTCATTGAAGTTTTAAGCTATTTTATGCACATAAGCCTGTGTCAGCTGTCTGATGTAAATCATTTATTTTAATTTCAGAATTTGGACAACTTTTTTGTTGCTTCGCTGGCAATTCTGTCCTTTTAGTAGCTAGTTAAAAAATGTTATGTTATGGTCATTTTCTTCATGTAAGACCGTAGTAGGCTAATGTTGAAGGTTTCACCATTCAAGGTCAGTTAGGCTACTTTGCAATGATGGGCTGCCATTGTAGTATTACTTAATACTCAATATGTGTATTTCTTCGAATGACATCTTTTACATTATAATACCTTTTCAAGAGGAGTTTCCCAGCCCTGCTGTAGAAGCAGCATGGGCTCCATAACGAGGTTGGCTGCTTCTTACATGGGCCCCACGGCTGCTCGCTCTTCTTCTTTGTACTCCTCGTCCCATCTTCAACTTTGGCGTCTGCCGGTTTACTTGCTGCACACAGCAGTTCACTCCAGACTTTCTGTTACGTGTGAATATTCTGTCCTCTGTACAGCGTTGTTTAGCGCACACACGCTAATGCATCTATAATTGCTATTCGCTGTGAACAGATTATTTTAGTCTGCTGCTGAGACTTGATTAAACCTCGTCCTTTGTTTACAATTTACATTTTATAAGAAAGTATCTCAAAATATTTTGTGGAATTTGCCTTAGTAATTTGAGAAAGCGATTCCTGTCGTATAGATATGCCCTCCAGTAACTGAGTATCCCTTAAATTCAAATTTGCAGTTATTTTTTTTTTTTACCATACCTGGCTTTTCAGCATAAGGTACATTGTTCAAAGTACAGGGGTCACGTTCCAGTGAGGACTTTGCGCTTTGTAATTAATATTTAAAAATATGGATTTATGAGCGTTTAAGGGCAACAGAACTTTTTTCATCATCATTCCCTCTCCCATTTTGTCTCTACAGTCCTTCATGTATCAGTTATTAAAAGGACTGGCCTTCTGCCACAGCCGGAACGTGCTACACAGGGACCTGAAACCACAGAACCTCCTTATCAACAGGGTGAGGAATAAACTGGATGGTGCTGCATGATGTGGCAGTTAAGAGCCTGGCCCTCTCTGCAGAGGGCAAGTTTTTTTTAGCATTTAGCTACATAATGTCGGTGTAGCTGCCCCTGGACCATCTCCGACGCAGTTCAGCGTTCACCTTTTTCCCCTGCTCAGAATGGAGAACTGAAATTGGCTGATTTCGGGTTGGCACGAGCATTTGGGATCCCGGTGAGGTGTTACTCAGCCGAGGTAAGGAGCGCAAAACTCTGGCAGGAAGTGCCTGAAAACACACCTTTGTTGTCCTGAGCCGTAATTTCTTTTATACAAAGATTTCATCTGACTGAGTTAAAGTAATGCTGTTTACCCTTACTGTTAGACAGCCGAAGGACTTGATAGTAGCCCACAGTTCATTGTGGGCAATGGTGGTTTAATGGTTAGGGAAGCGCACTCGTAATTGAAAGATTGCTGGTTCGAATCCCCGACCAGCAAAACACCACTGAGGTTCCCCGAGCAAGGTGCCGCTCTGCTGTGTCACATATGGGTTAAATGCAGAGGACACATTTCGTCGTCGTGCATTGTATGCTGTGGTGTGTCGCCACTCATCTCTAAATTCTAAAGAAGCCATCTAAAGCAATCCTTTATTTTATCCTATATTTGTGACACAATGCATTCCTCTTCTTACCTGTAGGTAGTGACGCTATGGTACCGGCCTCCAGACGTCCTCTTTGGTGCTAAGCTGTACTCTACTTCCATCGATATGTGGTCAGCGGGGTGCATATTCGCAGGTAAACTACTCTACTTCAGGCCCCGCCCACAGCACAGTCCCCTGCCCACGCCTCACAGTGGCTAATCTCAACAGTGGTCTTTTAAAATCTCACGAGGATACTGAAGCCTTAAAGGCAGCTAGCAGCTGAAGCCAGGCTCACTTCTGCAGCGTTCACTTTCCATTGGAATTTCTCTCAGGACACAATGTCTGAGCACTGCATGGCCAAAAGTACAGTATGTGGGCACCAGTTTGTTCAACATCCCATTACAAAGTAAGGGGTATTAATATGAAGTTGGTCAAATCATTGTTGCTTTAATAGCCTCTACTTTTCTGGCAAAGCTTTGCATTAGATGCTGGAACATAGCTGGATTTGCGGCCATTCAGGTTGGGTAATGTTGGGTGATTAGGTCGCTCTCTGTGAGTTTGTGTGGCCGGCCACTTTACAGTTGAACTTGTTCCCTTCACTTGTGTTTGACTGGGACAGCTTTGACTTGTTGGAGAGATGGTGTCTTATGAAGGTGCCCCGTAGAGAGTCACTAACCCAGAGTACCCGCAGTCATGGAAAACCTGGAAGAGTTTTGGAATTTCAAAATAATTTTTCCAGGCCCAGGGAAAGTTTTGGAAACTAGTCTTGTTCATTTTTGTTTCCCGCTTCGTTCCGTAACATGCTAACGGAAATTAACTACCTTATACAAATACTGTTCTATCAACTTTGGTTTTGCAAACTTGTGGGTTTTGGAAAATTTACTCATGGTACTGGAAAAGTTTTGGAAAAGTCATGGAAATTTATTTTGCCATAATCAGGGGAACCCTGCTAACCTCTTATACATCAACCACTCATTCTGTTGATGAGTGTTGCAGGCGATTGTATTTATACATCCCCATGTATACATCCCCATGTATTTATACATCTGTGTCAACAGTGGGAGTAGATTAAATAGGAAATTCCTCTGATTAACTGGGGTGTCTGCATACTTTTGCCCATGTTGTGTATCAGTCCTAGGGGGCCGTGTCAGAGGTTTGAAAACCAGTGCTGTAGACTCGAGGTCTGCGCTTGATATTTATGAGTCTCTGAGTCGCAGCAGTGTCATTTAGCCTGTTTGTCATTGTTTTCCAGAGTTGGCAAATGCAGGAAGGCCCCTGTTTCCTGGGAATGATGTGGATGACCAGCTGAAAAGGATTTTCCGATATCCATTCAAATATCATAACTGATGGGCAGTAATATGTTACATGCTTTATAATAATCTGTCACATACACAGCTACCTTGGCAATTTTATCATCTTTGGCTTAGTTCATAGTATCGAAATATAGTTTGTTGGCTACAGGTCTCTTTAAACATCTAGATGCGTTGATATCAGCGTGTTTGTGGTTTTCCAACTATTGGTTTCTTCTGAACCAGCCTGAATCGATTTTCTTGATGACGTCGGATTTATCACAAAATTTACTATACATCTGTTAAATCAGTATGGTGACATCCCCCCTGGGGCGTTACTGCGGGCACCAAGGCCTACAGCTGGTCTTTCCAAACGGATGACAAGTCTGTGGAGACGCGTTTCAGTTCAGTGTAAGCCATGTATTTACCTTAATGCTTTGATACGTTGCTGGGGACTCCAACAGAGGAGCAGTGGACAACTATGACCAAACTGCCCGATTATAAGGTGAGACCCCTGCCTGCTTGCCCACACTCAGTCCATGGTGGGCTTCTCTGTGTAACATTTGTTATTTTGTATAAGCAGAGTTCTTTTAAGTACCTTAGAAATGAGGGATTACACCAGTACCTGTTCCTCTCTGTCCCCAGCCATATCCAATGTATCCAGCCACCACGTCGCTGGGAAACGTGGTCCCCAAGCTCAGTGCCACCGGAAGAGACTTGCTGCAGGTAAATATGCATAGATTTAAAGTTCTGTTAAGATAATCTTAATATATTCCTTATAAAGTAGTATAGAAGACACTGGCGTTTAGACAAAAGTACGTTAGTCTAGAGTGAGTAATATGTGACGACTGTTAGTGTTCGCCTTCCTGTTCCTGGTTTGCAGTCCCTTTTTGCACCCTGCTTGTTCACACCTGCAGTGACATTTATGGGGCTAGCAGCTTTTTGGTCTCAGCCCTCTCCTCTTATGTCCCTCCTGAGCCTCAGTGATAAAGTTTCAATGGATCTTTCCACAGAACCTCCTGAAGTGCAATCCCGTGCAGCGCATCTCGGCCGAGGACGCCTTGCAGCACCCCTACTTTGCAGACTTTTGTCCCCCTTAGACGTTTCCTTGAAGAAGAAGAAAAAAAAAACTCTGCCAGACAGGACCTGCCCCCACCTTGACAGAATGGACCTTCCCTCTCCATCGTACACCACAGGAATGGCCATGGCCACAACACTTGTAGTCAGAACCTTCTCCTGACATATAGTGCTTGTTGGGCAGGAAGAAAGTGCGAGCAGCTAACATGACGGGCTTCTGTCAAAGCAGTCAAGTCTTCTTTTCTCCATAAAGGCTGTCGGCTGATGGGCCCCGGCTTTCCTGCAGGGGCCTCACTGCAACTCAGGCATGCCCATTAAACATCTTGCATGCCTGGCAAACAGGCTTAAAGTACTGTTCTCTTAGCAGAAGACACATGAGTATTTGGTACAATAACCTCTGTGGGGGAACGTTAGTCTATCTGAACCATACCTTTCAGCTGCAGTTAAGGATTAAAGTTAAGGCGCTATCAGTCAGATACTGGCTGGCTTGTATATTTATGAATTTAGGTTTAGTTTCCTTAAGGTTGAACTGTTTGCCACTTACTAACATACAGATTGTATAAATTAAAGAAAAAAATGTTATTTAAATGTACTTATTATTTCTCAGGCTTTGTTGTATGGCTCACGACTTCATTTTCCTTTGATTGCACTTTGATTGCAAGACCTTAAAAAAAAATTGCTGTTGCTTTTTTAAAGTTGATTTTCATAATTTGGATGTCCATGGATTGAAAACTGAAGGTAGAATCATCCCTGTTTTGCGGACTCGCACCTGTTTTCATGTTGTTGCTGCTGTTACATTTTATCGTCAAATGAGTGTCTAGAGTATCTTGAGACTGCTGCCATTGTCAGTGCTGAACGGCAGGGTATTGCCACCCTTTTTGGATTGACGGTGCCAGCTGGTTACACCTGTGTCCTGTCCCATGGCGGAAAAGACTTTCTTAATTGACGGGTATTTTAATTTTTGGCATGATTCCTTAAAACAGTGTTATTTCTTTGTATCCATGCTGTAAAACTCTTTTTGCTGTGTAAACAACTGTTAGGTTACACAAAATCACAAGATTTTTGCTTATAGTAATAATCACGGGGGAAAAAAAACTGCGCATCACACTTGATTTGCAGCTGTAAGGTAAATTTTTAGGTAAAGGGTTAAAATAAGTTTTCAGAAATTCAGTACAAAAGTATTATTAAATGTGCTTGCCTGCTTTGATATTTAAATAAATATAAAATAGAAAAAATACCTTGAATAGAATCCTCCCCACTCTAAACAGTGAGTTGTTTTCTATTAATATGCCTTTTCGATTAGGTTATTTTAAGACTAGAAATAGTCCTTCAGTAGCATTTTGTGCAATTTCTGGGCTGAACTCAGTAACATGATGAATAAATTACAAGCTGACTTTTAGAGTGGTTATGAAAACTCCCATTGGTTGTTAGATTTTATAGCTTTTTATGAGACAACTTGTCCCCAGACTACATCATATAAATGTGTAAAGGCAACTCCTGCTAATTTTTTCGACCTTGGACAATTCAAATCCTCATTGCAGCACAAATTGCCATGTTCAGCTAACTGCTTAATTTGATTTATTTCATCATTTATTTGAGCTCAGTTTTCACCAAAAGAAAAATGCTCAGTGAAGGAATAGAAAGGAAGTGGCAGTGAAGGTGCGTACGCAGCCTGTGTCTAGAAATCTGTTTTGGATTTAAAGCTCTGTGGTTTTAGCTTTCTGACAGCAAGCAGTCAATAGGACCATGCCAACAGATTCCAGTTAGGAGCCAAGAACATGAGTAAGAATCTGACAACATTGCCAGAATAAGCTACCTTTTGAATAGAATTTGAAAGTAAGGACCACTTCTGCACTTTCCTCAGTGAGCCTGTTAGCCTTTTATCAAATCACGAGTAGGACTAAGAGTTTTTGCTATTTAGTACTTTTATGTGTGTAGTGAATACCTGTAAATTTTAAGTTGTATATTTGTATAAGTATTTAATAAAATACTCTTAAGTATAGAGCTAATTTTGTGTAATTTCAATGCAATCCCCATAGTAAAATCAGCATTTTCTATTTTAATGTCAGCTTATACTTTGGAACACTTACACATCGGGTCACCACTATACTGTACTTACCATGATCGACCCTGAAAAGATGACCAGTTAAGGCACAGAGACACGCAAAACAACATTTACGAGAAGGCCTTTTTTATTTGAAGTATATTTCAGGTCTTAGTTCATTCACAAAATATGCAGGTAGTTATTTACTGAATATATTTATACAGTAAATGGAGCCAGATGAGCCAAGTTACAGTCCCCCATGTGCCACATTAGGTAAGACAGAGATATTGGTGATTGGAGACAATACACACCAATGAACATCCATTTAAAAAGATCTGAACTGATCATACAAAATACAAATGGCTGGATGTTTTGACAGTACTTTCATTCTTTCTTCAAAACATCCGTTCCGCACAGCTTTAGCTCTTCACATTGACTTAATAAAAACATTCTAGAATAACATTTCAGTGATTCCAGCATAACACACCATGGGCCGTTTGCCTCGCCATTCACGTCCGTGTTTCCCAAAAAGCAAAGATGAAGCAGCAGCAAAAATGAAGCGAAACAGGTAGATGAACCAACAGAAACGATGAATCGCCATGGATGCCAAATGGTAAGACCCAGGAAAGCCACCTGCCAGACCAAGCTGGTCCTCAGATTGTGTTTATATGCTTTGTAATTCAGAGCAGAATTAAGAGCTAATCCACAACTCTCAGACCAAAATATAAATTTCTCACATATCTATACACAAAGATATATATTTAAAAAAAATTAACAAAGATTGTAAAGGTAAAAAAAGATAAATGCTTGGCTAGTTTGATACACTGTGGACTTTATTATGATCAACGTTGGGACAGAGACTCTTTCTGATAAGGCAGCAGCTTCTGCTCTAAGAAGGTCATCAATTCCCAGCACAGAGCTGAAAACAAGACAAAACTGAGAACAGGGTTTTGGTTTAACTGAGGCAAGGGTAACCAGGCAAACTGGTCATTACGTGCTGACCGGCATTAAAATGTCTTGATGGATGTATAATTACACATCTAGAATAAAACTACTTTCATCAAAAGGCTACTTTCGAAAAAAAAAGCATGTTAAGACAGACCAGTTCTCCAGTGTACCAGTTTGGATCAGTGAGCTGAGCATTTGATCCGGCTTGTATAAAAACGGTTACGTTACGGAGGACCCTGTGGTCATATGATACCTTTTTAAAACCATTATACGTCCAGCTGTGTGACTAAAGGTGATTGAGGACATCACTATTAAAAATACATGTTAAATTACACAGGTGCCAGCAGCACTGGCTCTCTGTCAGTCACAGTCGGTCTCAAGGAACGTGCGGTTTGCCTCATCTGGCTTCCAAGTACTTTACTGATACTAGTAGATATATACTGAATATGTACTAAAACATAGCAAAGATACACAAGGGTACATGAGGCTTTGGGGACTCGCAGAGGACATGCAAAGAGGAGCGAAGGGGTTAGAGGCCCACAGTAACACACACACACAGCTTCTGAACTTGAAGAGTAGAATACACCAGACTTACTAGGCGATGACAGAGCTACAGTTTAATCTACTTGTGGGCAGAACTTAAGTCTTAAAAATCCATTAAAAGCTTTGTGTCACTATACAACTAGGATTGTTGTTATGCTGCTTGGTGGAATTTTAAATCACCATGTCTCGTCGCAAGGCTTTTAAAACCACATCCTTTCACTCTCAGTGTCCCACCACTGCTTCTCTTTGATTGGCCAGAAGAATTGCCTAACTGCATATCAGCTCATATTCCTAATTAGCAGTAAATACATACACTATAGTGTCCCAATGCTGCCTCATTCTTTGCATCATAACTTTTAAAAAGCTTGCTGAAGGCATCCTGAAATGGTCTGCACACCAGACTTAGATTTTACTCACATTATTTTGTCTGTCTGTGGGAGGGAGTTAGACATTATGAGAAGCAAAAGATAATTCAGAATTCATCTGATAATTAAACTTAACCCCCATCACTACAGCCATTACCATTAGTTGAGTTTTGTGTGGTTCATCTGATAATGTAATTATACTCAAAGAAGGACAGCTGCAGTCAAAAAAAGGAACAAAAAAAAAAACCTGTCTACAAACTGTTATTTCAGTAATTCCACATATTTTTTTAGCGGAGCTGATGACTCACAAAGTACACATTATGAATCAGCTGGATAAGTGTTCAATCTTCTTTTTAAACTCTTAAATGTCTGCAGAATGCAGAATCTTATTGCTCATAATAAACAGCAGAATACATAAAATTGGTTCTAAACATTCCCTGCAGGGATGAAAAGCACTATTTAAATGTAGTCTGTTTTTATTATTATTTATTAAAAGTAGTAGTGTTGACATGAAAATTAATCGAGTTAATTATATACAGGTTCTTTGAAATGAGATGGCCATCCAGAACGTACACAGTGAATGCACAGTATTGCTCCCCTTTTGCTTATAAAATGGGGGTAAATCTGCACTCTTGCTCTACAACATGGGCAGATCGATGTGAGAGAATAACAGCAAAGTATCGTAGCTGGAAGCTTGCGAGGGGCGCTGACAGATCCTGTGCACTGAAGTTTAAACACGGTACCAATTAGGGGACTCAGTGGATTTCCCTAACCCTCATTCAGAGGAGACAGAAACTGGGCTCAGCCTCGCTGAACAGAAAGATGCGTTTCAGAGGCGTTCTGTGTTTTACAACAGTCATTTTTATGTACAGGTTAAACAGTCATTAAGTTAACGTACTAAGACCAACAGAAACCTGATTTCCGGTCGACAGCCAATTTCCCAATCGCTTTTTACATCCACGCTGCTTCTATTTACATTGATTGTTGTCATAATTCATAAAATATCATTGAGCTAATCATTATGAAGGGAGGGAGAGAAATTAGCATGGATGCAGAAGCAGTTAACTGTCCCTTCACACTTTCATCACTGACGTTTCATTCAATCCATTCCAGTGATTTTGCTCTCATTAAAAGTTACCCACCAAGTCCTGTAATTACCTAGTGGCATATCACAATGCAAAGGCGGCACAGTTTTGTACTACAAGAGCATTAAAGTGAAGGAGAAAGTACTCAGAATACATAATCCAGTCAAATGCTGCCTTCATTCTTTATAAAACACTGTAAAGTAGGCAAATATGCAGACTGGGGGAAAACAGACACCTACACCCTCAAACAGGACTTTCTCTGAGAAGGACTCATCAAACAATCAAATCTCACAATAAAACACTGTCAAAACACAGTAATGAACCACAGCGAGGCTTTTTTACTTTTTATTATTCATAGCTAAATGTTTGGAGTTGTGCAAAGTCTAGTATTATCTTTCCTGGTAACATGGAAATTCTAGGCAATGCAACTTGTAAATCTGAGAGTTTGCAGAGAATAACTGTGATCTAAAATGAAAACAGAACAGCCAAAGTGCTACTGGAGGGGGGGGGGGCAGAGTGGCAGATAGGGCTGCTGCACTGGTGAAATTTGCTGGGTAATAGTACTATCAATAAATGCATAAACAGAGATGGATATACATAACCAGATAAATAAATCCCTCCAGGCTATTCTCTTAGGGTTTTCAAAAAGGGTTTTGGGTAAGTCAGGGAAAGCCTCAAACTAAATGCATAAAATACAATTTCAGCTAAACTGTTGGGTAGTGTTGCCGGTGAAAAATGAAAAAGTTAAAGATGGCGAAACTTCTCAAAAAGCAGCAGAATTTTTAGGATGGAGCATCATGTGAAAATGGTTTTGGCTCCCATTTTTGTATTTTTCCGGTCGACTAAGAGTAAACCACTTACAAACCCTTTGTTATTATATACAGATTTTTTAATGTTAATTCAGTACAGTTTATCTATTCGTTAAACATTTACTGCCAGATATCTGTTATTTCAAAGAATCTAAATCATTGGTATGGACAGGTATTGGTCAGTGGACAAAAGGGGGTGGGGCAAATTGCAGTCCATGCATCCTATAGCCAGACTAATCCTGAATTATATGAATTGACTGTCAAAAAAAGGCATATTGCCCATTAATACTTTGTGCTCAAATTCTAACCAGTAGCAAAAGGCTGAGAATGGCATGAGTCCATGACTGAGCATCAGCTGGAACAGGCAAACAAACATCTAACTTCTGGATGCCACACATCATGATCTATTAGTATCCAGTCATGTTTCTCTTGCTCCTATTGTAAATCTACACCCTATATTGTAGATCAGGGTTCCGCAGTTCTGGTTCTGGAAGGCCAGTCTGTGACAGTTTGCAGATTTACCTGCTCAAACACACCGAAACCTGGCAACTGCCTGGTGAGCTGAATAAGGTGTGCTTGCAGCACCTTACTGTGAACAGACCCTTCGGGACCAGAACCGGGGGAACCCTGAATGTAGATCCCCTGTATATTGTTGTTTTTAACAAGTGATTTAGTGGCAAATGCCATCATGTTTTCAGTCCAGGCCAACTATTTTAGGACAGCTTTCATTTTTATAACCAAACCAAAAGACCACATTATATGAACAGCATTTAATGGAATTTTTAATGACAGCTTAATGCCCCGACACCCACGTCTAATTGGTTTATCATTGTTACTGTGATCTTCACCCTTTTCCCTATCAGTGGCCTACAAGAACAAAAATGCTGCTATTTTATCACTGAGTGTCCTGGGGTGTAAGACCAGACAGTCAGCTCGCATCCCAGGTCACACTGCAGAGCTTACATGTTTACCTGGCATTGTATGGAGGCTTCTTTTAAATACTAAACACCCAGTCTAAAGACTTCTCTTTATCCTGGCCCATGTCCTTTTTCAGGAACACTTTCTGTCAGACAGTTGTGTTTACAGTAGAAAGAATAGCCATTATTGAACGTGATTTTATTTTAGTAACTCGGCTATTTATTACCTATTTTTGGAGTATATTGCACGTTTCTCGCTGCAGTACAGCTGGTGGTAACGGATGGTTATTCCCTGCATTCACAGTGATCGGTGAACCCCATCGTGGCCAATCAGATTTACTCCAAAGCTAGAAATATGTGCCGTTTTATGAACATAAACATTTTAAGTCTCAGCAGCGACTCAAACGTTGCCGCTGCATGTGCTTAGCAACAGCAGCTATTTACGAAACAAATCAAGGCACCAAACATGGCTCTTCCGGTCATTGGGAGACTTGAGGTCGTAACCTAGGGATTATTCTTCCTGCAAGAAACTCCGACCCATTTGATGGTCCCTGAAATCCAGTGCAGTCCCACAGGAAAGGGAAGAGTGATGCGCAGCTGTCTTCACCACATCGCAGCCAGCTTGAGAGAAAGCCATTGGTCTATCATTTGTAACGAGAATGTTATGATGACGTCAATTTTTGGGTATTTCACTTAGTGCTACTGTTGCCACTCTGACAGGATTGGCTTGCGCAAAGCTGAATGCCAAAGGGGAACTCATTAAATAAACAATCCTTACATTGTCTGGGCATCTGCCACGTTTTCTAAGTCCAGTGATCAGTCACATTTAGTGGCCATATCTCACACCGGTGTAAATATATTAATTCTCATTATCTAAAAAGGTGATCTATTGGTGTCTGCCAATCTAATTGTGTTTTGTGCAGACGGACTACAAAAAAACAACTGAATATTTAATACCAGACCACACCTTTATCCACTGACTCTATGCATAAATGCCGATATGGATCTTCGCTGTAAAGAAAAGAGGAATATCAAAATCAATTTAAACCGGACTTGAAGCCAACCGATCCACATCTCACTCAAGGGAAAGGCTGGTGAAGAAGGACGACAGACACAGCTTCTACTGCAATGACACATTGAGGTGACAGCTGCCTCAATCTCAGAGGGATCTTGGTAGGGAAGGATGCTGTCTGCCCTTAAACTGGTATGAGAAGCCAGCCCCAAAAAAACCCAATCACATCCAAAAAGCTGTAGATGACAGAAAAGAGGACTTGGACACTACCGACGGATGTAGGCCTGCCCAGATACTCTCCATCAGGTCCTCCTTGTGCTCCTTGTGATGAGGCCACCATCGGAAGGCCACTGTGATTCCATTCCTCTTGGCCAACACTTAAATGGGAAGTTCTTACAGGAGCGACTGCCTCGCACTGGATTGTGGGAGAATTGTCCAACCCTTTGTCCCCCATATCTGATCTCTCAGTTCCCCCAGACTGGTTCAACTAAATGCTGCATGTGATACTGTAGTCTTGTCCATGAAGACAGCTCGATCTGTGCCAGATGTGCTGTATTTCAATAATAGCAGATGGGCTCCCTTTGAAAGATCCCAAGCAGGATAGAGTTTGATGTCTGACTTGCCGGAGTTTAACATAAAGAAACAGAGAGCAGAGAGATGATGCCAGGATATGGCAATTAAACCTGAGTTCTGTTTTGGAAGTTTTTTTTTGTTTATTTAAGTGATATTCTACTTCTATTCAGGCATTTATAGGTTTGCTATTCTTTAAATATTTCCTCCACATTTTTTTGTAATAATATATATTGTAATTGTCACAGTTTGCTGTCAAACCCCAGTTTTCTCAGACTCCACCCCCCTCTTTATGTTGTCAACAGGCAAACTCCTCAAAGTTGCCTAGAGTCGGGTGACGAGGTAACATGTTCGGCGTGAATCCGAGACTGTCCGAGTGACTCCGGAGTGTGTCACAGGTACTCTGCAAAACAGAAACGGGGAGCAGGGAAGGGGAAAGGGGGGTCAAAAGTTCAAACGTGTTAGGGGAGGGGCGATGAGGGAGTGGCAGTGACAGGAGGGCAACAGGAGAGGGCGCCAATGCGTGGGATCAGCAGCAGGGAGTGTCGGGACATGAGCAATGAGAGGATTTTGCAGGAGAGAAGAAATGGACGAAGTGGAAGGTGAGGGATACACCACAATAGGTGTTATGGATGAACAGGAGACCAAAACGGGCAGGGGGGAGACACAGTGATAAGAGCGCAGGTTATCACATCAAAATAAGTGAGTGTAGCAGAAGAAGAAAGATACAGGAAACATGTGCGGGAACGATGGAGTGTTATCAGCCAAGTTTCGTACAAGTGTGGTGAGGAAGAAAGGAAGAATAATGAAGGAGGAGAAAAGAACGATGAGCATGGTGTAATGGCAGGAAGGGAGGAGAGAGAGAGACAGTTTTTAGTCTTGTGCCTGGTACTTGATCTGTACTTAGGTGGATTATAGGTTAATTCACCGACAAGTTTCTATTTCAAACACTGTGCAGGGTGGCATACAGCAGGTACAACTGCGGTTGTTTCAGTGAATGGTGTCGGGATGCAGATTGAAAAAAAAGGAAAAAAAAAAAGAGTCGGCTGGAGATGGCTGCTGGTAGCCTCGCAACGGACAGCTGTATCTGCAGACAGAGGTCCATTTTACGATGCAAACTCATTGCATGCAGGCCTGTGATGACATCACAAAGGAATGCATCTAGCGATGTCATTGGTCGCAGGTTCCATGACAATGGCCTCTTAAAATGGATTTCAGGGCTGCAGGAACTGCTCAGTACATATAGCACAATGCCCACTTTTTCCTCCAAATTAAAGACCATTTATATATATATATATCATCTTTTATCCATTACATTACAGAGCAATTCCCATTAACAACTGATGCACTTAAATATACGTGCACCTCTTTGTAGAGTTTCCTTAGCATTCATCTACTTATATCACACAACTCACCACCTTCCAGGACAACAAGCTCGTCCCACAGATTGCACTTTCCATTTTGTTACCTCCAGGTTGCAATAATCGTCTTACTGTTAGTGACACCTGAAGACAATACTGTGCATTTCCGTTCCAAATTTCATATGTATTTATTTCCTATTTAAATTTTGACAAATACTCCTCAAAGTTCCACAAGCATCCTAAACAAACAAACAAATCCATGTTCATGTAACCATCAGAGCTATCTGCTGCACCAACTTCAACCTCCTCCTCATAACATTTAAACCGAGTTCCATGGCAGATCTGACTGTCACACTTTGAAGTGTCTGACTTTAAAAGAAAGAAGATCTATAATCTGCTAAATTATTTAAATTGCTATTCACATGAGACCTTTCATGGTCTCTGCATGACATTCCACAGATGTTTCTTGTAGACGTCAGCTGTCTTTTGCAGGAGCAACGGAGTGACACTTCATGCTTCTTTTACTAATGTAAACTAAGCCATTTTACGGTATTCCTTAACCACGTACTGTAGTAGTCCATAAACACTTTGCTTGTGTTTGCATGCTAGGTCAAAGGATTAGCTAAGTTAGGGGACTGCAGTTCTGCTCAGGAATAAGATTATGGCTAAAGATGAAATGCCTTGTACTAATGGACTAAAGTCAAGTCAGCTAAAGTTAGTTGGTTTCCAAGTATTGTAAATAAGTTCCATCCATATTTTGGCTGATATTGAAAATACATGTTGCACACAGATTCCGGATTTAATAGAAATGGGTCTGTCTACAATACAAGATGCTGTGGTAACCATCTTGCTCGCCAGAACACCTTAAAATCAGGACCCAATGCATACAAGGCACTCTGCTACCTTGGTCTCTTACAAAGCTCCTGCCATTGTCCATCAACAGTGTAAACTGCCTTCCATACTGGTTCATAATGAATTCACACAACGATAAATGTATCCATAAAAACATATTGGATTCGAACATCTTAGGTGACTTCAGCAATGTATCTTAACAGGAGTTTTTCATACTTCGATTATTCTGGAGTCATTGTATCATTTTGCAGTAATGCTGGTTATATAAATTTTTTTACATCGTAGCAATATTATCAAAATAGCTTTTTAAATTAGCATATTGGCACACTGAGCTTTGAAACACCGATAGCATAACAAGTCTACCTAATCAAAAGGCTTCTAAACTCCCAGAGTAACAATAACCATTTATAAGAATAAACAAGTTGAAAATACATATCCTCTCTCCTACTTTTCCGTATTGTGGCCTAGTTTTCAAAAAGCCTGTGACAATATGTGTCAATTCTTTATAATTCTTATTATACCAACAGAGCCAAGGAAGCCAGACAATCCTGAGTATGTGATGTGATGAGGTCCTCGGTTGGGTACTGGGCTGGACAGTGTTCTTCGTTTTGTTTGTAAACTTGATGTCACAGAATGCATCCTACTGCCTGTTCCACAGAACTGAATACCAGTTGTTATCTTTGCTATTACTGCTAATTGGATAAACATCAATCTGTTTTAGTCACAAGCCAAAGAAAGGGCAGCTAGCCAGAGAAAACAGGAGGCTACAGCCCAGTGCTGTAACAAATCACTCTTAGGCATGCAGTTTATTCCGACACTACATCCCACGACATGGACGAAGAGACACGTTTCATATTTATGAGTTCTCTGCCAAAGCGCTGATGAGCAATTTCTGAAGTCTGACAGGCAGCAGGAAATGATTGTGCTGACATATCAACTGCACCTTTGGCAATGCCATCATAAAGACCGGCTCATGTGCTCAACACGCCTACTGGTGCAAAAAAAATCACAAAATATGGAGCACATCCATGTAGTTTGAAAAGCGTTATCTGTGACAACAATCTGCTCAGGAATAAGATTATGGCTAAAGATGAAATGCCTTGTACTAATGGACTAAAGTCAAGTCAGCTAAAGTTAGTTGGTTTCCAAGTATTGTAAATAAGTTCCATCCATATTTTGGCTGATATTGAAAATACATGTTGCACACAGATTCCGGATTTAATAGAAATGGGTCTGTCTACAATACAAGATGCTGTGGTAACCATCTTGCTCGCCAGAACACCTTAAAATCAGGACCCAATGCATACAAGGCACTCTGCTACCTTGGTCTCTTACAAAGCTCCTGCCATTGTCCATCAACAGTGTAAACTGCCTTCCGTACGGGTTCACAATGAATTCACACAAGGATAAATGTATCCATAAAAACATATTGGATTCGAACATCCGAGGTGACTTCAGCAATGTATCTTAACAGGAGTTTTTCATACTCACATTACTCTGGAGTCATTGTATCACTTTACAGTAATGCTGGTTATATTAATTTTTTACATTGTAGCAATATTATCAAAATGGCTTTTTTCATTTCTACCCATTTAAGAATTATGCAATGTACACTTTCACATAATGTCATCATCCTGCCTCAGGTCTAACACAGGTTTAATGATCACAATCCTTGTAACAAATTCTTCTATTAAATAACTGGGAACAGTGTACAGCGCTAAAATGATCTTTTCTCCATTTACTTAATTACAGATGATTTTTTATGCACTGAAATTTTACTGAAGAAAGAGGGACAGGACTGGTGACTTCCGAAGTTAATATGTCAACTGGTCAGGTTTGTTGATGCTAACTCTACACTATAGGCTATGTTCTTATAAAAATTCAAGTCTGAACAGCCCTATTTAAACATCCAACCAGCCAACCACCTTTCTACCTGTCAGTAAAGCTTACAAAGTACCGGGTCACAGAGAGCCTTGTGACTGCCCCAGGAAGCCGGCGGGAGGTCGGGGACACCTGGGAAGGGATGCCAGCCCTTCGCCAGACACACTCTCACACAATCGCCAAAGACCATCTACAGTACCAACACCAGTTCATCTAAGCTGCGTGATTTCTGTGGATTGGGAGGAAACCAGTGCGTACCTGCGACCATGAAAACTCCACACGGAGAGCCGAGAGAGGGAATCGCAACCACAACAAAGCCACACTGTCATCTCGAGGGACAAACAACGCAAACTAACAAAAAAAACCACAAGCAGGCTAATAATTACATAATTTTGTCTACAGAGTATAGCAACTACGGAAAACACAGCCGGTCAAGTCACAGCTTTCTTAGCTACTACCTACAGTCGATGAATTTTGAAAAGCAGCAGCCTGCAGTGGCTTCAAAGCCCAGAGAGGGTCCATAAGTACTCCAACATCAAACAAGCACAGTCAGCTGCATAGATATTTTTTTTTGCCCCACCCACCAAAATTTTGAAAGCTTATCACAGGTGTCCTAGAGCCACGTCTAATTTTCCAAAGATACTTTTTTATTGTCTCTTAAGCTTTATTCCTCATATTCCTCACTATTGTCTCATTTTAGATAAGGGGATGAAAAAAAGGCTTTCTTCTTCAAGAAAGTGGTGCACAGAGGAACAGGATGCGGATGTAAAATTACCACAGGTGATCTCCGTTATAAATGATCAGTCACAAACTGGTATGTGACAGCTTCGGGCTCAGTGAGCAGAATTCACTGGGTAATGCAGGAAACCATACACAGTCCACACACAGTAATTAGCAGGTAAAAGGACGGTCTGCATCAGATTCACTGTCCAAAGGCTCACCGCTAACAGCGGCCGCTGTACAAAACACTGCGGGGAGCAAAGTACTAAAAAAAAAAACAAAAAACATAGAAGAGG
The DNA here is from genome assembly GCA_019775955.2 of Pollimyrus isidori. Taxonomy (NCBI): domain Eukaryota; kingdom Metazoa; phylum Chordata; class Actinopteri; order Osteoglossiformes; family Mormyridae; genus Pollimyrus; species Pollimyrus isidori. The sequence continues at coordinate 3,962,254 of JABFDZ020000084.1, forward strand.
TCCCCCCTGAAAAGATGATGCGGCGGGGGGTTTACGGTGCCACGCTGCTTTTTCCATGGTTTTTGTGGCATGTTCAGTCATTTTCCTCAGTAAAATGTCCTGACTGGTAGGAAATTGCAGAGCTGTAATTTAGATCCAAATTGATTTAAAAGGGTCTTCATGACACCAAAATCAGTGGGTATTTTGAAAAACGAGGGGGAAAAAATACTGTAGTTGTTGAGGTCAAGAGCATTTAGGTCATTTCTAAGAATGGCTATTTGGAGTATTTCCCTACGGACCCAAAAGGCAGACACAAACAAATTGTATCCAGTCCATTACTTCATGCAGGTCATTAACCAGTAATCTGCATTCATACCTAATTGCATAAATCCGTTTAGTCTTTAGCAGTTACTTTTTTAAACTGCGGGGGGGGGGGGGGAATTTAACCTTTAATTTTTATTATTATGTTTTTAACGAGAAAAAATCAACCAAAACTAAAAAAATTAAAGGTGTTAGTACGAGTAAGGG
>JABFDZ020000084.1:3962860-3976382 GCA_019775955.2 Pollimyrus isidori
ACACCAACACACCCCCCCACACTCACACCAACCCCCCCCCCCCCCCCCCCCCCTCCCCCCCCCGCCCGCCCCGGCCCCCCCCCCCAAAGTTAACCTTGAATTTTTATTATTATGTTTTTCTCGAGAAAATATCAACCAAAACTACTCAAATTAAAGGTGTTAGTCAGAGTAAGGGCACGAAATATGGAATGGGTCCCAGTGGGTCTGAACAGAGAAAGAGAGGGGGGAGAGGTCTGTTATCGATGGGGATCACTACCTGGGGGCAAGATTAGGCGCGACACCAGGGCTGCTTGGGTTCTCTGGAAATTCCTGGAATAGACATGATGAAAAGAAAGATGAAGAAGGTGACTGAAATTAAATAGAAATTAAAATAATACAATGCAGAGATTAAGTAAATAACAAGTGCTTTGAAACAAATCATCGTGGTCATTGGGTACAATGGAGTAGTACAGCACTCCAGGACAGGAAGTGGATGTCAGTCTTTGGCCTGCTGAACAAGCAGACTTATATCTATATACATTAAAGCTTAATGAATGAACAAGGAATAATACTTGTGAACTCACTACATGTCGTAATCCCTATAGCTAATGCAGGGATAATGATATTAGTGACCGCTAATAAGAATTTTAATTTAATGAGAATCTCTGTTTTCCTGTTCCCATGATCATGGGAGTTGGGAATAGAATAGATAACTTGTTTTTCTCCTGTTCTTTTAAGCTGAGATCCATAAGAGTCCATTGGCTGGTTACCATTTTTTTTCTTAATTTCCACCACGGAAACTAGTAATAACACATAAACATTATATGTGCATGTGTGTGTTTATATGTGCATGTAACTGACCAGTTCATTATAGAATATTGTATATTATAGAATTTCAAATACACTCAATGACACAATTATAATCAAAAGCTCATCGCTCATTTTAAATCCTTTGAAAGATGTGCCATCAGTTACAAGTTTTAAACACCTGGTAAAACATTGTTACATATCTTACAGTTATGTATTAACTTTCTCCAAAAGTATCTAAGGGTACTAAAGATGATTTGATGTTTCCCATGTTAAGAGGAATCCGACTTAACCCAATGCAATCCAGAAAGCAGAGACATACAGTATATAACTACAAAAGATGCCAAAAAGTTCCATAATTAAGCAAAAAGTTACAGAGTTTGTGATATATTTTTTAACTTATTTACAGAAAAATATTGAAATTCCACAGGGTATTACAAGCAGACTTATGAGAACATTAAGTTCAGATTTTCTGCTTATCCCATGTCCTGGAGTGCAGTAAAAATGTCATTATGTGGCTATTTGAGGTAGAATGAGTTTTGAGTTCACACCAAAATAAAAACTAGGCCAAAGTCAATGCACTGGACCTCCACTGTGGGATTGATGATCATTAGGGAATGCAAAACATGAAGATGATTTACTCTTACTGGAAAGTGACATAAAGCACTGTTAACCTACTGACTTGTGCACAATTTGTACAAACAACTGAATCATTAGTACAGCTTTCACCAAGGACTCATGACCATATAAAGGACCATCAAACTCTGCTGCTATCTAAGGAATGAAATATCACAGTGTTCTAGTTCCTACTTAAACTGTAGACTATGGCACCTAGACACAATAAAGCTAAAAATATCCATTAAAATCCAAGTTTAATTACTATTTTTTTTTGAGAACAGCTGGGAGTTACAACTTATATTTTGAAAGAGAGGTTCAGAACGCTCTCAGTTTCTGGCACATAATACATCCATTAAAACTGTTAGTAAAGCCTGAGATTAGTCAAACTATATTCTAGAAGCATTACACTGCATCGTACTAAACATCCTGTTTCTTTCCTTTACCCTTTGGCATATAATTGCATTAACTGTTGTTTTCATTTTAAAACAATTCAATTGAGAGAAAACATAAAACTAGTTAGGGCATAGCCCAATATACTAAAGAACAAAATAAGAAAAATATTAAAGTTTGAATTTAAAAAGAAACAAAAAAAATGAATCAATCCTCAAAAGTTCAGAACTGGCACAAATGAACGCAAAATGCTGAAGTTCACAGAGGAGACATGTAAAAAGAACGAATGATTAAGTAATTGTATTGAACAGTATAGCTCTTGTATTCCACACAGTACAATACAGTGCACTTTGGGGAACTTGTGCACAGGCTCAGAAGCCCAGACAGGAAGTAAAACAACATTACAAAACAACTGCAACAGAATACCGGCAAGTTCGCTTGGCAGCTCGATTCAAACATATTGCTTGTATAGTTAGATATACCAATTCATCATCTTATTTTGCTCCCAAAGCTTTTAACAACACAAATAATTAAACAGACAAGCACAGCACTTTACTGCAGATATTAAATGCCGGTAAATTACTGTTTTATTCCATCTTCACGTTAGACTCTTCAGTGTCATTCTTTGAATTCCTTGTTGAGTTTTCCAAATGAATGGCATTTAATATATATGCAGTATAGATATATAGTCAAATAACCACCACAAGTAATGGAAGAAAATATCATGCCATCCATTTAGAATCACATATATCACTTGGTTACAATACATAGCTAAAAGTTTTAGGCGTATCGTTTAATTGCCTGTTGAATTCACATAGGCTACTTTCCACAGTTAAATGGTTACACACTGGATTTGGCGATTCAGAGGTTTTCGTGACACGTAATGCACTTGTTTGAGGGGAAGGGGCATTCTTTCAACAACGTTCTGCCATGTCAGCATCTCAGCCAAACTCCAGGACTGAAGCAACCGTTCATGCAAAAGAATCTTCAGGCAGTAGGAGGAGCGCATGTCTTTTTCAGATTTTTGCGGCGAACCATGACTGAGACGAGACTGTCGATTCTGAAAGAGGAAAAACTTAAAGCCCTTTGTGGCGCAGACTTACAGCCAATTTGGTTCTGGAGGCATTTCAGCTTGCGTGTTGCAACGTAGAGAGCAAGATAAGCAGACCAAATCAAATCCGGCTAAGCATTAAACAAACCCCAAGCAGCAGACGTCCTCCCAAGGCGGGGCGACAGCCTTTCACACCCCGCAGTGTGAGAAAAAGACATGGCTCCCTCAAAGGCAGCATTCACGTTAACAACCAAGCGTTGAGGAGAAAGGGCTCTGGCCGTTGTGGGGAGGGACGTTAGTTACCAGATTGTCGCTCTGACACCGTCTGGGACGCTTCTTGCGTATGAAGAAACCCAGGACTCTATCTTTAAACACCTGCATAGATTGAAGGGAATGTCAAGACGTAAATATGCAATGTGACGAAATCATCGCTACATGTGAATCGGCTCTTTACGTACCAATCTACACCGACTAAGGAGGGTCTGTCAAAAAAGTCTGCGGTTGTAAGACACAGTATTGCAGTGGACAAAGGACAAAACAAACTTCAGTCTGCGCACGACCACTTCCTAATAGCTGAACAGTTAAAACGGACCAGTGGTCTCTATAGTAGTAGTGAATTCAGGTTTGTAAGCACAACACTAGTCATACCCTTATCACTCACCGTATTCCTAAGCCCCCATAAAGACCTCTAACACGTGCTAGCCACTGGGTCAGAACACACTGGGTTCCAGCACCAAGGAACATGTCCCCATCTCTGCCACTGTTTCTGTTCTTCACATTCGGTACATCATAGGCGAAATGAAAGAGACAAGTCAATACTTGCCTCATATAGGTAGTCAAATATTTCCAATATTGTCAATACGCTGGCTCCAATGAACAACCCCATCTGTCCACCAATGTCACCTACGCAAAAGACGTTTCTTCATTAGTATTAATTACTAGACTGTCACATGGTCTCAAACACCTTGTCCTTCATATCCAGCATTAGCACAGTTTCCGCTTGGCACTCAAAGAGACACTTCCGTCAGGAATCTGTCTCACCAAGCAGTCCTGCTACTTCATACGCTTTCTTCTGCTCAATCTTCTCATAGTTGAGAGCCTCAAAGAAGATGTCCAAGACTAATATATTCTCTCTAAAACACAAAAATAAATATAATGTGTTTATTTAGAGAAATCTCCATACCACAGCTAAACGAATTGTGTCTATCTTTATTCCACACCTTCCAGCTTATATGAACAGGATATACCATCTTGCACGCTGGGGAAGAAGTTGTCTCATAAGTTTACTGCCCTGGTTTAACTCGTCACCATGCAGCCTTACCCTATGTACTGCTCTGTCTTGTTGAACTTCTTAGCCAAGTATTTAGCGGACGCTTTGCTGGGGATTTTCACCATGGACAGCTCCTTGCCGTATCGCGTCATGTTGCAGGGCGTCTCGCATACACAATAGTTGTTGTCCTTCTCTACCAGGAAATCTGTGAAAACGGGAGGAGGAATTACGATAAACAGAGACATTATGGAAACCGACTGACTCACGACCAAATGTGGGCCAATAGCTAGCGTGGTAAGGCAGATGCGAAAGCTTACGCTCCGTCAAAAAAAATCGAGAAATAAACCGCACAGTGTGAAACGCAGGAACAGCACACCGCATGCTAACAAAGAATTGGGCTGGGAATACGGATCTTCTGGCTTCAAACATGGATCTATAATCCACTGTAGAATGAGCGTAAGCCTGAGGATTGAAAATATCACATTGCATCACACAAAAATACCTTACAAAAACATGGCACCCCCTGGCATTATCTGGTTAACTCAGACGAAACCAAAAAGAAGGCCCAGGTCTCTTTTGACAGCAGGTGCACAAAAATTAAATATCCAGCCTTCGAGAGATGTAAATACAGTCTGACGTGCTTGGCTGCTTGGAGGACGACACAGTTGTGTGACAAATGTTAGTATCAGCGCGGAATTACAATAACACAATCCTGCCAGTGCATGCCGAGAGCTTCATTTGTTCCAGTATCAAGATCCAGCAGCAAGACCAAATCAATGACACACATCAGAATGGCATGCAAATGTTAGGGGTCTGTTCCTTGAAAATGAGAAGACTGATCGATTAGGAATAAGAAAAGACCGGAATCTGTTTTTGCTAGGCAAATGTATCATTCTTGCACCAATATCAGTATACTGGTTTGTGCTGGGGTTCATTCATGATGTTTATTAAAACTGGTAATAAATGTTCTCCTGCAGTGATGTAACACTTAACTAACCCTCCTTAAACCCGAAGGTGCTGCCAACACAGACATACTCAGTATTTCCACAACAAAAATAAAATGTGTCACCACTCATCTTTCCTAGATTCTTATTTGGATATTTATACTCTGAGTGGGTTCCTCACACATAATTTGCATAATTTATATGAAAATATTATCATTTATATAAACACAAAGGGTGGGACTTTAGCGAAAAGTCATCAGAGACTAATGTATGCACGGGCTGGTAGGGCACAGCTTCTCCATGGTAATGGGTCCCGACAGCACACAAAAACCCAAAGATGCAAAGTATATCTATTTAGTTGGTATATATTTGACTTTAGTTTTTAGTAATCATACTTCTAGAAATTCACGTAAAGTTGTAAGACTTTGTGTTATACTGGCTAGTACAAAATGTCGCCATGTAGCGTCACTGGCAATTTCTATGGTTCAAATGCATTGCATTACCATTAGTTAAATAGCATTTAAAATGTTAACTGGATGTATCTGAAGTTTGTTTTTACTTCGGTTGGTTTTGGAAGCAATAGCTGCCAGTTGTTTGGTTGTAGCCTTTATTTTTGTATCCTATTTTGTTTGTATATGGAAATGTTTTTGTTTGCCTTGGGCCCTGTTAGTACATAGTGCATGGGTTAGGTTTGGTAAAATTCTTATTTGTTCTTATAACATCCATACAACATTTGATAACCGTGACTTTTAAGAACAGACACAGCTTTGTTTTACAGCACTACCCCAGGCCTGAAGTCAAAATACAGTATTGCCTGGCACATCGGCACTATAAATATGAACATTCAGGACTGCGAACAGTCCGGCATGCATCTATGTGAAGTAAAAACTGGCCGCGAGCTGCACCTGCAACATGGAGAGCAGACATGATAGAAGTAGTGTGACTGGGGAAAATGTTGAGGGCATTCATTCCTACGTAGTGCAATTTGGCAATATCAAGGTCACAAAAAAATACTGATGTTATGACCATATATTGTGGATAATATAATTATTATAAGAGGGCTATTGCAGGGCAGTGAACTTACCCAGAGCAGGGTCTGCGCAGTCCTTGTACTGCTCGGGCGTGCACACAGAGGAGGTTCCTATGCAGATAAAATGGCAAATCTTTACTTATTTCTGAAGCAGATGCAACGCTTCACTGTTGGCAAGACCATTTACTTTCTCACAGTCTCTGGGCGAGTCCAACCCCCCTGCATAGAATCCACATTTTAAAAGGCAGGTGATGAACTAAGGACACAGGCCTCATCCAACATCGTCTCCATGTGTTACCTGGCATGTGGACCATGCGGCAGTTGCAGTTCTCCACCAGGTAGCGCGTCTCGCAGTCGATGCGGCAGGCCGTGATGCTGTACGTCGAGAAGAACTCGGAGTCCATGGCCGTTGACTTGCAGTCTCCCCAGGGAGGGGGGAGGTACTGAAGCTGACATAAAGGACAGTGATCCATTCAGCGCCAGCATCGCTGGAGGTTCTGAAGTCCAGCCTAGCAGAAATCAAACTCTACACTATTAGCAGGAGACAACACTTTGTGTTGCTCTACTGCAGGGATGTCAAAGTCAAATACATTAGAAGGCCAAAAAACCAAATTCGCTGCAAGCCGAGGGCCGGACTGGTTCAATATTTATTAAAACATATTAAAATTGCCCGTAACCTATTGAACCAAGACCTAACACAGTGTACTGTATTTTATTTAGTAATTTAATGAACAATCCAACATTTTTGTATGGCTGTGTCACTAATTTCAAATGAAAACATTTTTCAACAGGTTCATAGACAAAAACAAACTTCCTTCAAAGAAGAGTGAGTTTGCGGGCTACCGTTGCATTGTGGGGAATGGAGTATTGGCCTGCAAAACAGCAGCAGGCGGCTGTGGCCTGCGGGCCGGTTCTAATACTAATCAAATATCATCCTGGGGGCCTTGACTTTGACACCTCTGCTCTGCTGAGTCCTGTGTAGTGAGGTTATGTTAGCACTAAAAAGTACTTTATAGCATAACCCTTATTTTGTCACCTTATAGTAAAAATAAAAGTATTTATTTCACTTTCACTAATACAGGTATCTCATCAGAATTAATCAATAGTAAAGAGGACTTAAGATTTTTTATGAATAGAATGACAAATGTTACCTAGGTACAAGTAAAGATTCAAAGGAATTCATGACCAGCAAACAAAAAAATGATTTTTAAGGAGTGCAGTTATTTGGCTGCAGAGCTCACAGAAAGCCACAAGCAGAGACCATGCACAGGGTCACAGATGTCAGACGGCTCCTGAGGAGGAAGCAGAGAATCATGGGGAATGAAGACATCCTAAGGAAAAGCATGACATCAAACAGGACACCAGGGCAAAGGAAGCTTTAAAACCAACCCTTATAAATTGCTTTGTACAAAAGCCAGTAGAGAACAATTTATAAAGACTATAACTGCTTAAGTTACACTTGCCTGATCCTTTAATGACAAGCAAAACGCAGCTCTTTAACAATTTATATTGTGTACTGCTAATGAGTAAAACATCAATATAGAGTAATGCGTAGGAGTAATAATTTCCTAGCAGTTCACTTTCACCCTATAAACAAAAGATGTTCTCCGTATATGTGATGAGCTCAAGCGGACACAGTGCAGCGTGTATGCCGTAAAAATATACATCTAATTATAGGATATATTGCATAATATTTAACTGGTAATGTTTTATATTCTTTGGACATGAATTTTCATAATCTGTTTCCAATTATTTTTTATAATTGAATTTCATAATGTTAGACTAAACAGGTGGGCAGGGGTAAATTTCCAATGTAAAATTAAATGTATAGAATTGTTAGCTAAGGCAACATTAACATAGGATCGTTTAACCAGGAGAGTCCATTTGACCGAGAATATGTACAGACTACCTACATCTCACTGCCTAAAATATGACTTAGGCTCATGCACCCCTTACATAATAGTAGCATCATTAAATCAAATATGAGGTTTAATTATGTGTGCCAGAAAATGCCCAAAGTCACGAATCACAGGAGTCTTGTCAAAACTACTCACTAGACTAGAAGAGCATCTCTTTCCATCCAAAACATAGTAAACAAAGAACTACCCAGAGACACATCCTCCAGGGTCACCACTGTAGAGTAATAAAAAATAGCCCCTTTGTTCTGGATCAGACCCAGGATAGCCAAACGTCCTGCACTGTGATCAGTACAGTCTGTATCTCTTTCCCGGAATCTGAGTGAAAGATGTTTACAGCTTTTAAAGGGCTCCTTGCTCTCCATTAGTCCCACACACACTGTACGGTGGCTGCTTGCGAGGCTATGATTCTGCTGTAGCTTTTTAAAACCTCTTCCCTGCCTTGTCATGCAAATGCATCTAGAATCATAGGGATTCTGGATGGATCCAATCTATAAATGACTGAAACAGCCCATTATCGACTCCACCAAGCAGTTTCAGTTGCCTGGGAATATATTATTGGGGAAAAAAAGTTAGCTGTCCAACTAATGATGAATTATTTATATAAGTGATGAATTATTTATGCTAAGGTACAACCTCTAATGAATTCTTAGACATAGTTTAGTGGCAGATGAACTATTTATTTGAGTTTACAGGATACCCTAAAATAGTTACAGATTATACTATCTATCTTCCAGTCCTGGATCTAGTCACGTGGATAATAAAACGAGTCAAATGGAAACAATGGCAGTCATTTGGGTATACAATCAAATTACCTACCATTTCTCAAAAAATCAACAAAAGCAAAGTCAGGTATGCAATCGTTGTATAGCTTCTGCGACAAGAGCAATAAATTTAGGCTTTATACTAATATTTTCATGCAGTCATTAAAATTTTTGCAGTTATACTGTTATTGAGTGGATTCTCCATTCACTTCTATGGGGAAAACTCTAATCTCAACTATCCTCAGCCATAAGTAAACAAAGAAAATACAGTGGTACCTCAGTTCTTGAACTTAATCCGTTCCGGACTCCGGATCGAATCCTAAAAAGTTTGAGTTCTGATCGAATTTTTCCCATAAGAAATAATGGAAAACAAATTAATTGGTTCCTGGCCCCCAAAAATTACACCTAAATATGTGTTTTTTTAGCATTTAAACACAAAATGAACAGGATAAAACACGAAGAGCATTTTTTCTTGATGGCTTCCAAAACAATAAAGATATTATCCCAACATTACTCCTGTTCTTGCCCGATCGTCTGCTCCTTCTGTGTGCCACGCCCCCTCGTTAAAGGGATCCCCATGTGATCAGCTGTTTCTGGTTGTTGTCATTAGTCCTCTGTATTAAGTCCGTGTTTCAATTTGTTTCCCCAGTCCGGTCATTGGGTGCGTTCTACTTGCTTACAGCGCTGGTTTAAAGCAACGCATTCTGATCCTGACGCAGTGCATTACAGTTAGATGCATTATGACATCTCACCCGGCTGCACAAACTGAAACCGCCTCCGTGGTGACACATCTTTGCTCTTATTGGCTGAAGAGTTTAGTTACATGCATGACGTTTGTATCCCAGGCACTTCCGATGCGTAATCTGCTATTTATCCTGAATATCATGTAAAGCAGTGAGGTTTATTTATTGTTAGTTACTGTAATGTTGTGCTGCTTTATTTCGTTAATCATCCAGTCTGTGAAGAAGGCATTCAAGTAAGAATTGCATTGCAGTACGACTCATTTCCTGGTGCGTACAATTTATATTGGGTCAGTGTTCATGGTCGACTTATGACATTCCGATCGAGTACTAGGTGAAACTGGTTTGTTTGACTTTCAAGAAATTTGAGTTCTAGTGAGTTTGAGAACCGAGGTACCACTGTACATGGTTTTTGGCAATTTTAGTTTTTTGATTGCACTGACAATTTTTTTTAGAAATTGAGTTTTTGTCCCCACAAGGTCAAAATAACAGGTTACCATTACATTACATTGTGGAAAAATAAGCAGGACTACTTCACAGACACAGACAGACATGGCCTTGCAGGAAACGTGTCATGTGACTATCTGGCTCCGTTCCAAAACAGCCGTACCTTTTCAAGTACTGCATAACATTTATCAAGGCACTGTGGGGCACCTTTGACCATGAGCTAGGTCGCTTTCAGATCTCACTCGGCACACTTACTGGCCAGCCTGATGTCTTCAATGAGAAACCAAAATGCACCCTACCAACATTTCTCCATCCACAAACATGGAAAATAACACCTTAATTAAAGACAACAGAAAAAAGGGTTATGACAAAACATCCTTATTTCAATTGATGAAATACAAAATGCATTGAATTGATATCACCTGATTATATCTCATAGTGAAGTTGAACTATAGCTGCCTTACACATAATGCGAAATAAGCCTCGTAAAATCCAAATTGTATTAACACTAATTGTATTAAACGGTATATGTATTTTGACTTTAAGACCATGGACTACTAAATTCAGTTTCTCTGTTAAAAATGACATTTATAATAAAAATAAATAAATATTCATCTATTTACTATATTGCTCTTTAGCACATGTTTCATTGTCACGTTTTAGCTATGGGTGCGAGATACTTATTATGTCACATTCACTAAAGCATAAGCATTTCTGCAACTGTCTTTATCAGTTGAACGGGTTATAAAATTAATGCGACATTCATGACTGCCATACCATGTGTTTTACAACAAAACTGCCTACTTTTTCTTAACTGCAGAGCTGCAAGCATTTTAAAGGAGATAGAGTGACTGCAGCCAATGCAAAGATTCTTAGAAAACACCCAGTAAAGATGCGGTGCAAGAGATGAACGGTACAACAGGCCAAAGGCAGTGACTGGGAGTCGGGGCTATGCCGATGTACAGTACGTCCAAAACAGATGCCTGCGTCCTTAGAGGGCTTCTTGTCTCCAGAAAGAAAACAACAATGTGCAGAGTCTCCTTCTCCCTATGGGAACCAGTACTGATCAAAGCAACTCCCAGAGCTGCTGCCGATGTAGTTGCATATTAATGCTGTCAGTATTTCAGTAGTGGGCAAGACCGACTAGCACATCCCACAGAGGACTGTACTGCGATATGTATGCATGCACATATAGATAAACAGCCCCTAAGCACTGAAACAAGAACCACTCCTCACAAGTTACATCCCACCGACTCACTGCCTGCCATCCATTGTCTATTATACCTTATGTCATATAGTTCAGAGGAAGAAAAGCAAAAGAATAGAATCAATGTGGTCACAGGGAGACATTATGGGCAAAAGAGCTGAGGGGTACGAAAGACAAAGAGGTCTGACGGAGGCAGACAGCTGAGTCAACATTGCTGTGGAGCGACGGCAATGTTGCTGGGCGTTAGGGACTGACGATGCACCCCGGTGGGACGGGAGGGGACACGATGGCCGATGACTGCGGGTGACGAAATGGGAGTCTGTGGGAAGCCGGATGGCGTGCAGCTGCAGATGGCACGGTGGTCCGGGGGTGAGATGGAGCCGTGGCAGGGGTCCGGCAGCATGCGGCGAGGCCCGGCTGTCCGGGATACGCTACCCGCTGCTCTTGTGTGGAAACGAACGTCTGGAACCCCGAGGCGACCCCAAAGCCGAGCTCGTGAACGAACGGCGGCTCGGACTGGGCGTGAATGTGCACCCGCACGCCGGCCTCGTAGGACGTTTCGTCTAGGGGGGAAGATCAGCGAACATTTTCCACGTCAACGCAGGCGAAGGTGGCACACAGAGAGAGGGACGCAGAAAGAAGTGGGCAGGGGGGGGCGCTACGCCCCCTGCCCTTGGCGCCACGCCCAGGGCATCCGTCACAGGTCTCCGGGTTCTCCTCAGCTTTGCTGTAAGCCAGTCGATGAGAAAGAAATCCCAAAAACAGACAAGACAGTTACTCAGGTCTTTAATCCACTAATGCGCCTTTGGGAAACGGATTGAACCAGGTGATTATTTTAATTTACCAACTAAATGTAGTGAAGAGGCAGGCTCCAGCAGATTCTACTGCCGCCCTGCACAGACGAAGAGGACACCCAGTAAAGTCTCAAAAAGGTCCTGGAGAACGACGTTGCTGTAAAAGTTACACGGAAAAGAGCTCCTGCAGATTCTGTAGACGGCCTCAGAGATATGATGTGAAAGGGATGCAAACGGTTGGGAGACACAGAAATGGCGTTGGGGACAAGAGGCATTGTCAATGATTACTGAATGGATCACACAGCAAATGTTGGATTGTAAGGGAATTTAAACCCAGGCAGGTGTCAATAATATTAATTTAAGCAGCTCTTCGGGAGGAAGATTACTCCATCTGCACGTAGATTGTCTTTTTAGGTAAACCAATTTGTAAAACTTGATGTTTGCTTAGTCAATAACCATGCACATCGGTACACGTAAGTTAGTGCACAACAACTGTTTACATCTGCTACTCAATAATGATATTCATATACCATCAGTCATGTATCTGAGGTTCTCTTTACTAACTTATTACCTTCAACAACAATTGAAAAAAATAATGCTGGAAAATAGACGAATCAGTTTTGCATTTCTTATTCAGTTTAGATAGCAAATTTAGAATCTCATTGAATTATTTTGGCGACAAATTTAGGTAACTACAGGAACATAATCTTCCTTGTTGCAAATTTAAGTAATCACTCTCTGGCACTGATGCGGTTTGCGTAAAAAATGCAATGTTTAAGAGACAGACTTTTTACGTAACTAATCTGTATGACTATGCTGTAGGCACTATACACAGAGATTAATAAATCACACAAGCACATCTACACCAAACAAACTTAATCTTCCTCATACTGAAGCTGTTGGCTCTGGTTCTCTATATCGATAACACATAAGAGGTTTAAGTTATTAAAGGCTGCCATCAGTACTGGGAGAAGTGAGAAATAAATAATAACAATCCATCCATATTCCAACCAGTTATCCTGGTCAGGCTGACGGGGAGCCTGATGCCAGTCCCAGGTGGCACAGGGGAGCAGGCTGGGAGGTAGGTAGGGAGGGACCCCCATCCATCGCAGGTGACATTCACACAATCATACTGTACAGAACGCCAGTCAGCCAAATGGCTGGGGTCTGGGCTGCGGCAGAAGCCAATTAGTGAGACGAATGACATTCTCATAAAACGTAACACGCCTGCCTGCAGGCGCCTGCATCACAGCCTCTGCGTTCATACAGCCGGAAATGAGTAAAGATGGATTTTAAAGATTCGGTAGCCAACATATGACTTTGGACAAATATTAAGAAAAATGTTCTGTTTTGTGGCTTCTGTCAAGGGGATCAGACTGTGCAGCAGCATACCCAGGATACGCAGCAGCATACCCAGACTACGCAGCAGCATACCCAAAATACGCAGCAGCATACCCAGACTACGCAGCAGCATACCCAGGATACGCAGCAGCGTACCCAGACTACGCAGCAGCATACCCAGACTACGCAGCAGCATACCCAAAATACGCAGCAGCATACCCAGG
>JABFDZ020000084.1:4006298-4024183 GCA_019775955.2 Pollimyrus isidori
AATATGTATTATGAGCAGTGCAAGCCAGAAAATATAAATAAATATATATATAAATATAAAGATATATATTTACTGTATATATGCACAGAATTGTTATATATATATATATATATATATATATATATACACACACACACACACACACACACACACACATATTAAAAAAGAGGGATGGGTGAGCATATGACAAAGATATTACACATATACAGTTATACAGATTTGGTAGTCTTTCATAGACATCTCCCGCAGCTTGACTGGTGTGCTCCGCAATGATGCACAGGTTGCACAGCATCAGCTAAGCCCCTCTCCCCCCCGTTATGTCCCAGGATAGTAAATACCAACACACAATAACTATCGTATAAAGTAGGGCGCTGCCACGGTTGCTGATGTCAACAAAACAGGTCTAAAGGTACTAAATCTGGGAGATTAGCACAACTATGCAACAACAACACTACAATATGCCTCAAAACTTCAGCGGACTCATTCAGCACAGACATGGAAAGACATAATCAGAGGCTACACTCAGTTTTAAAATGTGTCTTGGACAACCCGGTCACAAGTGTACGGCTGAGAAACATCGGCGTTTATGCCTGCATCTAATCATTTATCACCAGGATGTACAGCTGTCACTTCTGCTAGTAGGTCAAATGGCCGCTCGCAGACTTACTGCCTTGTCAGGACGTATCAGGACTCATAAGCATTATACTACAAAAGATCAAATGCATCTCAGACTACCTCAGGAAGTGGTTTGAGCGATCGGATCACAATGTGTCTTCATGGTCATTTACACATTATCTAGTGTTTTAAACTTGTTACCCGGCGCATTTTAAGACCAGGTGTAAACAGGGCTGTTTAGTCTCACAATACGTAAACCTGGGTAATTTTCTTCACAAACGATAATACATTTATCATTCAGTTTTGCATTTACAAATTCATTATCACCATATGTCCGGCCCATTTTCGAAAGCTAGATAATTTATGGTCGCAGTTATTGGTGGCTTGACCCTGGAAGCAGAGGACATTCAGGATGGAAGGACAGTCCATCACAGCAATCTTTGGGCATAAAATTGTTTTCCTCCAGCTGCGAGTCCATAATGCCACTAGCTGATTAAATACCTGCACTATTAAATATGAATATACTTTTGAACATGTCAATGACCAGAGAAATGTAAGAAAACATCAAGACTAATACCGTAATGGAATGAGAAATGCCACTTTTAATGAGTGAGGGCCAAATATTCAAGAGGAAGGAAGTCTGGCTGACTTGCTTTATACTGAAGACAGAATACAGGTCTAAAGTGTGTAGAGAATTGTTACCAGTGGGGGAGGGGGGATGAATAATTTATGCAGTCCTTCCCTGGCAAGTCACACTGAAGGTTTCAGGTTTACAAACCCTCAGCTAAAAATTCCCCCAACCCCCAGCACAAGGATACGACAAGGCGTGGTCCAAAACAGAGGCCACCCGGCCTGGATGCTGCTCAGCTAATCACAGTCCACAGCGTCCACTGTTAGCGGACGGCTGGATCTGCATCTGCTGGCGTCTCCTCTAGTGAGAGCCAAGAGGAGAACCTGCACAGTGGCACATGGGCTAGGAGACAGGGCTTTCTAAGTGTCTACGCATTCACACCGTTCAATTACAGCCCTTAAGGGGGAAAAGACAAAAATAAGTATGATGAAATGGAAATATGACATATACTGTATGACAGATACATATGCAGAGAGACTAGTACGGAGAGTCTATCTACAGTACATGAGGAAAAAAACAGGTAAGAATTTGACCCACAGGCAGAAATTCACTTCTCCTGACCCTAAGAACTGTTCTGCTGGTAGAGCTACAGAGGTTCTAGAAGGCGACTGCTCTGAAATATATTGTGAAACTAATCCACACATGACCTTAAAGTAATTAATAGCCCCTTACATCTCTTATATGGGCTACTCGTACATTTTTTCCATGCTAAAAAAAACAACAAACCTGCGTCCAGCGGCTGCTGGGAAGGAAGCTTTACTGTGGATATTTATAACAATTTAAACTTTTATTCATGCTTATAGATATGCCTCGGGCTTTACAGCAGAGAGGTCCTATTGCTCTCCTGCACACAAAGAAAACCAGGAGCAAGCCAACGAAAAACAAGCTATTTGATCCCATTTCTAACAATTTGTAACAGAAGATTGTGTGCTGCTGTCAGTGGCAGGTCCAGCAAAGCTGTTTCCCATTGGTTTCGGGGGACAGCGGATGTAGCAAAAGAACCATGAGACCAAAATGTTAAATTGTCTGTCACGTGGAACGTTCGAGTATCAAGGGCGTTTAAATAACGGCCTCCCAGGCAGGCGTATCTGAAAGCGATTTCCTGTCAGGCTTTGATGGTGCGGAATTACTACGCTTCATGGATTCTTCTGAGTGATGCAATCAAGGGGGCAGAGTGGCATGCCAGAAATAATATCAACCTTCTACCTTTAATTCCGTGGCATTTTACAAACCACATGCTGACATTCATCAACACGTACTAACATCTTATAGCCCTGAATAACCACTCGATGTTTCAGTAGGAATACACAAATTAACCTCTTTGGTCTAATAAATTGTCAGACAATTAAAGCAAAAATTTAAAAGACGTGACCTTTTCTAAGGGACATAGAATCACAAGCCCTGTGTTATGCGTCTTGGTCTTATTCTACTTTAGGTGCATCTGCTGTTTGCTGCATGATAAAAATTCCTTTTCATTTTTCTCTTAATAATTCGTTCCTAAACCGAGGGGCCATTGAGACGTAAAGCTTGCGAATCTCTGGCAAAACAGAAATGTGTATTTGACACATTCCAGTGAACTGCGCAGCACAATTAGCTCCAGCATCTAAGCTGCCCAGCTGCACCCTGCATGACAAACCCTGCCTCCTCACCGTGATTCGGCTTTTCATTACTCAAACCAGTGGCCCCTCAAAACCTCTCCCATGTCCGTGCTGCAAGACGACGAGCCCCTGCATCTCTAAGACACCCAACCCCTAAAGCTAAGAGGGAAATCAACATTCATACACGATTCAGCACAGCTCTGCATGTCTATCGAAAACAATTATACGTCACTCAAAAGCATCTTATTTGCATGGAATTCACAGGATCTGATGTTAGTTAATTCCATATCCTTTGTGGATGTGGTAAATTTATCAGATCATGTAAAATTGCCATAAAATGTATTCTACAGCTTAACAATAGGTGCCCCGGGACTTAAAACCCTTTCACACCAAACACAACATCGAAAAAAGATGCAGATTTGTGAAATATTCTGGTGCAAATTTGAAGGATCAAGAACTTTCACACCAAACACAATGCGAAAGTTTCGCAACTGATTGAGAAAACTTGGCACACTTAATAAAAGCTCCTCAAATGGCAACAAGCACTAGTAGCAGTGACATTCTGAGAAAACAAGTAAAAGAAAAACGTGAAGACACTGGAAACAATTTGAAAAAAGCATCAAAAACACAGAGAATTCCACAGACTTGTACAAGAGCTTAGACTCCAGGACCATTGTGTCACATGGCATTTCAGGATAAGTTAAATTAGTACTGAAAATATGACAGCAACATCATCTATTATCAGTTAATTAATAAAGAACACAGCTTATTGTTTATTTGTAAACTGGATTTTTATTGGATATTGATTGCACGCAGATAGGGCAAAAATTAAAGTATTGATAAATTGCCAGTATAATATAAACCAAAAGACATTTTAAAACCTTAAAAACATGAAACCAGCATAAATGCGAGCAACATGGGGCCTGCATTATGAAGCTGTATTCCTGGATTAGCAAGACGCATCACCAGATGCAGGTAGCCTGGGCTATATGTAAGTGAAAAAAGCCCATTTCAACTGGAACGCCTCAAATCTGACAGGTTATCTAGCTAACCAACAGATTGTTTTAAGCCACAAACATCTTAAAAGGCCCCTTGTCGTCAGATAATACAGGGGAGTGTGTAAACCAAATTAAATGTTTTCTTCCTGTTCAAAACACTGACATCATGTGTAAAAACCGGCATCCTATCGGTTCTTCGTTTTTTTAAAACCCAACCGAAATCCAAATAGAAAAACAATGGATCACAACAATTATGACTTTGTCAAAATTGGCATGCAAGTCTTCGTAGAAATACATTGCAGAATCAGACTTGGTGTGAAGCAGCCTTTAAGCAGAACAAAAATCACAGCATTGATATTGCTTTGATATAAATTGCACCAGTGCCACCTTAAAAAGGTGTGGGGTAAGTGTGGACATTTTTTCATCCAAGACGACATACAAGACCTTGAGGGAGAGTTTGTGGGTGACTTTCCCATCTTCACCACTGACTTGCAATTACCAGTGACGGGTAATTTATCTTAAACCGCAAAGCAGTGTTGCCATGAAACAATCATATCTATTTGTGATTGTGATACTGTTTTCTCTTGGCAAGATGTAAAGGAATGTCAAACAATGGAAGAGAGACAAAAATGCTCTAGCTCATGGAAACCACCAGTAAAATGCCCCCCCCCCACCAGAAAGTATTTTATCTCCCCAAAGATGAAATGGAGGGGATTCTCCAGGAAGACCAGGCACTAGGCAGCATGCTAAACCCTCGCATGCTTTCAGAACAAAGCCACCCAGAACAGCAACAGCATATGTCTGCTTCATAACCCATGATGTATGGCTGTAGAGGAGGCCGGGTACCATATGGTAACTTATTGGGATGTTGGAACGGGAGGATTTTGGGGGCGGGGGGGATGGGGGACATCATTGTACCCTAGCAGGACAGATGGATGGGAAATTAGATAACAGCGGAAAAAAATAAAATCACAAAGCAACTTGGGTTAAGCGCTGCATAATCGCAATAAAATTAAGGCTGGCACAATAAAATAATGACCTTGTTTGCTACGTAACAACTGTGCCAGGAATACCACCAGTCATTTATCATCTTGTTAGACAGATTTATTCAAAATGTCCCCTGCCACTAATGTAATCTTCACTGTGATCTATATGCTACAGCTAGACAGGTGACTTTAAAGGTCTTATTTTCATTAAAGATTCAGTCTACAAGATGCCAGAGTAGTAATAATAATTATAATGAATTACACCAGAGTATCAGAAAATTAGTCAAGAAGCTTACCGTCACTGATCACTGCCAAAGGGGCTGCATCCATCCATCTTCCATAACTGCTTATCTAGTACAAGATAGTGTCTGGAGTCTGCCTCAGGAACCCTGGGCACAAGGCTGGGGACACCCTGGATAGGGTCCTGCTCCATTATAGAGCATACACACACCATTCACCCAACTGCATGTGTTTGGACTGTGACCCTGCAGCACAGGAAGCAAACCCCAGATGGCAGCTGAGCTTAACCTCAAACAGCTCAGTTGTTTTCAGTGTTCCCAATGACATGTGAAATGTTTAATCTGATTTCCTTTGTTTGCTTGCCTGCCTGGTGGACTCAAAACTCTCTCTACATCTGCACGCTGTATTCATTGATGATGAAGTTTGGGTCAAGGAGTTCCATGAACGTCTTACAAAGGCCCTGGTTTTCACTTTGAATTTATTAATATGCAGCACCAGCAGGAGATGGTCTAGACAGAGCTACAGAGAAAGTTCTAGCATCTCATTACAGTAAGAAACCACAGCCCTCAGAAATGGGCCCATCCAGATTGTAATAACATACACAATATCCCATCTCTTGAAAGCATGCTGATTTTTATTTGATATTATATTACTTCGTGCAAACAGTTAGACATAATGATGTATAAACTTACAGACGGCCCACCAACACTGGATTAAAAGCAGTCATTTCTTTTTAGCCACACTTCCGGAAGCTAATCTGATTTGTTTAAAATCTAGAAAACTGAAACCAAACCTATAAAGAACCTTAATGACCCTCAAGAAGTTCTTTTTAAATAAAGTTTAGGATGCTGGGGTCATTTTTGGGACTCTTTTGCGAATTAATAACATAAATGATGATAATCTTTCTTTTGTCCCTCATTATAGAGCAATGTGGAGATGTACTTATATGAGACAAAGGTTATGTCCTCGTATTAAGAGACTATTCATGGCACATTTGCTTCAGGCTGCAGTAATAAACTCAAACAGAATGTGGTGAATATTATACGATGAACATGTGGTCCAAAAATACAGGCATATGTTCTACCTAAATGTTCGGAGAAAACCAGAACACACACACACACACACACACACACACACACACAGAGAAGGGACACCCCAAGCTCTCAGAAGAACTGATTCAACATCGAATTTCTAGAATGGTCCTCAGAGAAGAAATAAGCCAAGACATATAATATAGCAAATCTTAAAACCAGAATGCAAATATACAGCTGAAGCCCAGGGCAAACCACAGATTTTTCCTTTTCATTTTTAATTGGAAAGGCCAGAGCAATTCACTTTGGGTTTTGTTCCAGATATCAGCTTTTACCCAAATTTCTCCAGAGCAAGTCTGTCCTTTCAACTGGGGTTAGGCCATTAGGCACTATAACTGAAAAGGTCATCGGGGGGGTTCCAGCAAAGCCCCAGCTCACGCAAACAAGGGCCAAGATCTAGGAGAGACGGTGATCAGCTCTGATGGGTTCCTGGTTATCTGTGTGCATATACTCACCCACAAGCCGCATCCAAAGGCTGTCAGTAATCAGTACCAGCACTAGGTCAGAATGAGAACCCCTGCATGTGCGTCACTAAAACCCAGAGCATGAGCAGCACACTGCAACAGGCATGACGACAAACGCACCTCTTTTTAAAGTGCAGTGTCTACAGGAGATGCTGCAATGGTTACCAGCAGAAATTCATGTTTAAGTAAATCCTCCCAGCCTCTGTATATTAAATTCTCTTTATACTTTAAATCAAGGTATGGATTTAAAAATTATTTGATCTTTGTTTGATTCTCTCATTTTTGGTTGAAATGTAGTAATTACCACTAATTAATGATTAATAAATAGAATTCTTGACCTGCTTGGATTTTAATATAAAATGGAATTTTGGACAATTTACTCTTTAATAGTGTACATTTTTTCCTAACATGATTTCAGAGGCATCGACCAACAAATCACCGCATAGAACAACAATCTTAAAACTTTTCTTTTTGCAACAAAAATGAGTTAAACGGAGCAGAAAACTAAGAAATCCCTCAAAAAAAAAAGTCATTCTACCAGTTTGAGAGGGCAGATCGCAACAACGTGCACAATCGTCACTAAACATTCCTGGAACTTTGCCCCTTTGACTGGGGTTAGAAATGTTGAACAATCCTTATATTCAACCTTGGGGATATTTTCAGAACTCAAACTGGGACTGAGATGCCGTAAAATTAGCAGGACAGAGAGCAGCGTTTGTGTGCGTGCATGCGGACAGAACGCTGTGTGAGAGTTTAGACGTGTGCGCGTGTATGGATTATGTTTATATTACATTGTAGGGACTAAATGTTCATGCGTGTGCGTGTGGGGTTGCACTCACTGTGGTGAAGTTCTCTGCACCACAGTCCTTTCCTCGGTACTTGCAGTCCAGCAGCATCTCGTCGATGTTGTGGCTGGTGCGCTGCACAAACTCCAGCATATTGAAGGTCTTGCTGGGGAAGAATTTGCTGTTGTCGACCGGTTGGCCCAGAGCGGCCAGGAAGTCATCAAAGTCCGTCTGCTCCACGCCCAGCATCCCCGCCATCCAGAAGAGGTCGTTGCGGCGAATCTGCGATCGGCGGTAGCTGTTGTAATTGCAGAAAGTGATGGCGGGGAAGAACATGAGCGGGCTGTCCATCTCGTCCAGGATGGTGACGTGGGGGTACTGGTAATACTCAACCACGCGGTCGGCCACCTGGTAGAGGAAGATGGACAGTGAACTGAGGAAAGCGGCCGCCCAGAGCAGGCGGCGTATGGTGATGCCTCCGGGCAGAAAGATGTGGCTGAGGCCGTGCAGGGTGGAGTTGGCCCCAAACTCCGTGAGGTCGGACGGCCGCGGGTCCCGCGCATCCTGGTTTTCCTGCCGATGCTGCTCATCTTCAGCCGAGCCCATACTGCCGTTATCCTCCAGCTCCTCCTCTTTCTAGAACCGCTGACGCTCCAGAGAAGTTCTTCCACACTGCGGGAGGTTCCAGTAATAGGAGGTCCGCGTGGATCCAAGGAGGGGGGTCAGCGCTAGCGGGGCAGGGTTTTCATTTTTAAGCCAATCGCGAGGGAAAACGCAAGAGTTGGGGGCAGGGGGGGATGTTGGAATCTGATGACGCTCTCTTCCTGTGTTCTTGAAGGGCAAAAAGTACATGGCTCGAGTTTCCTCTAAATATGAGACGATGCCCCATCGGAACAGCAGACGCCCGCAGTGAAGAGCCCTTCCTGGAAGGGGCAGCAGTGGGGCAAGCAGGCAGGTGCTGGAGGGATGAGATGAAGGAGAGGAACTGGAATTCCAGCACAGCTCATCACATATCTGAAGGAAGAGCATACAGAGGTGCCTTTGGACCCAGAATAAATCATCCCTCGTCCTTCTGTATCGATTACGACCATGCGGGGACTGGTCGGTGCTCATCCATGCCCCTCCCGCAGGCCGCTGGACCCAAAGTACGGTGCATTTCAAAGGAGAAATGTGTCATTTGCTCATGTTAAATGAAGCAAGCAGCTCAGAAAATGAAGAGTAAACATGAGAGAACCCCCCCAAAAAATGACAGTGACTGGCTCCTGTCTCAGGGAGGGAGAGAGGCAGCATTGAAGAAGAACTCAGTGTTCCGCCAATTTGATTCCAAAAATAAATAAAATTAAATAAATAAAATTTAAACAACCAAAAAGTGTTTTCAAGGCCCCCTGAGGAATGGAAGGATGGTGGCAGCCTGGTTCACCTTGCTTTCTGTTTACTGGGGACCTGCTGGCCCCAGTCCACTGAACATGCCAGGGCCCATTAAACCTCAATACACTGACCAACTGAACTCAGGCCTCCCACAGAGGCTCTTCAACCTCCCTGGGGCCAAATCCAGAAAACCATCTTCATATTATGAGAACCTGAGCACATGGCCACATATATTCTGTGTCAGTAAATGTCTGCAATACACATGTTCCTCATAAAGGTGAACCGTTAGCTTACTTTAACGCTTTGACATCCATATCTACTCATTACTTTATACCACGAACTGCAAATTTTCCCAGAGTTGGCATTTTTTAGCAGATGCCAATTAACACGCAAAGATTATTCTTCTGGGTACGGCGAGTTCATTCCAGGACAAGAAGAGAGACATGGCTGGCAAATGAGGCGACCGCTTGCGAAAGCTGGGTGTCACAAACATGGGATTTAATTAAAAATGAAACCAGTGTATACAGAGCACAAACTGGGATTTTCCATGCCACAGAACACAATGTCTGAGCACGCCAATCCACTGCTGCGGGAACAAGCAGCCAGTGCAATGAGATTGTTAACTGTAGATCACTTAAGCGGCGAGAGATGGGCGAGGATTTCAACCACCAGTTGCTTTCCACGCAACACTGACTCATGGGCAACAGGGCGTGCACCCGGCAGCGGTTCATTATGGCGGCTGCACTAACAAAACAACTCACAGCAAATTAATTTCGCCTAAGCCTGTGATTCATTCCAAAACAAATGCATATGATACCAAACTGACCGGTGCACAACTCTGTCGGTCGACAAACAGGAGAAACACCAAGCTTGGAGATGCATCCCTCCCCAGTGCTCCAGTGGGGTGTGTGCAGATAGGCGCACACATGCAGACACGCATATGCAGATGACCGCAAACATGCATGCGCATACAGGGATACACATGCCATGTGCACTCAGATTCTTATCTTTGACTGTATGTTTAATTAAAGTCAAGGATTCCTACCCACTATTCAACAATCAATAAAAACTAGTTTTTATTTGTTTTCAGAATAAGAAAAAACTCAAGCAATTAAAAAGATGTGCATTGGTCACAAAGTCTGTTTCTCAAGAGTTTGCATCTCAGAAGCTAGAATCTTAAAAGAACATAAAATCTTAGATCACCCAGCACTGTTTCCATTGCTTTGTGAAAGAATCCATTCCACTTGATGGATATGAGAATACACATAGCACTGAAAGACCACTCCGGGTTTTCTGGGTTACCTACAACTCACCACACGCAAGTGAAGTGAATCGTCAGTGCTGGCCATAGAGAGTAAAGGTGCAGGCTGCTCGACACAGAAGGAGGTAGCGTCAGCCCCATTGCCATCTCACAATGTCCAACTTTTCCTAAAACCTTATTCTTTTGTTATATGCCCTCAAGATTAACTCTAAGTCACGTTAAATTAATGTTCAGCTAAACAATGGAATATTAGGAGTAGCCTAAGCGCTGCCTTATTCACTTTAAGTATCAGTAGGATATTTTTGGTTGATGATCAATTGTTTGCAATATTTGCTCCCTCCCCAGACACAATGGACAGAAAGTAAGTCAAAATTTCTCCACAGGACAGGGTTTTTTTGTTATGACAACCTTTAACCCCTAACCAGCCCTAAACTGAACCATAAGTAACCAAACAAAATACAAATCATTTGGCAATTTTAGTTTTTTGACAGCAGTCACAGACTTTTATAAAATTGAGTTTCCCTTTGTGGGGATCAAAAAATGGTCCTGACCTTTCAGAAAATAACAGGTGTATACATACATACACACACGCACACATACAGCAGATGGATGAGAGCTGCTGGCCATGGCTGCTCCCATCCCATTAGCCACAGCTAAGACATTGCAGTGCTGTAACGAAAACGAGACGCGCAAGTATGAAAGAACAAAGAAAATGTCTGACTGACTGCTGCACATGCAGTTACAAAAGGGAAAACCACAGTGACCGAAGTGGACAAAGACATCAAAAGGAAGGACACCACCAAGCAATCTTCTAAATGCTGGTGGAGATATAGTCTTACTTTTTGATGAAGATAGTCTTATAAGTTTTGCTGTTGCTACCAGTGCTGGGATATGCACTTCAGCACTATTTGAAGCTTGCTGGCTCGGGGTGAGAACTGCCCTCAAATCAGTAGATGTTCTCTTTTAGAGGCTCTCATTTATTAAGCATTTTGTTTTGGTCTCACTGTACACCTACCACAGTTGTGTTATTGTCCATCCTGCGTTTGCTTTAGCAACTTCAAAGCGTGATGAGCACGGCTAGTTAGGGGCTGATGTTATTCCAGACCAGTGGCCTTGAGCCTCTCTGTCCTATTACCACAGGATTGCCTCACCTCTGCACCTCGGCGGAGCTCCATGCTCTACAGCAGTGTTTCCCAATCTGGTCTTCGGCGACCCACAGACAGAACACTTTTTGCTCCCTCACAGCCCCCACCAGGAGCTAGGAGGAATAACAAATGTGGACTGCCTGGGAAGGGAGCTCGGATGGAGCAACAACATGGACTGACTGTGGGTCCCCGAGAACCGGATTGGGAAACACTGCTCTACAGTACATTTACGGTGCTCCCCACTAATCCTCTGTGGAGCTTACGAACACTAATACACCCCCTCCAAGACTGATGAGACCAGGCTCGCCCACAAACTAGCCACCCAGCTCATATACTGCCTTAGTCTTTACCTTCACAGAACAGTCTCATGAGTATTTATGCTCTTCTGCTGATATCATGTGTGGTCCATACAAGTGCAGAATAGATGCCAGTATCAAACAACATAAAACAAATGGCACTTAAATGGAATTCACTAGAGTGGTTATCCAGCAACAGTGATGGAGATAACAGCACATCAGTAGCCTTTCAGGGAGGATGTGAGTGAAAGGCATCATGGGAAGAAGGAAACAGAAGAAACAGGAGCAGTGGAGCAATGGCAGGAAGTCAATACCGGCCCAAAGGAAAGATGGCCACTGATAAAGGAGAAGCCAATGGGCGTGTGTAAGGTGACAGTTCATTGGTGTAGATGGGTGAACGCACAACAATACTTACTGAGGGTGAATACCCAAGGAGAGATGGACTGAAGAAGCTTTTCATAGCCTTCAGCCCAGGGCTTTCCCTAAATGAGTCCCAAATCTCATTATGGACCCCTTTGATTTTGAATGTAAAGCCAGCCCCCTGGTGGTCAATGAAAGAAATGAACAGTATTCTGAGCTACCTGTTTAAGGCCAGTAAAGATTTAAGCGGTTGTTTATGTCCTGAAAAGCGGTAACATGTAAATAAGGACATTGATTTCAAACCCGTACAGCTGGACAAGCCTGAGAGTGACATGGTGACGAGACAGAAGAATGCATGCATGCACACCAACCCAGTTCCAAGTGGTGAAAAATAGTTACTCAGCAAAACAAACGCTAGTGGTGTGGGGAGACTTTGTGGTACCAGAAACATCTGCAGCTTTCCAGGAAATAAATCGCAAAAGGCATCATTTTCCTACCAAAAAGCACCAATACTTGATAAACGACGATGATAAATGATTTGAACTGTAGCTGCAGCCAATTGAGTCATTTGGTTGGGTTTAATAATCTAAGTGAACATTAACATCTCTTCTCAAAGTCAAAACATTGTAAGAAAACGAAACGCCAACTAGAGTTCCAAGATGACATGATTCCAGCGCACAAAACATCTATCCATGCATTTTAAGTAACTATTTATCAAGTGAAAGTTACAGTAATCTGGAGGTCATGCAGGAAAATACAAAATGGAAAAACACCTGGCTGGGACACATTAAGGAAGATTTACTAATGCCTGTTCAACCACATGTCTTTGGACTAAGGAAAGGAACCTCTACACACAAACAGAAGGCAGTGCAAGCAGACAACTTAGTGAGTCACTGGGCTGGACAAACATTTAATTACAATTAAGCATATAAAAAATGGCATTAACACATAAAATGAATTGGGTTTGAATAAAGTGTTCTTGAAAAGCAGCACTTGTTAAACTTTATAACTTTATAATATGGGCACAAAACACTACACTACTGGCACCCCGGGAAAAACTATTAAGCTTTAATCTATATGGCAGTTTTTTAAATTCCGGATCTCTGAGCATTCAAATGTAAATTTTGAAGTTAATAATTCGTGACCTGCTAAAACCGTGCAGTACATAGCTGAGAAATATGTATATAACATGGGATAAAATGCTTGCTCAATATTTAATAAAGCGCGGGATGACAAATTATGTTACAGCTGGCTAATATGTGAACGTTATTTGGGAAAGAGGCGGGAGGCGATGCCGATTAGCACCTCGTTATAAAAGTCCCGCCGAGAAGCGGGCAGAATGCAGGCGGCTGCTTTGCGTCTCACTTTGGGCTTTTCATCTAAAGAACGGAAGGGTAACCACTCCGTGTCAGGGTATTAAGCAGAATGAATCATTATATGTGAATGAACTCCCTTGGTCTGGTTTAGTCTGGTTTAATGTTTATACCTAATTCAGTGTCTCTCCCATTTCCAGCGTAAAATAAATAGCGCCGTTAAAGTGAGGAAGCAAAGTGCGTAATAACCATTCACCAGCTGCCCCAATTTGAGAGCAGACCCGATCTGATCATCTGAATGATCAAAATGACAGAAATGAATCACCGTCATGTAACATAAAAGCATCACCGAGTGCCGCTGATGAGCTTAAACAGGCACACGCGGCTGCTCGCTGAATCATATGACCCACCGACGGTCTGTCACTTAGTTTCTTGCAGTATTTTCACCAATTAGTGCTTCTTGTAAATGAACATTTCAAATGACTGCATGCTGACACATGGCCGCCTGGCGAGTGAGTAAACTTGATTCATAAACACGGCAGCCTCTTGAAAACACACTATGATCAAGCTGCAGTGCTTGTCCGAGTGTTGTCCCAGTGTTTGGTACGGAACAGGCTGTACAAATTGAATCGCGTTTTGTTTTCTATTGCTTCACATATTCTCCAAAAATGGCAGAGTAGCTAAACTTGATAAATGAGCCGTAAACAGCATAAATTGAATTATTAGAAAACTACGATACACAGTGCAACATTCCTCACACATTTCACGTATGGGTGCAATTTTGTTAATATTAAAATCCTGGAAAAAAATTACAATAACTTTTTATACCCGTAATGCACGCATACATGGCATAAGCATGAGTTATAGTCTGGCTTTCCACTTTGATGGATTTATTCCATGATACTTAAAAATAATTGTTTAAGAAGCTACTAACAGTATGTAAGTGGTGATTAATGATTAAAATTTCAGAAAGTGTTTTGACCACAACGGCAGTGTATGCATAATGAAAGTATAATTACATTTTTGATGAACAGCTCTGCATATGGGATTTACAATCTCATAGAAGCGCCTGTCATTTACCTAAGTATCCATAGTCATACCTTCCTCATGCAAACAGACAGTGATGCACAGGGATGAATTTCGGTAATTGCTTTCACAAGGGCCCAAGTGTTTCATAGGCAGAGGGGATTTGTTTTCCAGAGAGAGCCTAAATGCATCTCCATCTGGAACAGTTCCATGCTCCCGACTTGCGCAACATTATTCTTCAGATGTCCAGTAGAGGGAGCTGCTCTCCAGTCAAGGTCATGCTTTCCTTAGCAGTCTAACTGAGAGGTGCAAAGATCCACAGAAGGCAGCAAGTTCCTGCACTAGGGTACCCTGTTTAAGGTACACCCAGATCATCTCAGTCTGGAGATTTAATTTGCTTGTGTCTGCATGAGTTTGATGGATGGATTTTGGAGAGATCTTGCCTGAAGTTATTTCCTCTCGTGTGCGTCAGATGGGGGTGATCTGCATAACAATAATGGGCCTCGAGCCTCCAAGCTTAGTACGCATTTGTGAGGGTGTCCGTTTCGTGCTCGACTGTGGCTCCAAGCATCACACACCCACCTGGCACTATTATGGGGAGGCGACACTCCAGGACTATAACTTGGACCCTTAGGTCCATGACAATAAGGAAGAACGAATCTCACCCTACAGAATAGCTTCCCACTGAGGCGCCTTGACAGAATGCTACTCAAAAAAATGGCTAGGAAGCTCAAGAATTATTGTACTTTTTGCTATTACAATAATTATTACTGTGATTTATTACCTGTCAGCAGCAGCGCTGCCCTATTCCTCAAAGGAGATGCATGCTTCTCTCACCCTCGTAAACGGTGTGTAATTGTACCATAATGAATTTACGCCAAAACAAAATGCTTAATAAACGAGAGGCCGAAAGCTCCTCTATCAAACTCAGTTTATGCCCCAGAGATGGTAACAGGGATAAGCGGTGCCTTAAATTCACTTTTCATTTTGAGTTTGATGCTGATCAGGCCTGAAGGAGGGGAAATGATCTTGGAAAAGATCAGCTTTTTGGCCCGAAACCAATGAAAACCTGGAATTCTGGGTGGTCTGCAAATTTGAGTAAATGTCTAGAAATGTGTCCAAAATTACAATTACAAATGTGTTTTGACTTTATAGAGTTTTACTGTCATGTGCATAGAAAACAAGCAGCTTCACTGTACAATGAAATTCTGACTTTGCATATCCATCTTTCACCACAGAAAACAGAATAAGAATAAAAATTAACATAAATACATTAATTAAGACCTACATATCCCTACAAGGGGCATCCATTGAGCTGCTATTACATTATGCCAAGATGCCAAGGAGCCTTCAGATCAACCTGTAAGAGTTTAATCGCTGCAGGGTTCCCTTGGGTAGATGAACCAACACAGAGAGCCTGGTCTCAGCTGTACTTCACTCCATTGGCGAGGACTAGAGTAACACAAAAATAAGACGATACACATTGTGACAGGTTGTTTTCTGATGCTTTTCACCATGAATTGTGTAAATTGTTCCACTGCATATGCATGTAAAAATGTCAGGTAAGCCACTTAAATCATACAGCCAGAATTAATTCAAATTAAATGCACATCCATCTTTCACACATTTATGCAGGATTGGGTCTCAGGGGCTGACCCTGGAGCTTATCTTAGACACAAAAGGACAAATGGCACCCTCGGCAACAAGGCTTTTCCACCTCAAATTTATCTGATATCTAAAACAACAAACATGTTTAGGTCAAATATCACATGGAATCATTAGCTCAACATTAGTCAGCCTAAAAAATCTGATCACATAACACTGATCACCCAGCTGCAATGAGCTCCAAAACAGCCCCAAATTACGCTGAGAGGCCACGTTCATTACACAGCAGCGTCTACTGGAACACTTCCCCCACAGCTCGGACAAAGGACATCAGTCTTGAGTGGGGTCTTAGCACACAAAGTCCCCCAGGCTACCAACCCTAACTTTTCAATCAATTTGCAGCTTTTAATATAACACCCCTGCCTCATTGCCAAATTCCTAATAAAAGCTTGTTTTGAAACCGTAAACAAAGCAGCCATTTTCAAAAAATGGACTTTCCTTCAATGCAATTACATAGACACTGGATCTCAATGCTTATTCACTATCCTTGAAAAGGAGTGTGAAATTCTGTAACAATATATATGAAGGGAAGGAAGGAGAAAGGACTTGGAAATAAGTATTATTGGGCAGTCTTTTCCGCAAAGGACCGCTATATTTGTGCTGCAACTCCCTAATTAGAGGACTGATTGGCTGAAGAGACCTCACACCTGGGTTGGAACATCTGACCTAAAGGTTACCCCAAAAACCTGCACACACACTGGGCCTTTGTGGAGAGACAGACAGGCAAACAAATCAGCAAATCAATATTATTTGGCAATCCCCTTTCAGAGGCATGCCACCATTAGTTGATGCCCACAGTGGAACGCCCAAAAAAAAATTATTTCAATGGCAATAATCAGTAGGACATCAATGCAGATGTGTATCATCATCATCCTCCAGTAAACTCAGACATAATTAGCTGCATTTTGATGATGCCAACTCATCCAAATGATTCTGGTAAGATACTGGAATGGGTCACCCCTATATTTAGCACTAGACTGACTAATAAAACAATGGCTCATGCTGCAGAGTGCAAATTGTCAAAACAGAGACATTTCAGTGTTGGGCCCTTGAGTAAAGCCTGCATTTTAAATGCAAAATTAAAAGACTGATTTTGGGCCACCAAACCATGGAGTATGTGCTCTCAGACTGTCTTTCCTGACGCATTATCAAAATTAACATCCAAAAGTGTTCTAATGTATCACAGCAACATGCCCAGAACACAGCTGCAGTTGTCAAGGGCAACTGGTGCGTGGGTGGACACGTTTGTTTGGACTGCTAATTTCTCTCCCAAGCCTCATGCGCGCAGAAGAAAGGGGGACATTTTTTTACAACAAGGGACCGGACCTGGGCGGGCCAGGGTTCAGCGAAGACAGCATTGGGGGGGGGCTGCCCATTTTATAAAAGGTGCCAGATATTGACGGGTTCAAGAAAGAACGGCTGCATGGCACAGTACTATACTATCACAGAGGATCCCATAATCAGGCCATAAGGGGACACCCTAGATGGGATACCAGTCCATCATGGGACATCCTAGACGGGATACCAGTCCTTCATGGGACACAAGGCTGGGGACACCCTGGATGGGATGCCAGTCTTACTTCCCAAATATATTGCTAAATGCCAAAGTGTATCACATGTGACTTTACAAAGAAATACTACGTTATGTAACATTTCAGGGTAATACTCTACAAGTCATTGGGTACATTACAAGATAACACTTTAGCCTGTTAATTATGGCACATGCAGCTTGGCATGTCATCGTACCCGAAAGCTCTGCAGGAAGCTATAATTAGACTTTTTTCAGGCTTGAGGTCAAATCTATAAAGCCATGCTAAGTGAATTATCTGAACAGAATTATATTAAAATATACTCAAACTGCTTACAGGAACGTGTGACTCAAATTAAATTTTCACAATTTCACGGCAGCTGCACTGAAGTGAAGCCGGGTGATCAGTTGACAGAGTCACCTGTCCAGTGTTAATGTCACTTACAGTACAGGCCAAAAGTTTGGACACACCTTCTCATTCAATGTGTTTTCTTTATTTTCATGACCATTGGTAG
>JABFDZ020000084.1:4038553-4051960 GCA_019775955.2 Pollimyrus isidori
GGCCGGCGTGAGTGAGGCAGAGGCGGGGGCCGGCGTGAGTGAGGCAGAGGCGGGGGCCGGCGTGAGTGAGGCAGAGGCGGGGGCCGGCGTGAGTGAGGCAGAGGTGGGGGCCGGCGTGAGTGAGGTAGAGGCGGGGGTCGGCATGAGTGATGCAGGGGCCGGAGTGAGTGAAGCAGAGGCCGGCGTGAGAGAGCCAGGGAGGTGGCACAGACGGCGGTTCCAGACCGGGGTTTATCACAAACCCGACCTCCTCCCACAGCATCCACATGAAAATCTAAGCGAGGCACGGTGACAGTTCAAGTGCCCTTTACGGCATCAAACGACTCGAATGCATGTCATTCCATTCATACTTTTGCTTGATGAATTATGTTCATTGAATGGCAAAGTTGCATAATGCCTCAGTCAGGCAGAGCAGACTTACGCGATCATAGTTTCCCCCAAGACATTCTGACAATCGACAGAGTCTCCACAGCATGTGCCAAGCCTTTTATTTCCTGCCGTGTGTCACGTTAATTCTCACGTAGTGACAATGTACGGCTGTGTTTAAGCAAATGATATAAACGAACCTGTTGTACAGGCACAACAGCAAGAAAATCACATTTAAAAATAAGATGCCATTCCTCATCTTTAATTATTCCTCTTCGTTTAAATCAATTTCTTTTTGCAGTGTATAATTATTCATTCTATAACCCATTAATTCACATAATAAGTATGCAATGTAGAGTTGGGGGAGGAGTGTAATTTTTCCCTGCCTGATGTATAATTTCCTCAAAGCTTGTGATCACGCCGAACGCACACCCCTGCTTGTTAATTTACAGAGCTCTTAGCTGAGGGCCCCCTTCCCACCTGCCTTACAACTCAAAGTGATTCCACATGTACCATGTGTGAAAGACTGCTGTTGGGCATGCAAACAGGTGTGAGTAAACACTCACGCAATGAGACTGCCCGCCCCCTCTATTTCCACAGTTAACATGAGTGTGTGACATCATCATCATCCAAAAAAAAAAAACCACTTCGGCATGGCGATGCTGACAATCCGGCATCTTTACAATGAGGTAAGCAGGGGAACATGTGAAGGTAGGTTATGATCACTGGACGTGCTGGGTTGCCCATACTGGTCACCTGATAACATGAAATAGTGACCTTCATGTAACCATCGCTCCATTTCTTTTATACCTGAAGATCACTGAGATAAAAGATTTAGAACATCTTATACCTATTTATGTAGCTTTCCTGCTAATGACCTGATATTGTTCTCCCGGCGATTGTTGCCACTTTGCCGCTTTACCTAAATTAGGACAATGTTACATAATGTCGTTTTGAGAAATCAGTCAGGTAAAGGGCTTTTAAATAGTGTTATTCAGGCGCTAATGCGAACAAATCATTTCATACTTATTATCTACCCATAAGACAATCATAAGACAATACTTCAGCAATACTTGATATTCTGCATGTGATGGCAGTATGACCACAGTGGAAAAACTCAAAACAACTGTGCGGCATTAAGGTGCCGGCGGCGCGGGAAACTGTTCAGGTCCCGTCACCTTAGACTGCAGTAGTTTGGGAAATCTGCCGCCTCATGGATATTTCAGTTGCACTGAACCCGACAGTCACTTACGGTACAAGCGCAGTGGAAGTTATGAGAAAAGACCCACTAAATACGTCCCAGTCTGCGTTTCCCTTCAGGTCCACACTCCTCCTCGCAGTCACTTCTCTCCGGAGAAGACGGCAAGGCTTGCGGTGTTACTCATTGTCTTGAGCTCAAAGGTACAAGAGAGGAAGAGAGGTTCCTCCTGGGGCCCTCTGTTGGCCATTAAACAGTACGGATCAGAAGGTACACGAAGGCTAAAGTGGCACCGCCTGCACAAAGCGAGACATGCAGAACTGATGGATCGTCGCAATTAGGTGGGAAGATCATCTACCATGCTCTGCAGAATGACTGGGAAATAACAGCACGCTTATTTGCAATAGGTCAGGGGTGCAGTGGGGGAAACAAAAAAAAACGCTAAAATTAGACACAAGTGGGGAGGGCAGCAGTGAGTTAGAGCAGCCTGGCTGCCCCCCCCATAAAACCCCGTAAGTACCATGTCCAGTAATTGATAAGAGGCCAGTATCACGTGATAAGTAGGTGGGGTGGGTGAAGCTACTAGCGCCGCTCCAGTCAACTGGGAAAGACGCCAGGTTAAGAGCAGAGAAAGCAGAGGGAAAATAAACAGCTTTGGATCTGGCCCCGTATTCTGTCGACCAATTCATTTCCGTGGAGTGAATGCATCAAAGGCAGGCAGACTAATTAAAACAGTGTGCTAGACGGAATTATTCATTGTGAGAAATCAAATTAATTTGTTGCTCTGTTGGCTGGTTCAGACTCCCCGGTCACTGGAGGGATGCCCACGGGGTAAAGTTTTGCTCACCAGAGCAGGGAAAGGGTGGGCCTTCTCCTACAGGTTTAGCCCATTCAATAAACAGAGAAAACCATCCAGATAAATCACCCTCCACGTTTCTGCACACGGTTGTTGTTCACCTCACTGGCCGCTGTTTCCACATGTCTGGAGGAGAGGACCACAGCTTGCCCCAGACGGAGGGAAAAACATATAAGATTTCAGAATGACAGCAGCAAGCTGTTACTCAGGAAGGACATGTTTACACACATGAGGAGCTCGTCAGTTCTGAACATCTGCCATCCTACACACAAATTGGCTGCTATTATTTCTGGAAAATAATGAGGAAAGTCCCCCCTCCACCCACCCTGAAATCCTGTTCCCCGTTCCAGAGGATGGAGGGCGAGCTCCTGTGAGGCTGGGAATCCCACAAACCCACAACACGGAAGGGGAGTTTGAGTTCCAGCTCCGGCTTTGCAGGCACCCATCAGGGCTCATATCCAGGTCCACTCCTCCTGCACAAGCGGCAGACAGCATGGCAGGAATACCAAACGCCTGAATCATCCTTGGCCTAACCTTGCAGAAGATGAAAGCAGTGAGGGAATGAATACATGTTCTGTAAATGAATATAGCATCTCAAAGCACCTGCTACAGACTTCATCATACATTAAATGTGTTCTCAGCTAACCTGAGAAACATACAAAATGACTGGATTATTTGAGGAGCTTGGATATCAGTGTGAAGACCTGATTCATATCAGAAATATGTTTCAGGCTCTCAATTTGAATGTTAACTGCCCTGTTATGAATTTCAAAGACAAAATGGATAAAACAAGCATCACCATTTCAGCAATGAAGTAGGTAAACGGACCGAAATATAGTATAAATCTGAGAGATGCTTCTTTTCTCACAATGAGATGCCCAGCAAGTGGGCTAGGAATTTTTAAGATGAAGCAAACATATTGATGTGGTCTTTTATCTCACAGACACAATATTTAAAAACTTCTACTCATGAACATGACACCAGAAAGTCCCATAGCCCACTGCTGAGAACGCAGAGAATGCCCTCCATTGCTAGTACTGCGCTGAAGCCCTGCAGGTATTCTCTCAATGACCAGCACACAGCCACGCCGATGAACCCTCAGTTGTGAGCTTAGGAGTGGAGGGTTCACTGGGTTGGTGCTTGTTTTCACAGCCTACAGGAACCACCCCCACAGTCAGTGAGGAACACGGCAACAGCGGCAGCAGAGGCAGCAGCGCGGGGTGCCGGCGGAGATAATCCATCATCGTATTTTGCAGTGAAGCAGTACCTTGTTCACTGGCTGCACAGAAAAGGAATTGGCGAAGAATCTGATTTAGACCCCGTTCTGGAACACGATAAGAAATCCGGCTTCTCAAAAGACGACGAGCCGCTCCGTATTTCATCTCAGAAAAGTATTAACGGTACTTGTCATAAAAATTAATCTGTGCCAGGCAGGAATGTGATTTATTTAATTCAGTTTTTATTGTTTTTTTTCTCTCAATGTCTAGCATGTATTAAGCATAAGTGATTACACTGCTGATCAGACACAGGAGAACTGAGCTGAAAATGACGACCCCCCCCCCTGCCCACCACCGCCAAAGGAAAGCGAACAGCGTGTAACAGCCCCGGGCAAACCCATGCCGAGAGGCTGCTGATGAGCAGCTGGGTCATACAGAGCTCGGCCCCACCAGCGCGGGTTCTGCAGACTTACCGCCAACGTTGTTTTCATTCCACTGGATCTCCAGCTACAGCGACCGCGTCTCTTCAAGCCTCCCAGCCCTACAATGGCGCGAATGCCAGTCCGGGCGGCTCCCACTTTTAATAGACCACACATCCCGTTCAGTGCTCACAGGTGGCGAACAGCATCAGATCAGCCGGCTATTGTCACTAAACCATCTGTATCATCAAAAAGCAGCTGAAAAGCCAAGGCAGACAAGACAGACATCCCATATATTTGTGAAACCTCAGCTCCAGCACATCTATAACTAATTAAGAGGATCGGCTGGAACAGTCACAGAGTGGTTGGGAACCCCAACTCCAAAGGGTGCTTGGGCAGCCGTGGGATCATTAACATGCAACTGATAAGAAAACACAGAGAACACGGGGTGTCCAAAGACGTGCCTGGCACAATAAGCGGGACACAGACTCGAGATTCTGTCCAAGGCACAAACCACCTCAAGAAGGCTGCTTTGTGATTATCAATTAGCAGAGTTTTACATTTTACAGGCACGGAGAGCCACTCCCTATGCATTTCAATAGCCCCATCGAAAGCTGATACACTGTGCATAGACTGGGAGACATATGAGCAACATTCTATCCCACCACTGTTGAGTTTGGTGCCACATGTACAGCACAAATGGAGAAGGCTTATTGTTCCACATACCAGCTCTGAGGAGGCATGCATGATATTATGCTTCTCTGACAGATACAGCAGATATGGGATTTATTTATTTGCTGTGCTACCCATCATGGTGCTGATCCTTAGCAGCCCGTGTCCTCAGACTTCATCCAGCAGCGAATCTGCAGACAACATGGGGGCTGACTTCCTGTCTGCGTGCGGATTTTTCACATCTGTCTATCAAGGACGGTGGGGGGGATGCGAGGTGTTAGCCTACGGGCGTGGGGCTGAGCAGCGCCAGTGCGTGCTGGGAGCCTTGGATTAGGCCGTGACTCATACATGAGATGAAACGCGGGAGAAAGCAAGACCCCAAGCGCGACGCTGCACGCAAATCCACAGCCGTGCCGATTAACGGGAGCGCGTGATTCACATAATGCGACGGCGAAGATCTTCGGCACATCTGCAGGACTCCACATATGAACCCACATGGGACACGGAACCCTATCAGCTTCAGTCCCATCAGCATTGGCCACTGAAGCCAAAAGAGAAGCAATGAATCAAATGCAACCAGAAGAGGGGCATAATAAATATACTTGGAGCTGTGTGGCGGTGCCGCACCAGGTGTCCCGACCAGCAGTGGCCCCCATAAGTTTTCAGTGGGGCGAGAAGCAGCGACAGGCCCACAGAGAGGCTCATCATTGCTTATGTGCCGTATGAGCGGTGAGCAAAACCAAATTCTCACACACTGATTTTACGGATGCCACGTGGCACATCCCCCCCCCCGCACCCACCGTATGTGCGCAGAGCGTGGGATTAATCCCCACCTGCAGCTGGCGAGGAGCGGTGACCTGCCGCGCGTTTCACACTCTGCGGGCCGGGTTATTCCCGCAGGCGGCTCCGGGAGTGCACAGCCAGAAGACCCAACCTGCTCCATTCCTGTGGTTTGATGGGTTCTATTACCAAATACGAATTAGAGTATAAAAGCAGGTGCACAGCGAGTTACAGAGATCTGTGCGTATACAGAAGTGTATATATGTAGCTGTATATATAATAATTAATACATATATATATATAATTTTTAATAATTGATACTTTATTGATCCCTGTGGGTAAATTGTCTTTACGCCTCCCTTAACTTGCTCATTTTGTGGAGTAAGCTGTCTGTGAAGGGCAGCCGCCTGTAGGGGCGCCCAGGGAGCTGAGGGTTAAGGGCCTTGCTCAAGGACCCACAGACGTGCGGAGGTTGGCTTTGAACCGGTGACCTTCCGATTGCAGGCACACAGGCTTAGCCCACTGAGCCTCACGCTGCCCCCAAATATGGGAGTGTGTGTTTAAATACATGCACAACTTTTAAAATCTATATAATTGTGTGTATATATACAAAAACTCTGAATATGTTGTTGATTAGATGGAAGTTTTTGAACAGGCATGTTTGAAGACACACTCCTGGGAGAGCAGAGGCATGTGGCGTTCTATGTGACACCAGCAGGGTTCAGCACGTCGCCCGCAGAGCTCTGCCCAGTCGTCAGTCTCCTCACGTCCGCTCGTTATTGCCCGTCCGGCGTCTCTCCCTCCCCCACGGCCCGAGCTCGCCGGCTTTATTGCTCTCCACTCTCCGGCGGGGCCACGTCGCTCACGATCCATTCCAGCATGGGAGTCACAAATAATAAAAAAAGGAGTGATAACCTTCACGGCGCGCAGAAGTCGCCACGGTGCGTTTACCGCGCGCTTCGCCTCGTTCTCTGACTCACCCGATCCTCCGGTAGTCGTTCTGTAGCCCGGTGGATGGGTGGTAGACTGAGGGCCTCACTGTGGCTCCACCACGACACAGCTGTCGGGGGAGTGAGACCCGAGCGTGATGCAGGACTTACGGACCCTCTTACTTGCACTCCCACCCATCATTCTGAGGAATGTGTGAATGAACAAAACACCACCGTGGCTTACTGACCACCGGCCTGGCCAGTTTCACCAGCGAGTGTGTGCTCGTGTGCTGCCGCACAATGAACGCATTCCACTGTCTGTCCCCTGTCTGTACTGTTCTCCGTCAGTTATCAGATCAGCAGGCTACGCACTTCATAACAGGAAACACTGAATTAAATGCAAATGTGTGTTTTTTAATCAGTGTCTTTTTTCAGGCTTTGCTCATTACAGAATATCATACCCAATAAATAAATAAATAAATTCTATAGTGTGACAAGCATTTTTGCCCGAGAGTGTTTAGGCATTAAAAAAAAAAATTCCATTAACTTTTAATTCTTATGTTTATATGCAAATCAATTTGTGGACATTGTATTGTTATTAGGTTTCAGGTTCTGCAAACCGCAAACCTTTCGCACATACGTGGCCGAAATGCTCTCCTGCTTATCCTATAGGTCCCATCTGTCCTGCCGTTTGAGCCTCTTTCCCGCCCCGCCCCGCCGCTGGCTCGCATCGCGCTTCCTGACAGCTGGGTGCAGGTGGCTCCGAGTGCTGCTTCACATCCTTTCCCAGAACCCGGAGCTCCAGGTCCTGCTGGATGCCGTCCTGCTGGATGCCGCCTCGCTGGCATACCATTTTGCCACCCCTCCGCTGATTTAAAAATGAGGTTTTATTCATGTGGCAGACGCTCTCATTTCCACACTCGAGGCCCCAGAGTATTTATGGAAGAACTGGCTAACCCAGAGGTTTATCTTGCGGGCTTTGGACACAGGCTTAAAGGCTATGCCCAGGCTCCACCTTCCACCAGCCGAGCCTGGGCAAAATGGGGAGGGGGGAGATGGGGGAGGGACTTGACCACCTGCTCACAGCATTTACTAATTGAATTCCTCCAGATATGGTAGCATGACTCTCCCTCAGGTATGATTTGAATCCAAAATGTTCAACAGACATGATGAAGACCAATTAATTTACCTTCGCAAAACAATCAGAGCACGCCGTGCCTGATTTGGCAAACGTGGGTATATCATCTCACAACAGATTATATACATCTGTTATGAGCTCTTTCAGCTTGGACAGCAAACATTTTCAGACCGGAAAACCCCTGATGTCTGGCTGGAATGATTTGACACAACATGGCTGCAAACAAAGGTTGCAGCGTCACCATCCCCCAGAAGCCTCATTTGGATTCTGAACGGCTGACATTTCACTACTGGGAAGCAGCCCCGGCAAGCCCTCTTTCCGGCACCCCCCATCTC
Source organism: Pollimyrus isidori (assembly GCA_019775955.2). Classification (NCBI taxonomy): domain Eukaryota; kingdom Metazoa; phylum Chordata; class Actinopteri; order Osteoglossiformes; family Mormyridae; genus Pollimyrus; species Pollimyrus isidori. The sequence goes on from JABFDZ020000084.1 coordinate 4,046,464, forward strand.
TCCGTGATGATTAATATGGGCCGGCCTCCGCAATGTCACGCCTGACACAGTGCTTGATTAAAAGACGGTACTGCTAAACGGAGATAACGGATTGGGCAGCCCCTTGTCTCATGTACAAACAGAGCAGCGGAACTGAGCCCATGGATGGGGAACCCATTGGCGTCTTTCGTTTCGGCACCGCTGAGCCGGAACACGAACAAGCGGAGCACGTAGCGGCTGAGGTGGCATGATAAATGGGAGCTGGATGCATTAGAGGCCCAACTGCTGGCTGCCAATGTCTGTCTACATGAGGGGACATGGGGACGGGCCACAGGCCCACGGCTACCGGAAGCCTGATCGGCCTGTGGGTCGCTCCTTACAACAGGCTGCCACAAGCCAAACAAGAATCCAAAGCTCACCTAGTGCTGCCAGAGATCAGATATTCTTCACCTGCTTCTTCAAGAGGGCGGGGGGCAAGATCAGCACTGGCAGCCCCTCCTCTAGTGAAACTAGCATGCTTAGTGTGACTAGTCACCATTATTCATTATTACAGGTCATGTGATCACTCAGAACCACAGAGGTGCTCTTCCGGAAAGTTCCAACCCCCAGCCGTTCAGGGTGTCAACCGGCACCATTATATGTAAAAGTATCTGAATGATTATATTTGCCGTTTAAATTACAAACATCCATCTGTTAACTTATTAGCTTAGCTTATTAGCTGAATAAAACAACACATCAATGTAAGAGAAAAAAAGAACAGACAATATATGAGTAAGTTAAATTCATGACATTTCATCCACTGACGGTGATTACAGGGACTTGTCACAATACAACCCTATATTTTGAATGTAATTCACACCCAATACAAAGATCACCATTTACCCCACTGTACCATGCAAAAAAATCAGCGCAGACACTGACAAAGGCTGTACAGCCCCCTAAACAAAGGTCCGCTTTTTGGAAAAACCAAGGACAAAAAACCCAGAATAGGAAATGTAAATGTAATACTGCCTGATTTTCAATGAATTTCCTTTCTGAAATAAAACAGTTTATCTTGGCATTTTCGGCCCAACTAACAAATTCTGCATTATTCCAGTTACGGTATTTCAAAAACAAGATGACAACACAGGTCCTGCTGCTCTGTAATTACACATCTGACATGCTCTCTAGATTTACAGCCATATTCAAATGGCACTCAGTTCTCTGCACCCCTTGGATTTGGGCTACAGCCTCGCATGAAGCACATAATCCAGGCGCATTACTGTAACAGACAGTGTTTCTGCAATCAGGCGAGCACTGGTGATACTCAGCAGCCCATTGGCAGCGTCAGGGTGCAGGGACTGAGGAGGACCGAGGAGGGCCGAGGAGGGTCCAGGGGGCACCTGGCACCGCGGTCAAGACTTTCTGGATGACTGGAAGACCAGGGACACTCATGAGCCAAGGCTGCAGCCTCTGCGTGGCCATTTTGCTCATTCATTTGCTCAAGTTACCTTGCTTGCTGTGTGCAGGAAGACCGGCTGGTCGGCTCTTTCACCAACTGCAGACTCAGGCCTGACCATGTGCCGATTCAAACACTGTGCCGGTTATCGTCCGTCTTGAAAAAGCTAAAAGCATCTGAAAACCAACAACAGTGGCCATTCTTGTGGTGCTGATGATTCACAGAGCTTGTGGGGAGCTTCCACTGCCGTCCTGGACTTTCACAACTCTGTGCTACAACCTTAACGTTCGATAAATATAAATGAATATATTTTTCCTGGATTTACTCTGCAGCCTGACAAAGTACAAAAAAACTGTTTAGATAAGCAGTAACCTCCAGAACCACACACGAAAGCCTTTATGAGTTCTGGGGCAAAGCTCTTAGCAGCTTATTTTGTCAGGACTTGCGCCTTGTCAAAGCTCAAGACTCTCAGACATCTGTTTTTGGGTTCATAAGCCACTGCAGTGAGGTTTTGACTGTGTGCTTCAGCTGTTTGTCCTGCTCAAGGGCAAATGGCGACACTTTTACAACACAACTCCAACCAACTAAAAAAATATATATGCATTTTAACAAAGATTTTTATGTCTTCTTGTGATGCCCCCTTCTTCATATACAAGTGACAATGGTTGTGCAATAAAAAATAAAAAACACGATTTTTATTTTATTAATTTACATATATACATAATATTCCTTAGATTTGCTAACAAATATTACATGCGAAGAAGCACACCATTTCACCCAAAAAAATGTGAAAAACGATGATGAATTTTCTCATGTAACCATGCAGCTATCAGTATGTGTGACAATACAAAAGCTGTTAAAGGGCCACTTTATTCAAAGGGAAATTTTTTTCAGATGATGAAAATCTCGAAGAAATTAAGGTTCGACTTCATAAAACTTGCAAAAAAAACTTTCACAAAAGTTACCAAAATTCAGCAGGGGAAAAAGTATATTTCAGTGTTATTCAATTCAATTTTATTTGTATGGCTCATTTTTACAAACAAATGCTTCAGAGTCTGTGCATCTGCCAAATAAAAACAGTGCAGATACATATTGAGATCTGGCACTGGAAGCTGACTTTAAATGCCATTGTAAAATGCATGTAGGTACCCCGAGATGCTAAAAAGGGGGACGTTAAAGTGAACAGTTTCACATAAAATAAAAATGGTATCTTACTTTGGTGCAGGATGTGCCATATGCTTAGTGCACACGATGGTGTTACCTCCTTGTTCATTTATTTATTTAGTTAGCTAAATAGCTAGCAGATTTTGTCCAAAGTAACATACAAGTCAGGACAGCCTGGGGTCAGAGAGAACTCTTCTGACACGGCATCCTGATGCCTGGAGACTAGAGCCCGACTGATAAAGGATTTTGAAGGCCGATACCGATACAAATATTTGTTGGTTTTAAAATCTGATATTCCGATATATCGGCTGAAAGATATATATATATATATATATATATATTTAAATTTCAGACACGCGCAACAAAGCATTAACAGATTTCCCTAACATTAATTATTTATTTATGAGTTTTAACTAACAAAATATAATAATGCATTTTAAAAAGAAACTTGTTTCTTTCATTGTCACAACAGAAGAGAGTAACATCAAAATATATTAAAGTTCAGATAAATAAAATGCCCCGATAGTCATCACAAACCAGCATTACCAGACAAACTGTGGATCCAATTTCCTGTTACTACGCTGCCATTGTTTCCACGTACAACAATCTACGGTATGGTACATTTACACATTTATACCGCCCACCGCTACTTCTGATCCTTCTGTGTCACATTCTCATTCTTACCTCCCCTCCCCACTTGCGACGTCACTGCTCAATGTGCTGTGTACGCGGGCGGCGTGAGTGAGACCGCGCACACCGGAAGCAGGAAGTAGCCTACCGCAAAGTACCGATACGGCATGTTGGCAGCGCGGTAGACGACTTCCATCGTTTGGGCGAGATTTATCGATTATGACATGGTTAAAGGGTGTTTTGGCCGTTTTTATTTTGTTTTTGAAATATTTATTTATCGGCCATTATAAATGCCGATACCGATAGTTTGGAAAATGCTTAATATCGGCCAATAATATCAGCCTGCCGATAATATCGGCCTGGCGATAAATCGGTCATGCTCTACTGTAGACTTTACTACTCTTCACGTCTCGCTGAGGAAATGAAACTCATAATCCCATGGAAACAGTGCCGATGTCTGAAAGCTGCAGTGCACTGCAGAGCTCTGTGAGGACAGGGACTGGAGCAAACGGACTCCCTGGAAACAGCATGTTGTAGCAATCGACCAACAGATGATGACGAAATGAGAGAAAAGCAAATGTCTCTTCTTCTGGCACATCTGGATAACATCTCCCTGTCTTATTTTGCATAACTTCATCTAAACCTGCCAGTCTTTCCTTTTTGTTTGTTTTGTGTTGCATGACAAGAAAGCCCCCATCAGGCCTTCACTAAGCAGATTATGAATGTGCCACCGGTCACTTTGTGTTCCTTACACCTCCCTTTATGCAAAGACCTAATTAGTGAGATTAAAATAAGACTGCTTTGGCATTCAGTAACATCTTCAGATACACAAAGCCACAACCATAAAAGCAGAAGAATGCATTACTGTCAAGTAAATTCCCATGGACACCACTAATAAAACGTTATAGCATAATCTGATCCAAAGACGGAGCTGCAGTTGGTCCCTACACAGCATGTGGTCTTTCCAATACGATGCTCTGTTTCTGATCTTCATCACCTCAGTTCCATGTGAGCTCTGGTAGGGATCATTGAATTTTCTATCTTGCCCAGTACTTGCAATCTGCAGAACTGACTAGAATGAGTCTCTTGGCCCAACACAAGCTACACTAGTTGCTTAAAGTAACACGTGCTATGCCGAGGATCATGTGGCAGTCTGCCCTCGCAGCAGAGTTTATCTTCCCCAACACAGACCAGCTTGCCCAGTCTCAGACCTTTTTGATCTCCCAGGAGGTCTCATAACCACAATGAGCAGCGAAGTCTGATTTTCCGCCTCATCACCAGGCAGCCTAGGCCTCGCAGCACGACACGGCAGTAGTATCAATGGTGCCTTAAATCCCCTGGGACACACACCCGTGTTTCGCTTTTACTCCCGTATCAGTGTTTCTCCAGCAACACGCCTGCGGGGGCATTTTTAAAGCATGACGCTAATCCACTCTGGGTATCGACGTGTGTGATTTTAAGACGTGTTTTCAGTATAACCTGTGCCAAACAATGTGTCGTCAAGGCTTCATATCCCCAGGGAGCCGCTCTCTAATACCCCGTAAACAGCGCCTCGGGCCACCAACATGCCTGCTTATTGGATTTCCGAGGTGGTGGCGACTCTGGTGTCCACAGTTCACTCGCCAGATGCGTTCCGCTCTTGTTCTCCAGACATGCTACTTCACCCGACCCCTGATAATGACCGCCGCCAAAATGTGCAAAAAAAAAACACCTTGCTGGAAAAGATTGTCCTCGTAGCAGTTATAAAACAAACTGAAAATGGATTTACGATATTAACATCTGCCTTAACCTCAGATCCTTTCGATCGTTTTTCCTTCCAGAGATCACGTATCCCAGCCATGTGATAGCGTACCCCAGGAAGCATTCAATGTCTACAGCATCAACCGCAGAAAAAAAATCATAAAGGTGTTCAACCCACACTGGGCTGCTTTGTCTCATCTTAAATTTTACTCTCACGTGGGTGAAACATAAAAACAAACGTAATCGAGGCACCATATGCATGTCTTGCACAGACACTGCATGTTACGTCAAGCCTGAAGTGTGAGTTAAGGACAACACACTATGAAGTAACATAATGGACGGAGGAGGAGTACTGTCTAGTTATTCCTTTGATTTTATTTCTCATGGCGATAGCACATTCCTTCACAACCTGAATTTGTAGGCGGGGACTTTCGTAATGACAGGAAGCACCTGTGAGGCGGACGTATGGATGTATAAAATACCAGCGACAGAAGAGCAGGGAGGCCTCCCTATGCTCGGTGGTGCTTGGGATCCACGCTGCAGCGG
>JABFDZ020000084.1:4052060-4074896 GCA_019775955.2 Pollimyrus isidori
GTCGGTGTCGGTGGCAGCGGCGTGGACTCCAGGCGCCATGGGAAAGGTTTGTGGTTCCGGCTAGAAGTGTGTTATTACTGTATATTGGGGGTTTTCGTTTGTGTGTTTTCGGGGGATTGCGATGTCTTCCTCCAACTGGTTAATTTAAATAAGATTGTTTAATGTGAATTAATTAATTTCTTTTCTGTGTGTATTTGGTTAGGTAGGAGGAACCACCTGTTACTCGGTATTCCTGACTCCGGTTATGGATGTGAGCTGTCCAGGCCCTTTTTATTGTGCACGTGTGAATTCTAACTGTGTTTTAATTGCTGTGTTTGGAACATTGTATGGGGGTTTGCTGTGTCGCCTGGCGCTCTGCTTCCTACTTGGGGCAGGGAAACTGAGTTGGGGAATTTTAATAATAAAGACTTATTTCTATAGACTGGTTGAGAGCAGTTTCTTACGCCTGGTGCCCGGTTTAGCCAAAGATGAACGGGATTATTGGGGGAAGAGTTTTATCCCTTACAAATTGACTTCCAGTAGTAAAACTGCAAAAACTCAAATAATGCCATTCATTGCTTTGTCCTAAACCATTCACAGCTATAAATCTACCTGGATTATTCTCTCCCCTCAAATCAATCCCCTCACCAGGGTAAGTCAACACTATCTGAAGTGATGCCTTTTCCAGAGGGCACAGCACAGACAAACATGCTGAAACATTTTGAGAAAAACTCGTCTCACTTTATCAATTCCCATTTCATTCCCTTTTGAAATTGAAACGTGTATTCATTTTTAAACCCGTTAGACTAATTAATATGAATCTGTACAACAATAATAATACAGAGCTGTAATGAATGAATCATAGCAGGTGTGAGCATGTTCTCCTTTTTTGTTTCTGTCCAGAGAAGGATAACGGGCGCCTGGGTGGCTTTGCTCCAAAAGAACTTCCAGTCCAATTCAAGCTCCATCTTCCTCTCGCACACAAAAACGAATCCCTGCATTTGCAGCTTAAAGATTTAAAGCAAAGCGGATGAAGCCTGCAAAACAAGGCAAGGACTTAGTAAAAGTTACGAGCATGATATGACTAGACCGTCTTTTTTATAAGAAAATAAGGTCGGGGGTGTTAAGGCAGGTTTTAAAATGCTCTAGGAGTTTTCTGTGGATGCCTGGGGATCATCTGCATGTGTGCTCACTTGCATCTCTTAAAACGGGAGCATGGGAATGTGACCTTTCTTCACGAACGTGACTGCAGCTTCAAGCGGAACATTCCGGCACTCCTGCCTCTGACCACTCCCTAGGTTTGCATCGATGCTTCTGAGGCTTATTCGAGCTTCTAACAGTGAATTAGGTTAAATAATTTTTAAAATAATCATTGACAGATTAAAAACGAATAAGGGCATCTGCTTTCATCTACAAAATTTTGTAAACAAAGATCCAGTGAGGGAAACATGCTTTCCGGGGGCCTAGTTTAAGGTGACGCAAGATTACGATCCACCTAGAAAACCACGGTAAACAATTTCAGTGTAATTTATATTCATCAGTTTAAATTATCTTCCCCTGTGACCATCTCATGAAAGTTAGGACAGTGTTATGGGAGACACGGGAGAGACAAAAGTGTTTATGTTATATGGAGCTATTAAAATTACCCTTGAACACAACAGATGACAACAAAGACAATAATCAACCAATAAAGTAAAAAACAAGGACCTTTTCAAGTCAATGCCTATAGGCTTGTTTTCCAGGCTTATGGTCTTATGCCCCCTAACAGTATCCACAGTATCATTTGAACACACAGTATATGTCTCTCCACAGGCAGAAGCTGTTTGCTTGCAAAAATACAGTTAAGAGTCAATTCGGAGAGGATGACATGGGACACACACTCCAGGAATCATGGTACACAGTCATACCTCCAAAGGTGTACAAGCAGGGGACAAGTTAGTGGAGTGTGAAGAGATGCTCAGCAGTCATTCCAAGCCTTCGCACCTAAACCAGAGATCACCATGGCCACCCCTATTTAGAAACTTATAGACTACATCCACAATTTCAGGTACCATAATCTACAAGATGATCTGGCTTGGAAACGAGAATCCTCTCACTTATTGGCATCACTGGGGTTTGCAACCTGACATGCTATAGTACACTCTTCCACTGAATACAGAACCAGCCCCCCCACCCCAAGTATACACACACACAGAACAGCAGCTCAGATGAGTGTTTTAATACATTGAGTGTTTGCAGGGCCCTTGTCAATGTTCCCTTTGGATCTTTTAAGTCACTGAGTGTTGCACTGATTTATGTGTTCATTTTATCTACTGAATGCAATTTCAAACCACTCAGGGATGCACCAAAATTGCATTCAGGAAAATGCTGGCGCCAGGCTTCAGGAAGTGACCAAATCAGCTCAAATCTATGGCAATTGACATGCACTAAATTTTGCCCTGTTGGCTGCTATCAGTGCGGGAGAAATTCCGGGTTTACACTCAATCAGCACATCTGAATGAAACATGACCGAGTTACACTGTAAGCCATAACTCTCTGTAGAACTAAAGCAATTAGTCTATAATGCATTTTATAATCCAGTCAGGCTGAACATCACTAGTGTAGAACCGGACCCACAGATGCCACCAAGTTGCTTTGGACCAACAAGGATGACCAGTGTGGAACCATCATGTGCACAATAATGTTAAAAAGAAAAATTTCAAAGACCACAGAGACCATTCAATAAGAGAGCCATTTAATATGAATGCCTAATGAATAAGCTATCCTGCGCTGCAGTCTTCAGAGAACCAGAGGCCAGCAGAATAAAAAAAGAATGTCAGAAATCATAAGAAAAGGTCAGGTTTATTTTAATAGATTATCCCCCCCTCCAAAAACATTCAGCCTTGGGCTCTTTTAAATGAATGGGTCCGAGACATAATATACTAGAGAATGCATAGAAATTCACATGTAATTTTAAAAGCAGGTTTATTCAAATCAACCATCTAATAATTCACTAAAGTTTTAAAAATGTATTAACTCGAATACAAATTCATTAACCAGCCTGGTGAAACGGTTTGTTTACATATTCTTCAGTTCAATACAAATATGACTCGTGACCTACAGGGCAATACTTGTCATCTTATGTAACTGTTATTTAACTGCTTCAAAAACATGCTGTAACATTAGATTTCTAGACATATTGGATTCATTCCGTTTCCATAGGAATGAGCTGACACTGAGGTTACTGCTATTCCCGTGCCCCTCATGCCTGACCTCTGCTGGTGGAAGACAGGCCCGGCTGACTGCCATGAAGTGGCTAGACTCCAAAGCCTTGGAGTAAATGAGACCACGCAGGTGAGTCATGCTGCCTATCGTTCGCTCCCAACACGCCACCTATTAGACTCTAGCAGCTGTGTGTGAGAGTGATCCGTACCTTCTAAACCACACAGGAAGTACATCCTCGATGCACTCAAACAAGCAAAGCCAGTACTCTTCTTATGAAACTGGGATAGCATGTGTCCAGACAAAAATAAACTCTCCATATATCAGAGATCCACAATGTCACTTTGTACGTTCAGGTACCCAATTCAACTGTGCGACAGAGACCAGAGACACTGCAGGTGCTAGTTTGGCCATGTCATTTTTTGTGGCACGTTTCAATATTAATAAAGCGTAGGGCAACTTTGATATAAACACAGAAGCCTCATCAAAGTGTGATCTGTGCAAATTCCAAAACATAAATCACTTGTAATACATTTTATTTTTCCTGAATTTGCTCGGAACATTGATGATGTGCAATTGAACAACTTTCCATGCGAACAGGTCGAGACAGTGCAATATTATACCAGCAGATTTAAACTTTTTTGGAAGGAAGGAAAAAGATACGCTGTTGTTCACCATGCAGTTTACTACACAGTGGTCCATTCTGCACTGACATGCATTCTGACATAAATCATATGTCAAATGCTGTAATAGAGATATAAACATGGCATATTGTACTGGAAGGGTTCAGTCAGGAGCAAATCATCAGCTCATGAGTAATACATTAAAAGCCAAACAGCTCAGTAATACTACGTGTCACATGCTTCTGAAATGCGCATAGCTGATTGCATATGTCCTAACGAGGCCATACTTCATAGTACGCAAGCATATGCAAATTTAAGGAACGTCACTGGCTGAAGTGCTTGAAGACAGGTATTTTTATGCGTCTAGAGGGTAAAAGATGCCGCATCAGGACGCATTCCGTCTCACAATTTATTCTCCGACAGCATTCTTTGTGTTTGATGTTTCTGTAATGCAACTAGTTCAGACTTCAGTCACTGAGAAGACATCCACGGAACACTAGATCCAATCAAATTCCCCACAAAGTGATTGACAGAGTGCACCATTATTATGTGGAATTATAAAATAAAAAGCTGTCATTCAGAAATACATCAATGTGAAAAGTCAAAACTGAAAAAGTTTATGAAATATAATTCAAATGATTTAAGTAATCACATAACATTATATTTTACCATTTGAAATTTTATTTAAATGACATTTAATTAAAATATTTATTTTAAAACAAGATGGCACATTTCATTAATTATTAAAATGTTAATTTTTTAATATAAAAGGACAATTAATTATCGCAATGTTTATTCATTTATAGATATGTGCGTTTATTTCATTTTGAGTCACATGGCGTCCATACAGGATGAGGAATCTGCTACTTCATCTCACTGGGAAACCTTGCATAACTGCCCCTCCCCCACCAAAACACCAGAGGAGATTCAGGAAAGGAGAACTGTCAGGGCCCCCGCCCCATCACTCTGAAGCAGCCCCCCCGCAGCAGCTTCGCCGGCGTTCCAAACCCCAACCAGTTATCTGCACACAAGGTTAATTTTATGGTTGTTCAGATCCATTTGAATCACTGGAGAGACACAGCAGTGAAGTTAGTAATGAATTTACAAATCAAGCACAATCACAAACGCAGCAGCTCTCCACAGTTTCTGCCATAAAGTAGGGCATTAGCTCAGGCAGGCATTTTAGATGCTGGCAGGACAAAAAAAAGTGACACATGTAGGGGTCATCCACCCCCCACACTACCTCAGTCTAAACAGACATGCATTCAACCAAAAAACACACTGAAAGTACCAACCACAGGTCCTCAGTAGAAAAATAAAGGAGCCAGAGAAATTTATGTTCGGGTATGTGTGGCTACATTAATATATCTTTTGATATATACTTTGAAATATATCAGCTCTAAGCCTCTCAGACTACAGTTCTCAAATGGCATACAATTCTAACACAACACCTGAGCAAACACCCATGTGTTTGTACCAAAGTAAGAGGATTGCCAAGAACCAACAGCCAATCCAATATGGGTCACAGTATTCGGAGCCTCAGAGAAATGTAGGTAAGAGTTTGGTGACACACACATAAAACTGACCAGTTTGCCAAAAATGGACACAAAAACAAAAAAACACATACAAGCTACAATCACAATAATAAAACTTCAGTTAACATCATCTTAGATTTCAAAAATGCATGCATGCATATTAAATATATTTTATTGAGAAGCCCAGTCAAGGAGAAAGAATATTTTTTTCTCTGGATGTGCAGCAAATTGCTGCAGTTTTTCCCCAATACAAAAATCATTACAAAACAACAATAATGTAAAAAATGATGGAAAAAAACATAACCAAGTAGCAAATCAGCAGATCAATGCCTTACAAAGAATGACAAAGCCGTACCTGAAGGCAGAGGAAAATGAGGCCAGCTCTTTGTGTCATTTCACACTTCCAAGGATTAGAAATAAAACCCATTAAAGCCTGAACATGGCTTTCTGGGAAATCAGATTTTTAAAAATAGTTTACTTGAGAAAAACAAAGCGGCTGACAGAGGAGCACTTTAACATCTAATTTTAACATCAACCACTATAAACCACAAAGTACATGAAAATGATAATTCACCCCCCAAGAGACCTCTGATCCAGACAGAAGCCCACGGAGTGAGTGTAGGGGGTGGATAAGAAGCATCCACACTGTTTCTATACAGATTGTAGGCGCTTCGATCACCAAGTGATACCTAAGAGTATCTGCTCACGTGATCATGCAACAAACTAAATGCATCTGTACTCCCCTAGGTCCGCCTAACACTGACGTCTGTTTGCACATCCAGTGTGCGCGCACTCTTAGGCTGGGTGGAACAAGTGAAATTGAGAGGTCTGATGGGAGACTCCATGCATAAGCCTGCAGCACAGTGAGGCCTATATTGTACGGAAATTCTTTCACAGGCCTCCCATTATATATATTCAGTAGGCTGTTGTTTGTTTTGATCCAACTGGCATTTTTCAAAGGAGCTCTCCCAGGTGAGGTCATGTTTGACAGCAGGATGTCTTCAGGCCCTGAGGCCTCCGGTTTCCAATCTCCCATTCAGACAGAGGCTCCCAATCATACAGTCTCTACACGGTCAAATCGATTCTTCGCATGGAAACTTGGAGCGGTGATACAGACGCCGTGAGAACGTCATTCTCTCACAGATGGCGCTGTAGCCGCCCTAATGGGCCGCTGTTTCCCTCGCATCTGGATCAATGTGAAGCCAGGGCCGGTGCAGGTGCCCCCCCCCTGCTGCAGCCTGAGACGCTCACCCAGGGACTGTCCCACACACTCAGCCTTAAGTGAGGGAGCAAGCGGTTTGAAAAGGTTTCCCGTCAAACGTTTCGTTAAAAGTGACACGATCCATATATGCCAAGTTCTCAGGGAAATTACAGCTAGGAGATTTAATTCTCCAGAGGGTTTCTGTTAACTTTTTTTTTTCCGCAGAGAGGACTTAGAGTGAGCATGATTTGCACTTGTATGCATGTTTTTGTTTGTAAATCACTATATTAATCATAATAATTATTAAATCTAACCCAACACTCAGGCTGGTGAAAACAGAAGTTGTTCAGTTAGGGCATTTCATCAACAAATCAGGCTGACAGAAACAGATGCGGTCTCAAAGAGTATGCCTTACGTGTAAAGTATTAAATGAAAACAAGCCGTAAAATACACACATTGCGAGCTATTCTTTATTCAAAAGCATTAAACAGCCGGTCATAATTTTAACATTAATACACTGTATTCTTTAGGAAATGGTCAATTACAAGGTTTATTCCAAATTAATTGGCTTTAATGAAAATTATTTCCTTCCTCTTTAAAACAGTTGACCTTATTCATGATCACGACTCTCTATAATACAAGAGGCATCATACTGCACTGAGACCTCAGTTTGATGTCTTAATAGGCTTGGTATAGTATTGATTATATGGTGGCTCAAGATCCTGATTTTGGTTTTGTTTAATTTCTATTAGAGACGCACAATCTCTTGATGGAGTACCAGCCTTAACAAGCCAAATCATATCTGTGCCCCATTTATTCCGATGTCAAACAATATATGGAGAATGTAAGAGGGCTCATAAATCCTTCCTGCTGACAGCCAACTGCACCACTCCGCCCCCCCTTTCGCGTGTCTGACTTATGACGATGCCACTGTAATTGCATGCTGACAGATTGCTTTGTTTTGCTCTCTTTTCTCTGAAGTACTGCTGGTGGGCAGGTAGCTTCCCAGAACCCCACAGAGAAAGTGAGGATAAAGCATATAAACAGCCTGTATGATCAAGAAGCAAGGAGTGCAACTGGTAGACTGAACATCTCCACTGCGTCTTGATTAGCAATTAGCTAGAGTTAGTGCTGCAATGAATCTGCCCACAGCCTGAAGAGGAGAGCCAGCACTGCAGGTTAAACGCAGAACACGGCAACAACGATCCTCAAGCGGCCCCCCCCCCCCCGCTGTCTTTACCCAGGTCAGCAAACGGAAACCCTCCACCCACCCCCACCACCGCACCAAAGAGAGCAGCTGCCATGTTTCCTGTTTGCCCAGTGGGTTTGTTTACATGGCGGACATAGTGAACAGCAGGGGGGCTACCAAAATGCAGCACAGAGACGCGAGCCGACACGCCGGCCGCTTGCCCTGCAGTGACCTTTTAGGCAGCCGGCTGGCTGAGGTGCAAGCAGCGGTACAGTGGGAGGGGATGAGTCATGCCGCGGGCTGCATGAGACCATGAGCGCAGCTGCATGGCGGACGGTGGGGCCGCAGTGGCTGTACTATGAGGCAGATATTAGCCATGCGGCTACAGAGGAGAGGAAATGGGCTCTTTCACAAGAGCACTGAGGCCACCCACACTTAATTACAGGCGAGAAAATGGCGGCACTGCGTAAAGCCTGTCTGAAATACCATGTTTTTCTTCTTCTTTTTTTCTAGTCATGCTCATACACGACCGAAGTGACTGAAATATAAGTGTTGGTTCCTTGACGACGGAGGTATTTCTAATAATCGCTTTCTCATCTGGTTGCGTTATCCAGCCTGGAAAATCGGAAGAAGGTAAACCATACCATGACCATTTTAACAGAGCCGATTAAACACGGACATGAGAGGCCGGATAATGTAAATGAGGAGCGTTTTCTTTTTTTCCCGCTCCAGCATGAGAGGGTGTAACACACCAGCAGGTTTGTTATTTTCGTGCATGGCTGTGCACGTGTAATGATGGAAAGAAAAAAAAAAAAAGACGAGGTGTGAAGTGACAGCAGAATAATTTTTCCCTAATGGCTACAGTTTGTGGAGGCGCGACGTCATACGGATGAAAGGAGCCTGACATCCCGTATGCAGGGTCCCTCAGCTGGTCTGAGGGCCTCCAAGCCCCCCCACATTAAGTGCACAGCAAAAAGATAGAGAGTCTAAGCATGAAAAAATAATCCCACAGGCGCTGTCATTGTCCAAGACAGAACCTGTCATGAGCAAGAGGATGTGGGGTGGTTTGCGGGGGGGGGGCGGGGCGATATGCACACCCTTTGCTAGCTCTTCTACTTTGTGCCATTGCAAGACAGGTTAGCTGCACCAAACCCCGTAGCTTTTGCAAAGGTGACATACTGTTACTGACATCATACCATAGACATAAGGTATATGGGGACCAGTCTAAATGGAACATTAAATGGAATGCTGCAGAACAAGCATTTATGTAGACTTTTACAGTGCTATGCATGCTTAAAACCACAAGCTGGGATATGCACCGTTTAATCTTGCACACAGCGGTGCAGACGAACTGCATATCTTCCTTTACGGTACCCGGGTGTGGGAGATGATACACATTGTACATCTGACTAGAACATTTCCGTATCCCAATGCTATACCCACATCACAGCTCCACATGTTTACTTTATTGAGCTGCCTGTGATACCACAGACCCCTTCTGCAAAGTCACCCTGCACTCCTTAACACAGGGGTGTCAAACTCCAGTCCTGAGGGGCCAGAGCCCTGTATAGCTTAGCTCTTTCCTAATCTACCACAAATGATTCTGGTCAAGAGCTATGATGTAATTAGCACAAGGAGTTGAATCAGGTGTGTAAAATGAGGGTGAACCAAAAACTGGGCTCTGGCCCCCCAGGACTGGAGTTTGATACCCCTGCCTTAACACCTGAGACAAAAAATGTTGGGTGATATTTTACATTAACATGCATTATGAAGGTGCACTGAGTGTTTTATAAATGCATTATGAAGGTGTACTTAACGTAAAGCATTACCAAATGTTTGTATTTAACTCACAACGAAACTTGGGACTTTATACATTTCACAGATGTGCTGGACAGCAAAAAAAAGAGAAGAAATTCAGACAGACTTACCTATCAGCACAGCATCCGGGGGGAGGCACACAGGGGGTCACATGACATCACAGGTGGGTGGAGGGGAATTGGAGAGAAAGAGGCATGATTAGAAGTGATGATACATTTTCTCAATTACAGTTTTAAGATATAGATCCTGTAGGCAGAGCATGAGAGAGAAAATTGTATTTAAGCAAAACAGAGCAAATATATCATTTAGGACCATATTTGCATATTTGTGAAGCTAAGCATTGAAAAGTATCTGATATCTAATGATAAGACCTTCAGCAACAGTTACTACCTCTATAATTAAGGTTTTGAATTTGGCCTGTACGCTCAAATGTTATGGTGTCGAGCTGATGGGTAAACCGTCAAATCAGTGTATCAGCAATCACGGTATTGAGCTGATGGGTAAACAGTCACAATCCAGGGTCCACACTGTCCAGTTAAATAATCCTTTGGAGGATCAGGCAATGAACCTTTGCACAACAGATTCTAGCATAAAAGTCACAAATCCGCTGAGTTTAGAGAAAATAGCCAACATTTTCACTACTAAATAAAACAGTCGTCGAAGCTCATTTGCGAACTTCATGGGGAAAAAAAGATTTTTTTTGGCTGTTTATGTGTTGTTTGTTTGAGATGAGTGAATCAGGGTCACATATTCCTGATAATGCTATTCATCTCTAGTCCTTTAATGGAGGCCTAACAGTAGACACAAAATGCAACGCCTCTCATTTACCAAGCTTATAAAACATACCCATCCTATTTGCAGGCACAAGAAAAGAAGAAGCTGAGAATGCACTCAAAGCTACACCCTGCCAGTTCTTAGCGCAAGAACGTCCTAAAAGCCTTAATGGAAAGGAGACAAAATGTGTGTATGGATGAACCATTAGCTACCCGTTCACCATTCGTTATTTCACCATTTGTCGTACATATACAACTTCAGTAAAAGCCGTGGGGTAAATTAAAGGAGAACCTAAGCCACTTATTTTTCCCCTCACTGTGCACTTGCAAATGTGCACAGAAATTCAGCTGTCAGAATAATCACAATGAATTAAATTACACTTGCGTGGATATTTGAATGTCAATGGTCCACTGGTATTGAAATTCATATGGACATTACACAGGAAAGCAGATTTTATTCAGGATAAACTGCTCTGGTTCTAGAATGTATGCAATGTTTTACACAACAAAACCCATATATGAAAAAACCCATTTGTACTTTGTACATCTAAAAAAAATAAAAAATTCTGCCAGTCCAATGTTTAATACTAATACTAATTTGTACTAAAACGTAAATGTATATAGGAATTAATACCAGGAAAACAATTTCAAGTTACATTTTCCCCATTGTCATAATCAAAAAATGAGCTTTGAAGTGAAAACAATTAAACTCAGCTGCAATTACTGACTTTCTCTCAAGCGTAATTAAACTGCTTGTTCAGAAAAGCAGGTTATTAAGAATAAAAATGAGGGGCTAGAAAGAATCAACATTATATTATGTGAGCTGAATAACTGGCTGGATGAGCAGAGCACACGTCACCATCACAAGGCAGCACAGTGAGAACACAAGCCAGCTTCCTGTTTGGGCCCCGGAAGGTCAAAGGATGAGCTGGTCAAATGAAAGGTTCTTCACCCTCTGCTTAACATCTCGCCAGCTTTAAAAAACAGATGCAGATAGACCTGCCGGTGAGGTTGAGCAAAAACGCTAAATGAGTCCTTTGGAACTGCTACCTAATGAAAAGAGCAGAAATGCAGAGCGGCTTTGTAAAAACAGGCACATTTGTGGTCTGTGGCCCTGGCCCAGTAGGGTGTGATGTGCGTGAACCTTGCGTGCCTGTCCAGCAGACCTGAAAGACCCTTGGGCTTTGATTACAAGAGCCTGACAGATCAAGGTAGCAAGCAGCAGGGAAGGACAGTCGTCACACTCATACACATTACTCTGGGAATTGAGTCGAAGCCCCAGGAGGGCTGTTAGTATAATCTTATTAACCACACACCTATTTTTAAAATTAGTTAAACTAAATCAAGCTTACTGCTATTGACTCATGTGCTTAACAACATAGTTATAAATTTCTATACTAGTTACTTATTTAAATAATCAAACTTAATTATCAAAGTTATTTTTCCTATAACAAAGGTAGAAGCTTAATCATAAAATGACAAGTTAATTTATAAAAAGATATTCTATGTTTAGTCGAAATATTCTAAGCGTGGTGAGACTGGCAAGGTTTTTAGGTTTTTTGAGGGGGGAGCACATTTAAATATTTTTGATTCTACACTTGTTCAACAACTACTGTGTGCCTTATGAGAATACAAGCTATATCTACCTGAAGGCAGTGCTATAAGTCAAACAAAAACAAACTACTAAAACTATTTAAAAGATGGCGGCTACTACTTGGGTGGCATGGTGGTGCAGTGGTTAGCACTGTCGCCTCACACCTCTGGGACCTGGGTTTAAGCCTCTGCCTGGGTCACATGTGTGTGGAGTTTGCATGTTCTACCCATGTTGTCGTGTGGTTACCTCTGGGGACTCTGGTTTCCCCCCACAGTCCAAAGACATGATGAGGCTAATTGGAGTAACTAAATTGCCCATAGGTGTGAATGGTGTGTGAGTGTGTCTTGTGATAGCCTGGCCCCCTCTCCTTGGTTGTTCCCTGCCTGTAGCTGCTGGGATAGGCTCTGGACCCCCTGTGACCCAGAAGGATAAGTGGTTTGGAAAATGGATGATTTGATTCATGCAATTCCTGTATACATAACCATTCATTTGTGTTACACCTCCAGCTATTTGCCACGAAAACACTTTAGGCATGACTTAAAAACAAATTCAAAACTAAATGCTTGTTAACGCAACAGTTGAGATTTGGGGCATTTTTAACAGCACTTAATATAAATAGTGCATCAAGCCAAGTGCAGTGCTGTTGCCATATATTCACTTATCGACCATGTTTTAGACGCCCTAATGCATTCTTCTGAGACGCAACAACATAACCGATGCGGCAGGATGGGATACAAGAGATATAATGTGTTACTCAGAAGCTGTTTTAAGTGGCATTGGTTATGTGTGAATAACAAGGCCCGGATGGCTGGGGGGGTCACATAGCGAGTCTAGCCATTATGCATTCCAGCATGCAGGTACACGTCTCCTGGAGACTAGAGGGAGATTAAAGCATTTCACACCATTGCTCAAAGGAACTAAACGCAGACACAGCCTCACCATTATCTTCAGTCAATACCACATGTGGCAAATCAAATAACATTTATTACTGGAGATGCTCTCTGCTCACTCTAATTGGGGGGAGTTTCATCTCACTGAGGGTAAATACAAGTAACAGTAGTATCATTTAGGACCTCCACATACTCTTAAGCTATTGCAATGCATTAAATGATTCCATCATTCTCCTCTTCACTCTACTTTCCGTGGTGTTACTTGAGCCTGTCACGCATACCGTTGGAAATCAATGGTAATCTGTGTTTGGATGCAGACATTAAATAACAGACTGGGCACACTAAACATACAATATGATATATCTAATTATACAAAGGCAATAGGGAACCATTGGCTGAATCAATAAAATTAAGTGCTGGGTGTTTTAGAACACCTTATGCAATTTAACTCAATATGAGCTGAAGCCATTCTCAAATCTATTATAACACCAATGTCATCCAATACAATGCCACAGTCTTATGCTTCCCTAATGTAAGCAGAGGGTTAGCCTCCCCACAAGCATTTATTTCAGATCATGTTCTCCTCATATCATCCGGTGTTTGAAGTGCCACCTCACTGGGTAAGATGCACAAGTAGTGCAGTAACCCAATTATTTATTTGCTTGGCAAACAGGTAGTACCCAGTGCCTCATCTCTGGGTCTGCGGACCCTACTCTCAAAACAGCTGAATAAGTAACAAAGGTATTCAAGTTAAGCATCTTGTTCCTTTGATTCAAAGGGTGTAACATATATGAGCAAAAATTCTAATCACCATTATGACATGTCAGAATAAATTTCTGGGCCATTGCTCCCCTTGTGGTGAGGCTGAGAGCTAATGTTTTTTCACATGGATTGTATTTGTAAAAACGACACTACACTCACTTTCCCCAAACACTTTGTAGTAGCCTGCTCCTACTTTTATTTTCATATAGGGTTGGGTGATGTATCAATAAATATCATAATGTGATTATGATCAATTTCTGCGATGGGCTGGCCCCCCATCCGGGGTTGTTCCCTGCCTCGTGCCCGTTGCTTCCGGGATAGGCTCCGGACCCCCCGCGACCCAGTGAGGATAAGCGGTTTGGAAAATGGATGGATGGATGGATGATCAATTTGAATATCGAGAGTATGGAGACACTGTTACAAATTGTGATTTGAATATCGCCGTGAGCTTTAAATGATCAATTACTAAATATTCATTTAAACATCCATCCACCCATTTTCTGCAACCGCTTGTCATATTCAGCGTCGTGGGTGATCCGCAGCTTATCCCAGAGGTTACAGGCACAAGGCAGATCAGTTTAAACATGGGTAACTGAAATGATATTGTTCACATTTAGTACTGCTATTATACTTTCCGCGTTGCAAACAGCCTGATTTTAAGTGACTGACGTGCGTGACTTCAGTACGGTCCTATGAGCAAGCGTGTGCTGAGACACTTCCTGCACCATTTCAATTTAAAGACACAGCTAACCACAAGCGTCTGAAATGAAACTTTCACTGAATATCTCCATACCTCTTCTATGAATACTAAGAACTGTTTCTAAACAAACTGGATTATTTACACCTTTTTTAAACTCCTCCCTCGGGTTTCACCTCACTCAGTGTCTTGCACTTTCTTTGGCTGTAGCTCGGCGTCACAATCACTGCCAGTTGCAACACTTTCCACCCTCTACCAGATTTGGGGTTTCAGACAGGTTCAGATATTTTGCCTGCCAGACATCTGCCGCGCGTCTGTGAGGCAGTGGTGACTCTGTGCGATCGCCTCTTTGTACTAATAGCAATCGAGACCAATTTGCTTTCGGTCTGGGGGTTTTGTTGGATATCGCCAAAAACTAGTGGAAAAACAAGGCTAAAATCGTGTAGTGTGAACTTGGCATTAGTTTTTTTTTTTTTTTTTAACCCGTTCTGAATTTCCTGGCAAAAGCACACACTCAGATGATGGCGTCTAAAATGAGTTAGCATGTTGGATGTATTTACAGAAAAATATTCAAGTTCGGTGTAACAGAGCCGACAGACATTATCTACTACTCTCTCTGGTGTTGGCGTAAAATTACTGGGAAGCTGAAAGGTTCCCAAACTACCGATTCCAATCAGTCATGTGGGAGGGTCTTTGAGCTCTCTAGCACTAGCTGTAGCTAACTCAAAGCCACAATTAGCATAATGTTTTCCATGTTGAACATCTACTTATGAATTCAGCTTTAACACATGTTGAAAAATGTATTAATTTGTGTCATTACGGGCTCCAAACTAAAAATGCTGTAACCAAAAGGCACGCGACAAATACTTGTACCGCTACAGCCCTTGTCTTTACTTTAAAAGTAGACCTAAAATGCTCTTCAGCAAAATCAGTTTAAAATTGTGGTAAATATTGAATCAGCAAACCTATATCAATACAATATCAATTGGGGCAGTCACTGCCGATTCCCACCTCTAATTATTACATAAATTCCATCAAGGTGTGAGTGTTTTGTTGGCGTAATTTATAATTATACCTGTCACATGCTCCATAACTATTAGTAAAACAATCTGGTCATAATCAGAAAAACCACCAGTAATGTTTTACTGTTTTCTACATATTAAGTGTAGAATATAGTGATAAATATTGATAATGTGAAATCTGAAAATATTGTGACATTGTTGTATGTATGGTAATATCATATTGTATCACCCAGTCCATTCATACACTACATGATAAGCAACTGACAAGGGTACAACAGCAGATTCTGCAGAACAAGTAGGTCCCTTTTACCATTCTGTTACTTAAACAGTACATTAAACAAATTCTGACAAATTGTTCTTCATTGCTAACATCATTGGGACAACAGCTATCATGACCAAGGGCCTATATCGTGAAGCAGGATTTCTTGCGTAGCTAAACAGATTGTTGAATTGAAGGTAGTCTGGGCTAAATGCAAGTAAATAAAGATAAAGTCAATTTAAAGTGGGACACCTTAAATCCAACAAGTTATCTAACTAAGCAAGAAATCGGGCTTGGTGATACAGTCCATGAGTGCCAAATGCCCTACACCCGCAAGGGGCTGGGGGCTGGAGTGTGATAGGTCCCCCCTTCAGCTGGAAAAACTGACAGTATACCAGTTTAGCCTGCAGGAACCCCCCCTTCCCCAACTAACCCTAACAAAAATACCCTAATTAAACACTAAACAATCAAGCAATTTCCTGTAACCTGCCATTATTCATTATCTTTGATGTCTCATTTATCTAGCATCAGTATCATGCCATTGAACCGATACCCCTTTTAAGGGTATTTACATTTAATTTGTATAAATACAGACAGAAAGAAGTTAAAAGTAAAATTGCCATGCAGTAATTCTCTCTCAGTTAAATAGTGCCTGATAAATGGAACCCGTGGGTCATTGTTTTTGAATCTTTCTGCTTCGAGGACTTAACTGCTATTTTATCTACCATTCCAACCCGCTGGGCTTATTTATGACAGAGTCAGTAACACCTCGGGTTACGAATTATTCAATTAGGGCACCATTATGTGTGGTGTATTAGCAGCCATTAATCAGAAAGAAAAACCTCATCCCATATCCAGATGGGTGCAGTGTAATCAGCTGCACAGGTGCTGCCCCAGAGTACAGGGACTCTGAGCGCTGGTGTACTCAGCTAACACATGTGCTATAGTTTGTTGGGGAAAACTGCACTTTATCTCATTCCAAAGCCCTCACTTGCCCCCTGGAGCAAAAAACCTTACTTTATTGATGAGATTCATTTAGCCTCTCTGTGCCATATATAGTCACAATCACAACAAAAGCAACACTCTGCTGTGTAGGAGCATACAAGCAACCTGATCCACATTTGTCAGGCTTTATCTCATTTTGAACAGGACCTGAAAATCTACCATGCAGCCATTGCTGAAAATGAGTTTTAGGAGAGCATTGCCCAATCGGGCAGAGGCTCCTGGGCCGGTAGTCAATGGCATTCCTGTGTATTTTCTGTTCAGACAAGAGTGATAAAGACGATATCTTACAAGTATTGGTTATACAGGTACCTGTTTGCCATTGGTCAGATTTACCGAGCAGCTAAAATAAAGTGACTTTCCCAATTGGTAACTGACTCATTAGCCCTTTAAGCACAGCTTGCACGTCTCTCACTCACAGAAACACCACCACACCTTCCCTAGTCCCCCATACATTAAAGTAAAACCTGACAGCAACAGGAACTTCCTTGTGGCCAGAAGTCCGCTGCCATTGCTGTATAACAGCAACTGGCAGGAGATGTGCTGTCAATCAAAAATGGCTCAGGGTTTGGCACGTAATTGGACTGTGTTCCCATCAGACTCACTGAG
This sequence comes from Pollimyrus isidori, assembly GCA_019775955.2. NCBI lineage: Eukaryota > Metazoa > Chordata > Actinopteri > Osteoglossiformes > Mormyridae > Pollimyrus > Pollimyrus isidori. The sequence goes on from JABFDZ020000084.1 coordinate 4,069,215, forward strand.
AATTTCTATCAGGAACAAAGACCATATCTGGCATACCAATCAGTCATGTATTGGCACAAACAGAAAATTTAGCCTTCCCCACCCCCCAACCACCCCAGAGAGAAACAGGTCTACTTTCTAAGCCAGTGATCTTTTTGGAATATAAGTTTATTATACTCCCAAATACATGAAACAGACGTCCCAATAAACAAATTACAATCCTTCACAGAAAAAGATTATCTGAGCTACTGATAAGCCAAACATTTTTAACAGCAGTTCTAAGGGAGCAGATTTGTGCAATAGACTCTCATATCCGATGCAGGAAAACACACTGCTGTCATTCAGGACGGCACCATAGAGAGTCTCTGCAGCCCTGTGACTGCAAGTGCCAAGACGGGAGCTGCTGGAGTCTGATTACAATAACCTGCATAATTAACTTATCATCACGCAAACAGAGAATTGCTAATCTCATCTTCCCCCATCACCTTAATTGATCCCCAAGACAAGCAAATGGCTTCTGGCAAGTGTCACACAAACATACAGGTTATGTTCTTTCGTGCTTAAGGCTGCTGGAAGCCAGAGAACATACCCTCATTGAATTTGGTTTGCTGCAAAATATTGCAACGCTACAGATAGTGTTTCCCATTGTCATTCAAAACCAAGCGTGCAGCCTGCTGTAACATCAGCTATCGACGTCAACATTTTCTCCCACTACAATGCTCAGCATGGCTCTCAGCACAGACCAGGGCGCCTTACAACGTGCACTGCATTATCACCAGGATAGAAACCAAGCATGCCACAACAACAGCGCCCCGATCAAATGCGCTGGCCTTTCTAGAAGCGCACGCTCTCCAGCGCCACTACATTCCCAACAACTCCTGAGATACTCAGAGGAGGAAAGCAAATCAAGCAGCTTGTTATTTATAACTGTCCAGGTCCAAAAAAAAGCAGTTACCTACTAGCTTGTACAACAGCTCAATATGCCCTGGGGTTTCCTGGAATCTTGTGAAACCTATTTTCAACAAACACAATTCACTAAAGGAAACCAACATACCCAGAGTGCCTTCTCAGCCTGGAGGCTGGCCCTTGGGCGCCAGAGGTAGGTCTGGATGGCATTTCTCAGATGAGAATGCTCAGCACCCAAGGCCAGATTAGCTTGGGGTTTCACCTCCTTTGATGTGACATTTAATTATTCGCTCTTTGCCTCCTTTTAGGTTATGGGAAGCACATTAGTCAGCCCTCATTGACTTAGCTGAACTGACTCAGGGTGAGGTGATGCATAAGAGGCTCCAAAAAATACTGGATCCAGGATGGGGGCCATTGCATGCAGGTGCCCTTGCCTGGGGGTGCTCCCCCCTCAGCTGCACGAGAGATTTAACCAGAAATCACCTGCTATGACTGGCCTTCCATCTCTCAGCTCAGACACAATGTGGAGGCCGCCCTGGAGAGAAGAGTCATGCGGCTGCAGCTGGTGCCTATCGTTTCATTCCGCTTTCATTATTTAATTATTAATCATTTCCCTGGGCAGTGACTCATCTCTCTACTCTCACATCCATCGGCATTCGGGCAAATCACACACCTGCTTCATGAAATGCCTTGGTACCTTTTTGTCCATGTGAACTTTTTTAATGAATGAGCCACTGCATTTCATCTATTGACCTCACATTACCTGTAGCAGGGGAAAAAAAAGATTCCACTGCATTAATTTAAACCCATGGACTTTAAAGCCAATGGCAAGAAGAAAAGCGTTCAGTAACCTTTCGGCCCAACACCCGAAGATATGACCAAATGCCACCACGCAGGCCGCACTGACCTGTGAGGATGAATTGATTTAACCCTCAGAGTTATGAGTTTTCCTGCTCTCTCACGGGAGCACAGCACTCGCTATGTGACCGCACTATGGGAGAGAGCAGTGAGCGACAGACACTGTCCACAGCGAGGATGGGGGGGGGACAAATGAACAGCAGCTGTGATTACTGTGGGATTATGGGACAATAATAAAGACAGGCAGATGAAGAAGGCAACATTATGATAGAATGACAGAGGGAGGACGGTGCCTAGAGGTGGATGTTTCAATTGCAGAAAGTAAAAATCCAGTTGAATATAAAGAGTCACAGTCACAATGTACTTAACTGGGTGGTTGAAACAAAATCCTGGTTTGGATTTCTACTTTCTGGACCTGAAATGGCCCCTCTGATGTTGTGAGGGTGACAGGATTAAAAGGGAAGATGGTAAAATGATGACAGAATCATTAAGGGAGGGTTATGGTGAGATGATGGTGGGATCATGAAGGGAAACCCCAGATGTCTGTGAAACATGCTGTGTTAACATCTCCATGTCTCACTCCATCCTGCTTTCTTTTGTACAACAGACTGGCATTAAAGAACTTCATGCTTAGTTACACTGTTTTAGCTAAAGGTTTACATTACTGTAAAATATCACATTAACGATCATACAAATCATCATAAACAAATTACAAAACACAAAAATATAAAAATGCTAACACTTAAAGGATGTACTGATTCTAAAAGGAAAACAAAATAATTTAATTACCAAAATCCACTCATTCTCCTCCAAATTTAAATACCAACAGCATCACTGCCCACACCACCTGATACACTGACTGGCATATAATGTTAATCCTTTTGGTGGTATTGACAATTATCCTGAGGGTCATTTAAAAGCTGACGTTTTCCCAAGATGTGCGAAGCAGGGCGGTTGTGGGAGCTGTCTGCCCGCCGAGTCATTCTGGGATGGCCGTGGGGCAGGCTGCAGAGAGCTATCCCCAAATGATTTCACCGTTTCTGCATTCTAACGAAGGCCCGGGGATCTATGTGGGGGTGGTGGGAAACAACTTGAGTTTTATGAAACGCGTGTAAGACAAGTGGCCATGACCCTGAAGTGTACAGATGTCCAGAGAGCAGAAAGCCTGTCTATTGTAAGAGAGTTATTTATGAACCCCCTCAGAAGAAAACCATGATGGCCGGAGGGCCCATGAAGGTGAGAGGGGGGGGGCAGGTACAGCTAGGCTAGGCTGATGCCAAGTGGTGACACCTGGCAATCTGAATATAGGTGAAAAGAAGCAGTGCACCCAGAGACCCGAATGTTAATTTCCTGCAAATGTTACAGCTGTTTAAATATCACACACCATTTGTATGCTGTCTCTAGGCACACGGAGGGTGAAGGAAAACGGCAAAGGGAAGCCAACAGGGATTTTGTTTTTTTTTCTTGAGCTCTGGAACTTGGTGTTCACAGAAACAATGAGACAAAAACAGCATTCTGAATGTCAGCGTTTACAGCTGCAAGACTTTAATTCTGTAACCAGTAGCTGCTCAATATGAATTCTGTTTTTTTTTCTCCTAAAGGTCATTCTTCAAACGCACCCCATCCTAACTGAATATCAATGCGTTCACCCTGCAATTTCACTTAACATTATAGGCCAGGGCTATTCAACTCACGGTCCTCGAGGGCTGAGCCCTGTTGATTTTCCAGCCTTCCTTCACCTGTGAGCTGGGTGTGAAGTCTCTGACCAATCAGAATCAGTAATTATTAAACTAACTACCTGGGAGAACTGAGAACAAGGCCTGGATTTGGAATCGAGGGCCTGAGTTGAATAGCCCTGCCATAGGCAAGCCCACCACTGATGAACTTCAGTGAGAATATAGCAGCCTCCTTCTAATGTGACATCAAGGACATTCTGATTGTCTGGCTAAGTTTGTGTGAAATATAAGGGCAGTGGGACCTGGCCTGCAGTGCCTGAGTTCAGCTAAGAGAAACAATAAACTCTGAGAAGAATAAACTTTTTTTTAAAAAACTAATAATATAATGAGGAGTGTGGATGAGATGGGATGTGTTGGTGTGGCCCAGGTTTCAACCTGAATCCTGCCAAGAATGGATTGAAAACTGCTCTCCATTAGGGATTCTGAAAGCTACCTAGGAAAGTTTGAGCAAATCTGAAGATGGCAAAAAGAAAGACAGGTTTTCACGAGAAGGTAAACACCTGCCCAATATATACACTGAACTGAATTCGCTGAAAGTTCTGAATGCTATAGCGAGCCTTGGGATTCAAAAGAATCTACCTATAGGAGCAACTGGGGTGGAGTCAACAAAAGATCACAACCCTACAGTGTTGACTCCATAATGATAAACAGTAATAATAATTTTATGCTTAAGTATTTTTCGTCAGACATCTTTATAATCAGCCTACAGTATTTAAAAATGGTAATTCTGCTATTTATAATTATGCATAATTACATACTTTTAGCTTAAAGTTCTTTTACAGCTGCTATTTGCTCATTGTGAGCAGCTACTGTTCCATTGTGTTCTAAATCTCTGCCACTGTTCTACATGGATATAATTTTTGATCTGAACCACTTTCTGATTCAAAGTAGAAGATATTGGACATGCACACATAATTTGACGTCCCTCCTCTGATGCCGCCCACAGTCTCTGTCAAGCCCGAAGGCCTTTTCTAGGCAGTGGCTGACTCTGACAGCAGGAGCGGATGAGGCGTGCACTGAAAGGTGTCCATTTGGGTTTTACATCCTGCAGTTCCAGACCACAATGGCCCATTGGCAGCAGTGGGGAAGACCACAGTCACGCTGGTAAGCAGCGACTCGGTATCTCTGCAGATGTGTGGGCGCAGCGCAGTGTGACAGGCGTTCAACGAACCCAACGGCCCCCATCACCAGCATCACTCCCTCCCCCTACTGCAGGCAGGAGGCACATCAACCCATTAATGTCATGGCCTCGTGGCACGGGTGTCACAGGGGGGCGAGTCTGCATCTTCTCCCTCAATTTGGCATCTTCTCTCTTTCCAAAGAGGATGTAGGTCAAGGGAAGTGGCAACTTTAAATGAATGGTTTGCAAACATAATTTCAAGTCATGGCAAGTAAAACAGTACGAAAATTACTGCATGCTCGGTGAAAAATAATTAGTGACATTTCAGCATGTTCCTCTGGCTGTAAAACACTGCGTTATATGAAAAGCACAAGATGATAAGACCCAAAGCCAGAGGAAAAGCAATATCTCCAGAATGGCAGGAACACAGGGATACATGTTATTGCTCAATATTTGTGCTTGCATCTGAAACTTCTCCAGAATGACCTGTGCTACGCGCGCACACACACACACACACACACACACACACACACACACACACACACACAACTCTTCCTGGGATAGGCCGTGTATCTCTGTGGCCCTAATCACATAATCAATTATTGAAAGGAGGATTGAGTCCCATTTTTACAACCCACACTACCAGTAAAATAAAACCCATGTCTATGAGGTGCCCTAACTAATGTGTGTTTTTGACATCACACCAATTTTATGTAGCTAACTGCATTATCGCGATACCATCGTTTGTTCCAGCCATTGTCGTAAGACTAACAGTACTTAAGATTTAATTACAATAATTAAGGTTTTCAAAGCTATATAACACACAAATGTCCTTCCTGAAACAAATGTAATCCTTGTAACTGAAAGTGTCATTAAGGCTTGACCCAATTGCGGCAACCGTCGTTATCGGAAACCCACTGGAAGATGTCACAATGCCTCCTCTTGTAGAAAAGTTACAACCGGTTAGTTACAACTGCCAGCTTTGCAAATGTATGATGGGGACTACAGTAGAGGTCGACCGATGTATCGGCCGGCCGATATATCGGGCCGATATTTGGCATTTTTTAATGTATCGGCATCGGC